>JADLZK010011227.1:0-146373 GCA_015847255.1 Hyparrhenia diplandra
TCTGAATTCTAAGCTGTGTTGTCCATGGTAGATTGTGTCGTGTCTCATTCTTCACAAAGAGGAAACGGCGCGACCTCTGAATCATTTCTTCATTTTCACAGGCCATTTTTCGCCATCCGGAAGAGGGGCCTTGTCTGAATCAAAGCTGTGGCCCTGGTAGATGCGTGTGTATCTATAGTTCTGACGAAGAAACGGTGGGCGATGTCTGAATCATTTGGTGGAGATCTGAAGAAGATACGCATCTGGTAGTTGAGAGTGAAAGGAAACCATGCCAAGGTAATCCTTTCTCCCCCACAGGATGATATTTTTTTGGTCGACAGAACTAGCTAGCCTGGAGAATTTTCCTAACTGAAACATGTCGTGCTGTACTGTATCCTTCTATACTGCAATTTGAGATGCAGGCAAATTCAGAGATTAACCAGCTCGAGACAACCGACCTCGTAGACGTTGACAGATTCCAGGAACAGAGCGAAGGACGCATACCACGCTTCGTTTCATGAAATCACATGAAACGCGTGTTCAGTTCTTTCGAGACACGAACATATCGTTTCAGTTCGATTCGGTTCAGTTCACCATCGATCTGATAGGGAAGAAAATCTGTCTGATCCTGGATTCATGCAGCTCACTGTTCAAATCTGAAAGGGACGGCAAACCAATATCTGCTGCCCGGTATCATGGCATCAGGACTTAGTACAAGAAGACGAGCAAATAAAAGGCCAGAGGGACAAACGACAAAGGGGCGATACTACGTATTATTATCCGTGGTCCCTTTTTCAGATCTGCTTCTTGAGTGAATGCATGCCCCCCTTTCAGATTTGGCCATTCTTATCCACACTGAAGATGAGATGCTGTGCTGCCGGATGAGCACTGTGAGTGACTGTCAGCTCTTATCTCTCCCCGACCAGGCCCCCAAGTGCTCAGCTAAAGCCAACGCACTCGCTCTCGCACGCACCCATCCAGTGCTTTTTAGCCGATGTGGACAGCGGCACCGGGTCTAACGACAACGCTCCCGACGAGGCGCGTTTGATTTGGCGATTTTTCCATAAAAGTGTAAATTTTTAGACTCTCTTTCGTCGCGTCGTATTAAATCACAAAGAGCGTATGTTCGGGCGGTAAATGTAGGTAAAAAAATTAACTAATTACGGGTTACATTTGTCGTGGCGAGGCGAATCTTTTTGGCTGAATTAGTCAGTAATTGGACAATATTCTGTAGCAGCCGGCAATCTTTCTGGTGTACGGGGAGTCGAAAAGTCGACTTTTCTTCAAAATTGCCAGCTAAACAAGGCCCAAGTTGGCCAAAACACATGCGTATAAAATATCTCTTGTGTTCTGCTTAATGCTAGTTTCAAATCGTCTCAACAGTGTGTGTTATGTTGAAACATCTTTGTCTTGCATATATAAATAAGCTCCCTCAAGTTTGATCTCACACACATATACTATTCCTACGTCACATAAATTTTGGCATCTCACCGACTTTACCGAGAAGTCAAACGTTTTAACTTTGACTTAGTGTACATGAAAAAATAATTATGTTTATGATGTGTAACAAGTATCATTAGATTGATATTGGAACATATTTTTTTATAATAACTAATCTTTCAAAATATAAGTATTGATGTTAAGTTAAGAGTTGACTTCTTGAGAAGTGAGATGTGTAAATATTTATGGTTCGAAGGGGTAATATTTATGATTCATGATATGAAGCATGTTTTATAGTAAATCTATTTAGAGACACCAATTATGATTCACAAATGTACAAACCAGGGAGCGAGATGAAGCATTTGGTTAGCATGTTCAGAGAGAGGGGAAAAACAAGGGGGATTCAGCAGGAAAAAAAACTATTTCTGATCCTATGCAAAGTATCTTTATTATATATAATATAACCTACTAAAGTTGCACTTGAGTACTAGCAGTTGCTTCTAACAAACACTTTAATATACTAGAACACTTGATTGAGCAGGAGCTAATCACATGGATAACACAACCGCAACGCCAATGTAGCCCCACCGGTCGACCACTCACTCTACCCTCATGGCACAACAATGGGAAGATTCCAGCCACCAAGAAAAAAGCTTGACCAGTTGGCCATGGCCGTCCTTTCGCTCCCCATTCGCAGTCAAGTGGTGCTATTGGATAGGGTAGGGCAGGACACTGATGGAATTATGTATTTAATTTGTTTTATATCCGAATAAAATCAGGATATGCCATGAGGTGTGGTGGTTGGTGCCCCGTGCACCTCACTCTTAATTGCCCCCCAGTAACCTCGCTTTGCTTGCTCATCATCTCAGATGGCAACCTACACTAGACTAGAGTGGCTGTTGGCTTTTCTGCTTCTGCCGTTTGCTGGAGTGTTTGTTTATTGTTGGTTTTCTTGTTTGCAGCTGTGTTTCGCTTTGGTGGATGCAAATGGAAATGGAAGGGATGATGCTGAGTCATAGCCTGGTCAGCACCAGGCTGACATAGCATTGGCCGACGCGTCCGTGGAGACACGGTCACGTGGCCACAGCTGTTCGGTCAGAGGCAGCACGGGGCTCCAAGTCCAGTCCAACCCCCGATGGAGATTACTCACTGCCAGCTTGCCCTATCTATCACGGATTCACGGCTGTTGACAGTGGCTGCTGCATTTTTTTTTCTAAATGGTAGTTTGCGCGGTAAATGAAATTGTGATTTTGAAGTGTGCTCGAAAACGATTTCTTGCCAGCAAAAACCTAACCAAAATTAATTATGGTTAGATATATATGCACAGTAGCAGAGTGGCCGTGCGTCGTCACTCTCACGGTCCCATGGCCCCCACCGCTACGCGACACGTGCTTCACGCCTGCCCGGTGCGCCACCGGCCCCGGCGGCCTCTCAGTTTGTTGCGGCGGGCTTTGCTGCTGTGCAGCTGTGCTGGTACGTCGTGTGGTGGCGACGACGGCATCACGGAGAAAGACGACGACGGCGAGCGGCGGCGGCTCATAAACCCGCCGGATAAGGAGGGACGAGGATTTCTAAAATCCACAGGCCGGGCCGGTATCGGGGCCCGATTCGTTCCGTCCGTCCCGGTAGGTCCCGCGGCGTCAGGTGGCACCGCGGCGCCAGCGCCAGCTGGCGCCGGTGGGGCACGCACTACCTTATCCTCTTTTCCCGATGCGGCACCTCCCCAGACGCGGCCCACTGGACCGGTAGCGTCCGTCGGGGAGCGTGGGCCCCTCTGTCGGTGACGGGGCGTCCACGACCCAGCGCCGTGAGCTGGGTCCGAGCGCTCCGTGGAATATACCCCGTGGTCGTCTTCTCTCTCGCCGCTCTCCCTCCCTCTCCCCAAACTCCCCACCTTCCCCTATTCCGAAATCGAAACGCCGAGCGAGATCAGATCAAGGGCGCCGCGCACCACGCACGGGCCGGCCTAGGGTTTGTTTGGCTGTCCGCTGCTTTAAACCTCCATCCCATTTCGCGAGCCGAGCGGTGGGGCGGGGTAGGGTTTCGATTTCGACTCGAGCGCCCCGCGGCGCTGCGGCTGCGGCTGCTTCAGCCATGATGTCCAGGTCGTACACCAACCTCTCGACCTCGCCGCGGGCAACTTCGCGGCGCTGGGACCGTCGGGCGGCGGGAGGCGGCGGCTGGGGTCGTTCGGGGCGAAAGCGGATGACCCGGGTCATGACGGTGCCCGGGACGCTGTCCGGACCTCGACGACGACGACGAGGAGCAGGCGGCGACGAGCAGCGTCGCCTCCGACGTGCCCTCGTCCGCGGTCGGGAGCGCCTCATCGTCGTGGCGAACCAGCTCCCCATCGTCGCGCGCCGCCGCACCGACGGCCGAGAAGCGGCTGGGCCTTGTCCTGGGACGAGGACTCGCTTCTCCTCCGCCTCCGCGACGGAGTCCCCGACGAGATGGAGGTCTTCTTCGTCGGCACGCTCCGCGCCGACGTGCCGCCCGGGGGAGGAGGAGGTCTCGCAGTCGCTCATCGACGGCTTCCGGTGTGCCCCCGTGTTCTGGCGCCCGAACTCAACGACCGCTTCTACCATCACTTCTGCAAGCGCTACCTCTGGCCGCTGTTCCACTACATGCTTCCCCTTTGCGTCCCCGCTGCCACCGACGGCGGAGGCGGCTGCAACCGGCGATGGTGGCCGGTTTGACCGCAGCGCCTGGGAGGCGTATGTGCTCGCGAACAAGCACTACTACGAGAAGGTGGTTGAGGTCATCAAATCCCAGAGGATGACTACGTCTGGGTCCATGATTACCATCTCATGGCGCTGCCCACCTTCCTCCGCCGACGATTCAACCGCCTCCGGATCGGCTTCTTCCTCCACAGCCCGTTTCCTTCATCAGAGATCTACCGCACGCTCCCTGTCCGGGAGGAGGTTCTACGGACACTGCTCAATTGTGATCTCATTGGCTTCCACACCTTTGATTATGCCAGGCACTTCCTCTCTTGTTGCAGTAGGATGCTTGGTCTAGAGTACCAGTCAAAGCGTGGATACATTGGATTGGAGTACTTTGGCCGCACTGTTGGGATCAGATCATGCCCATGGGAATCCATATGGGCCAACTGCAATCGGTGCTGCAATCACCTGAGACAGAGGACACGGGTTGCTGAGCTGCGACAGCGATTCAGGGAAAGCTGTGTTGCTTGGTGTAGATGATACGGATATCTTTAAAGGGATCAACTTGAAGCTTCTTGCATTTGAGAATATGCTGAGGATGCATCCCAAGTGGCAGGGGAGAGCTGTGTTGGTGCAGATAGCCAACCCTCCTCGTGGGAAGGGTAAGGAGCTGGAGGCCATCCAGGCTGAGTTCCGAGAGAGCTGTGACAGGATTAATAGGGAGTTCGGCCAGACTGGGTATAACCCTGTTGTCTTCATCGACCGCAACGTGTCAGAATGCGGAGAGGCTTGCATATTACACAATAGCCGAGTGTGTGTGGTAGTGACGGCTGTGAGGGATGGAATGAACTTGACACCTTATGAATACATTGTCTGCCGGCAGGGGATACCTGGCTCAGAGTCTGCACCAGAGGTGAGTGGACCAAAGAAGAGCATGCTTGTTGTGTCGGAGTTCATTGGGTGCTCGCCTTCATTGAGTGGTGCACTTCGTGTTAACCCGTGGAATGTTGAAACAACAGCCGAAGCACTGAATGAGGCCATCTCGATGTCAGAACAAGAAAAGCAACTGAGGCATGGAAAACATTACCGCTATGTCAGCACCCATGATGTTGCATATTGGTCAAAGAGCTTTGTCCAGGATCTGGAGAGGGCCTGCAAGGACCACTTCAGGAAGCCATGCTGGGGTGTAGGACTAGGGTTTGATTTAGGGTGGTGGCGCTAGACCCACATTTCACAAAGCTTAATTTGGATACAATCATCATGTCTTACGAGAGCAGAGAGTAGGGTCATATTATTTGATTATGATGGTACATTGGTACCACAGACTTCAATCGATAAGAAACCAAGTTCAGAAATATTGAGAATCATCAATACCCTATGTTGGGATAGCAATAACACTGTTTTCATTGTCAGTGGGAGAAGTAGGGATAGCTTGGGATCATTGTTTGCATCATGCCCAAAGCTAGGACTTGCAGCAGAACACGGTTACTTCTTAAGGTACAATTTTCACTTAGCATTGTTCAATTTGTTGTTTGGTGCTAGAATGTACTTGATGCAGTAGCACTATATTTTAATGTTTGTTCTAATTGTTAAGCTAATATATTTTTAGCACGCAAGTGTTTCTTTGACTATTTGCTGCCTTCACATAGCAATGGTGGTCTAAAGGAGTCAGAACTGAAAATATTATATTCTTTTATTCATGTTAACCTGGGAATATTAAGATACTGCATTTCCATTAGGTTTTCTTAATTGTTCAAAATTAAGTGGATGATTAAATGCTATATGTTTCATTGTAGGTGGGCGAGAGATGAAAGGTGGCAATCGACCACCCAGACATCAGACTTTGGATGGATGCAAATGGCAGAGCCAGTGATGAATCTTTATACAGAATCAACTGATGGATCCTATATTGAGACCAAAGAAACTGCTTTGGTATGGCATCATCAGGATGCTGACCCAGGCTTTGGGTCTGCCCAGGCTAAGGAGATGCTGGATCACCTGGAAAGTGTATTAGCAAATGAACCAGTCGCAGTTAAGAGTGGCCAGTTCATTGTCGAAGTGAAACCTCAGGTTTGATATTTATTGCTTACTTGTCCTTCTACAAGGGTCCTTGTTGTTTTATTGATGAATTGCCAAATTTTTGCACTTTCAACAGAAAAACACGTTTTTTTTATGATAGTACCTTCTCCTATTTTCTCAATCTGACATGCATTAATGCACAGCTATTAATTTCTTTAATTATCTTTCCTTTGCTGCAGGGTGTTAGCAAAGGTCTTGTAGCTGAGAAGATACTTACATTGATGAAAGAGAAAAGGCGGCAAGCAGATTTTGTATTATGCATCGGTGATGACAGGTCAGATGAAGACATGTTTGAAAATATCGCTGATGTCATGAAGAGAAACATTGTTGCCCCAAAGTCACCGCTATTTGCATGTACAGTGGGGCAGAAACCGAGCAAAGCCAGGTTCTACCTTGATGATACATATGAAGTAGTCAATATGCTGAGCTTGCTAGCAGATGCTTCGGAATCGGACCCTATAATAGAGTTGGAGGATGACTTGGCTACATCTGTCTCAGCCATAGATATCAGCGATGAACCACCACAGCTTGGTAATAGAAGGGATGAAGGATCTTAGGCTTGAACTCCCACATATGCTATGATGATTGACTTGCAAAGTTTTTTCTTGTTGATGGATCTGAAGTCGTGGAACATCTAATGAAAATTGACAGCAGGGCTAAAGATGCTCTGACGACACATCAGCAAGCTAATTGATTCATTATAGATGATAGTCCAGGTGAGCTGGTGATGAAACTAACCAGCAAAAATCCTAATTCTGCAGATAATATATGAGCAGCTTCAATGGCCTCATTCTGCGCTTGGTGGGCATCATGATCAGTCGGTGCCAAGGAAATTCATCTGTCCATAGCTAATTCCTTACGTTCTTTCGAATTGCATCGCTCCACTTTTTTTCTGCATCAACACCTTCATTGGAATATGAAATGTAATAGGCGTGTGGTTGGTGAAATGTAAGGGGGCCATTCTAGTGAAATGCACTTCATTTTTGAAGATTTAGTGAAATGACATGTTGCCGCCATGTGGTCCAGTGTTTGCTGACATTGTTAACAGCTAGATTGTCTAGTCAGGAAAACATGTGATTTGTTCGTTTTGAATTGTAATAGTGTGGTAATGTGAAGGATGTTGCTTGATTTCACCATTTGATGGCCTGATATATATCATCCTTATTTACCTGGCTATTTTTTGTTTGTTGTCGTCAAACATGATGAGTATGGATCTTATTCCTTGTGTTATGGTTTGGTGCAACTGTTTTTATCTTGTGTTTTTGCAAGAATGCTCCAGCGCTCAACTGGCTGTTGTGGTCGATGGCCCTTTGACAATGTCGATGTGACAAAGTATTTGATATTTGATGTGATGTACCTAACTTTATCATTCTTTTGTTTATATTTATATATAGGTTGACCTGTTAAGAATGGCCTCTCCTTTTGAAGTGGTAAAACTGGTAATCAAGCACTTGCTGGGTTTGTCAGCATCGGCACTGGCTTTATGTGTTGTATACTTGTATGTGGTAGTAGTGTCTAATGGCATATTAACGTCTAGCATTGGTCTCATTTTTTCTGAGTAAGTTTTGTGTTTCTATAGGTTTATTAACGAAATAAAGGAAATACAGGTGCAGACTTATTTACGTCTTCTTGACTAGTTGCCATCAGGTATGAACTAGTGGAGAAAAGATTGCGAGAAGACAAGCCCCAACATGGCAACACGGCACAAAACCCTGCTCGAACATTACCATAGCAGCACCTCTAAATAGCTACCACTAAAAAGTTTGCCATTGCAACAGAGATTCAGTGAAGCTATGCACGAAGATCACCTCTAAATAGCTACCACGAAGCTATGTACGGTTTTTGTGTTTTCAATATAACGTCACGTGTTTTCTGGAAAAACAAGAAAAAAATCGTTTGAACAGTTTATACCAATTATTAGTAACAATTAGGAAGTCTCCTATAAAAAACACAAGTTAAATTTTTTCGAACAAGGGGCTTCTCCATTTCATTACGAATAACGGAAATACAGCAGAGTTTAGAGTTGTTCAGGCATTAAACAGAAAAACGTCCCGAAAGCCGGACCAGCGAGGGGAACAGGCACCCCAGAAGTTAAACTCCTATTACATCAACCATTCAAAAGAGCATACTGGCATTCTCATCATACTTGAATCGCTGCTAAAAACATGCTAATCTTGTCCGGCATCATCAGCTCCCTCTTCCTCGTTGCCGATCAGCCTTCCTCCATGATCATCGCGCTCCTTGTGCAACAGGTTGACCGCAAACTGAAGAGTAGCCTGGGCGCCTTCGACCAAGCTTCCTTGTCGCACTCCTTCAACAAACCTGACCAGTGATTCATTAGCCCACATGCATGGCTAATTATCTCCAGTGGATTGTTAAAATTTTTCCCTTCAAAACAAATCGAATTCCTTTTTTTTCCAAATGGCCCAACAAATGGCACCAAGACCAATTCCATGAAACTGGCTATCCTTTGGAAGCCATTTTTCACACCACCACCACCCTTGATCAAAGGATTGTGGAATGTCAGTTGCTCCAATACTTGCAGCTACTGTTGCCCACACACATTTAGCAATTGGACAAATGAATAAAAGATGATCAACATTTTCAGGCTGGTTACAAAAATAGCAAGTAGGGTCACCTTTCCAATTCCTTTTAACATATTATCTTTGGTCAAAATTGCTTTATTGGTAACTAACCACATAAAGATTTTGATCTTGGCTGGGACTTTAGACTTCCAAATCTTCTTATGATAAGGACCAACATCATTCACAGTCAGGGCATTATAAGTTGATTTGACAGTAAATTTTCCATGTTTTTCAAGTTTCCAGACAGGTATATCTTTACCTGCTGTCAGCTCACAATTTAGGATAATCTCTTTGAGAGTTACCCAGTCATTTAGTAGGTCACCAAACAACCATCTACTAAAAAAAATTTCATTAGGATCATTAATCATTTGTGCCACAGCCATATCTTTCTGATTGCAGAACTTGTATAACAGAGGGTAAGATAAGCAAAGAGGTTTATCATCAAGCCAAGAATCCATCCACAGGAGGTTGTATGCCCATCCCTTACCCTCATCTTCCTACCCTGCAAATAAATGTCCTTGACCTTAAGAAGGTCAGACCAGATAGGGAATCACTTTGCTTATGTTTGACATTTGTAACTGAATTTTTTCAGATACTTGTATCGACAATATCTTGCCATAACCCATTTTCATTCTCTAATTTCCACCACCACTTGCATAGCAAGCTCAAATTCATCTTTCTAACATCTTTAATGCCCAAACCTCCCTTCTTTTTACTTTTACAAATTCTTATCCACTTGATCAAATGATATTTTCTTTTCACATGGCCACCCTGCCAAAAAAAATTCCTTCTATCTTTGTCCAAAGATTTGACCACTGTCTTTGGAAACAGATAAATGGACATGCTATAGATGGGAGCATTATTCAAACTAGAAGTAATAAGGGATGATCTTCCAGCAATAGTGAGTGTAGAGCCTCTCCACACCTCTAATCTTTTGGAACTTTTATTCATTAAAGGAACCCAGTCAACAACATGTAATCTACTAGGGCTCACAGCTACCCCTAGATATTTAATGGGGAAATACCCAACCTGGCAATTGAAAATCTCAGCATATATGAGTCCCACATTGTCAAAATCATTTATAATCACCACTTCACTTTTATTGAAATTTATTTTCAGCCCAGCCATCATTTCATACAAATAAAGCAATAGCTTTAAATTTCTGGATTTTTCAACATCATGTTTCAGACACACAATTGTGTCATCAGCATATTGTAAGAAACACAAGTTACATGTAGGATGAATACACTATCAATACAACAACAATAGCAATCCGATGCTAAGGAATGCGCCACCATCTCAAGAGAAGTTATACGCCTCGTCAAAAGATTTCCTACAAATAATCCACGCACAAATTTAGCTAATATTTGGAGAAGGATACAAATGGAAGCAGTGGCAATGTACAGAAACATAGATGCTCACGAGGTTCCAAATCTGGGGGTGTAGTTGTCAATTAGGTTGTTCAGCACCTTGTCTGCAGGAGCCCTGTTCAGGGACTTTCGAGCTTGGCTGATTGACATCAGAGCAAAAGGTGAAAAGGGAGACGAGGTAGCCACAATAGGGTGATTAGCAGAAAAATGGATATGTACTTTGCCACTAATTTGTGGTGTGATTTCCATTAGAGAATGATAAAAATGATCAGCAAATCTACAAATTGCCAGATAACGCAGTGCCAAGTTGAAATGTAGAAATAAAAAGGTAAGAACCACAAACCTGACAAAGTAATTGGCAAAATGTTGAGTCACCTGTACTGCATCTTCACTGTGTGGAGTCATCGGCTCCCCACTCAAAAATGGCTTTCTACATTAAGCGAGGGTGAACTTATAAGCTATAAATCTATCATTTTTAAACAATTTTTTCTGAGGCAGTCTGATGCATCATCATCCATACGACTGTGGAACTCCCTACAAAAATTATAAGAGAAATTTGCATACCTCAGGATGCCACTGCGTGCAGGTGATTGGATAATTCTTTGCTTGTACAGTTGAGACATAGACCTGTCGCAACAAACAAGAATATCAGCTTGTGCAGACGTGCAGTGGAAGATTTCATGAGGATTTACCGAGATCAATCACTCAAGGAAGAGTTTTCAAGTTCATCAAAACTGTTCTACATATACCACTGAACACCTCCTACATGGATTATGTGAAAAAATGACATTTAAGACTAAGAGAGATGTGTTAAGGTGCTTGAGAGTATAAACATGACAGTTTTGTACCTTGCCATTTTCATCAGGTGACGTGGTAAGAATCTTGAAGAAACTTGATAATGCAACATTTTCTTGCAATCTCTTTGGTGATATACCATACTTTGACCCCCAAAAAGGAAAAAAACTATGTTAAGGAACTTGTATTTGTAACAATGATCCATTGCTCTGTATAAGAATGCCTTTCAGAATTTCATCCACGTAATAGAACTGCCATTAGTCATGAAGTGTTGCCGTTGGAAAAAAAAAGGTAAGCAGAACCAAGGTTGCCATACTCCATGATTTTTGCATGACAAGGCACTCGGTGCTCAGTTTCTTGATGAGTTCATGGTTAAACCTGTGAATTTCAATCATCATTCAGTAGTTAGGCTACACATAAGAAAGATTAGGCATTCGTGAAATGAACATGTGGAACACTGATAAAGGATCATGAACATTGAATCTTTAACTGTCATTGTGTATCCCTTGCTCTGCAATGATTCATTTCAAAGGTAATAGTTATGTCGTATTATTCATCTCTGAAATTAGCTAAAATGCATAATACACACCAGTTGCATATTATTCTATACGTTGAGTTTTGCCAACATGGCAATACACAATTATACCAGGAACAAATCATGACATTTTAGTTAAACTGTAAAAAAAAAAAATTACTCCCTCCGTTTCAAATTAGCGTTTTTATGCTTTAAAGAAAAAATTGATTTGCATTATCTTGCTAGTTATCTGTTAGGTTCAACAAAAAATAGCTTCCTAAACATCAGGTTCAACAATAAATAGCTTCCTAAACATCAGCAGCAATAAATAGCCAGAGAGAGAGAGAGAGAGAGAGCCTGCAGCAGCTAGTACCTTTGAAACACTGACCCTTCCAGAAGGAATAATTGGGGAACTGCAGAATAGATGGCTGATTCAAGGCATGGAATGACTCCAAAATATTATTGTCCTAGCACCATGGTAAAAAGAACATTAGTGCTCAGTTTGTCCAAACTGAACAAGAACTCTGCCTCTCAAGGAATAGGAGACTGCTGCAGTTTGCTTTACTGTGACTTAATAACAGAGAATAGAGAAGAAAAAAGGCATTTCCTAATTTTCAATTGAACACTGTTCTCGTTCACTGAGGAGTATAAAGGCAACCGATTTTGTAAACAGAATAATTGACTAGGGTCAAGGAATAATAATCATGATGTATCAGCAATTAGATTAGACTTGGAGAGATTTGTTTTCTGGTTTAAAGAAAAGTAGCAAAATCACCTTGCTGACAATCATGCTTACGAGCTCAAAGCCTAGACACTCGGCATGCAAAGGAAATGGATCTCCTGCATCATTCCTGTCCAAAACATACTGAGGAAAGCATGTCATGAAGAATCTTTTTTGAAAAGCAATGGCAGGAGCTCTGCCTTTCAATTAAGCTTTAGGAAAGAGAGTTTATGTACAAGATTTTTTTGTTTGGCCCCGTTAAACCGTGGCTAGAGAAAAAACGGACACCCAAAAATGTCATGAAGAATCTTATGGAGGCTTAAAATAGCTAATGCAAAGTTGTGAAGCTGAAACGTAGTGTCGTATATATGCAACTAATAATTACGGATTAGTATTACACTAGAAGTGAAGATCATTTCTTGCTAATGTAGCAAGCTATTTTTTTTTCACATAAATGATAGCAAGCTATTAATATGAAGCGATGTTGATGATGTACCTGAAAAACTCTTTTTATAGTCTCAAAATATGACCCATTCTTTTGTGATCCACCAGTAAACAGCACGCCATTCACCAAGCCTCAGTTTCTGCATCCATGAAATTAAAAGGGCAAAAGAACAAAAACGAATGAGAGCAAACAGAGGCAGGAGATCGAGCGAGCGAAAGAGACATGGCAGGCAGCTTGGATCTGAAGCACGCACGCACCTCGAGGAGGCGTTCCTCGGGCTCGTCGTAGAGGAGCGGGACGACGCGGGCGCCGGCGGACTGGACGAACTTGACGTAGGACGCGGCGATGTAGGAGCCGGGCCCGTGGGTGTGCATCTCGTAAGTGCCATCACCCGGGTGCGTCACGATGCCAATGACCGGCCGGTCGTACTCGTGCACGGCGGGGTCTGCCGGCGCGGCGGCGCAGGCCTGCTGGGCCTGGGCATGCCCCTGCCCCGTGCTCGGCAGCCGGATGATGGCCTCCGGCGGCGTCGGCGAAGAGCGCACGGACACGGCAGCGGCGGCGAGGAGCACGAGGGAGGGAAGCGAGCAGCTGGGGAGACTCGAATCCATTGGGAGGAGGAGGAGGCGTTGCCAGCTTGATCGGCTCTTGTCTGGTGAAGTGGTGAGGGTGTACAAAATTCAAAGAGGTAGAGAGTGTTATGTTAAAAAGAAAGAGGTAGAGAGATTGCAGTTGTAAGGCTCACGCGAGTCACGCCTCAGGGTCTGGAGTCTTGACTTGGATCACATCACACACTCCGTCTCTCGTCTCCATCTACCCTTCAATAAAAAAGCATCACTTTCAGATTTAAATTCGCTCCTCTTCACGTGTCTGATAAAATACTACTGTGTAATCGCTTACTCTTCTTGATAATAAATTACTGTACGTGCGTACCACGTTCATGGGAGAAACAGGGAGGAATTCCGTTGTCAGCTTTTTGTTCATTTTTTCCAACCGGGGTAACCCTATCAAAACAGAAATACAAGCATCAGAGTTATGTTTCAGAAAGTAAAGCAACAGGGAGACGATGACCATGTCATCGGACCAGATAAAACTAGCATCAGGATAAAAAAACTAAAACACAAACTGCAAGATAACATGACCCCTAGATTAACGCTTCAAGTCTACCACCAGTAGAAGAGATTAAAGGACTCCAACTATCCTGATTAAAAAGGATAAAACTTCCACTCCCAAAAAAGAACAGATTGCTTCACTTCCATGAATAGCACCGATATAATAACATCAGATCCTCAAAATAAGATGTCAGGTTTTTCTTCCCTACTCCATCTCCCCTTCATGGTACTTCTTTCAGTTCTGTGCATCATCTGGCTCAACATTCCTTGCTTGAAGCAGAATTTGATTGACTTGACGATTGGTCTGAGTTGTTGCTAGAATCACCTGTTGGCTTGAGCTAGCCTGGTTGGATTGAGACAGCCAGACTCCACCTAGCCAACAAACCAAACACACCCTACAAAGACAACATCTCATATCCAGCTCTAGGCTGTAGCAGAGGATGTTAGAGGCAGTTGGCGCCACCAACCAAAGACTAGGACTAAAAAAAATGTGTAACTTGTAATCCTGAATCCCTCGAGTATATAAATTTTGGGCATGGATTCGTGTAGAAGGGATCAAATTGCACTAGTACAAATTTTATTTTCCGTGGCGTTTTTTTTTTTTCATTTTTCATGGCGAGTTCACGGTTAATCAATGGCGGTTTCTAAAACAAAAAACACTCCCACCATTAATCGTATAAAAAAACAAAAACAAGCCACGGGCCTAGATGCGGGCCGGTGGATCCCGCTAGGGTTTCCACGCCACAACCGGGGCCGCCAGCGTGGGGGAGGCCACCTCGACAGCGCCGCCCACGCGGGCGTCACCGCCTCAGGCGATAACGCCTGGATCCGGGCGGGTGGAGGCCGAATCCGGCGCGCGCACCCATGCCGGGGGTCGGGCCGCCACCGCCGGCCGCCGCCGATGGATCCGCTAAGCGGGCCGGATCCGCCCGCGCCACCATGCCGTCGTCGCCGGCCGGGGAGGGAGGGGGGGGTCGGCCATGGTGCTAGGGTTGAGAGGGGGGGGAGTCGGCCCCGGATGGAGAGCTTGGTGCCGAGAAGGGAGGAGGGAGGGAGCGGGGGCTAGATGGAGCACGCCGCGTGAGAGATAGCTGCGCGGCTGGGGGAGAGAGAGAGAGGAGAGGGTGAGGTTGAGTGAGAGAGGAGGGTTAGGGTTTCCCACTGTCTTATATAGTGTGTAATGTGTTATTGAACTGAGATGGGTTTTTGAATTTAATATGGGCCAGAATTAACGTGACGGTTTATAACCGCCACGGTTAATAAAAACCACCACGCTAAATCAAACACCAGATCAATTGCATAGTTCTCCCACTACGTCTCTCCTTCCATTGAAAGAATTGATTGAGCATTCTAATGCAAAGAACACTGCTGCTGGAATAAGTAGGGTTTAGACGCCGAAATTAATCAAGATAACCCACTTGTTTTTTGAGTTCTTAAGCCACTTGAGATTCACACATCAACCCATGTCGAACAGCAGTAGATTACTGCCGAGGAATCAAACCCAACGCGCTAGGTGGAGGAGCATCATGTGGAATCGCGTCACGACTTCTACGACAGATAACTAAACATTCTATTTTGGCGTACATGTATAATCTATGCTTCTCCAAAGATGCCCGAGACTTCACTCGCTAGTGTGTTGCACATTCATCGAAACCCAAATCCTCCAAAACCTCGAGCAAAGCGTTGTGCGACGTGCCGCCTTGCTGCAGTGCCTTCAGGGCCTTCTCCTTCGCCACCATTGCTCGCGCACGGAGTGCACGTCCGTCCTCCGAGTCCATCACCCACCTGACCTTCGCCTCCACCTCCTCCGGGGTGACCACCTCCCTGTCATACCCTGCCATCTCCACCCCAACCCTCGCCTCCTCTACTACGAACACCTTGTTCAGCCTCTGCTCCGCGTACAGCGGCCAGCATAGCAGCGGCACGCCTGCCGTTGTCCCCTCCAGAATCGAGTTCCACCCGCAGTGGGTGACGAACGCGCCCGTCGCCCTGTGCCGGAGCACGTCCGCCTGCGGCGCCCATGACTTGGTCACCAGCCCCCGGGCTTTGGTCCTCTCCAAGAACCCCTCCGGCAGGAGCTCGCTGAGGTCCGGTTCAGGTAGCTGACGATCACCACCATATGGGCTCCGGCTCCGTACCACCCACAGGAACCTTTGCCTGGACATCTCGAGCCCGGTGGCGATCGCCTCGAGCTGCTTCTTGTAGAACGAGCCCATGCTCCCGAAGCAGAGGAACACGACGCTCTTCTCCGGCTGCGCGTCCAGCCACGCAAGGCACTCGTGCTTCGTGTTCTTGACCACTCCGCCTCCCGAGACAAGCGGCCCGACGCAGTAGACCGGCGGCGTGGAACGGCCGGGACGCACGCGCCGTCCCTGAGCGCGGCCACCGCCCTGGCCTCCAGCCACTCGAACGTGTTGACGAGGATGCCGCGGGACGCCGGGATCCGCTCGAACGAGCGCAGGAACTGCTTGTACACCTGGTTGTCGCGGTCGAGGGCTGCCTCAGGGAGATCCGTGGGTCTGAACGGGGAATGCCCGGAAAGCACAGCGGCGCGTCGCCGATGTCCCCGAAGCTAGCGTTCACCTCGGCCTGCTTGTGCGGCATGTGCAGGCTGACCGCGAGGCTGCTGGCCGCGGAGGTGTAGAAGATGTACGCCGGCACGCCGAGCTCCGCGGCGACGTCGAGCGCGTCTGTGCAGAACATGTCGAGGACGAGCGCGCGGACGGAGACGGAGGGGAGCACCGAGCGGAGGTAGTCGCGGAGCGGCACATTCGCGCGGCGGAGGAGAGCGAAAGGGTCATGCGGCGGCTCCTGGCCCTGAGGAACGGTGGTGTCGGGCGGCGGCAATGGCAGCAGGTGGAAGTCGATGGACGGGTTGGCCTCAGCGGCGCGCGCGACCGCGGACGGGCCGCCCGTCGACGCGGGGGCGGCTCAACGACAACGACGACGACAGTCACGGCGAGGCCACGCTGCAGGAAAAGCCCGCTCAGCTCCACCATCGGCTGGATATGGCCGACGCCGAGGCCTGGGAGCAGAACCACCGTGTCTCTCATCACGGTGAACGCGCGGGGTGTCTGCTGGCGGTGTGGCCCGGAGATTGAGACTTGTACTATCTATGCCTGCTCTATGACTGAGTGGTACTAGATCTGGATGAGTAGATATACAAGTGGACAGCAACAGTAATGGCTCTCGTGCTACGCCTGGGAAAATGACAACGGGTGAGCGTGTATGCATGAAACAAGGAACGTTACATCAGCTAATCAGAGCAAGGATTATAATTTCGCATGCCAGCCGGCTAAAGGGGAGAATGGAATGGGGACATGATACAATTCTATAACTCTTAGAATATTATGTATTTTAATATAAATAAACAATTTAACAGTACAAAGTACTCTAGAAAGAGCTCATTTTCGATGCACCTATGTACTCCATAGTTCCATAGAGTGCATGGCACATAACATCTGTATGCACTATCTAAGCATATACGGTTGTATCTTCCTCCTTGTCTAGTACTGCATGGTGGATAGCATCTGTACTCATTATCTAAGCACTAACCATATATACTTGTATCTTCCTCCTTGTCTGGAACTGCCTGATATGTGCCATCTGAATGTTGTGGCTATGTGCCGTCTGAATGGTGTGGCTGTATGCACCAGGCAGTACCTGTTGCTTGTTGTCAACACGGAATTGAATAACATGAGATGTGCTTGGACCTGTTGCTTGTTTTGCTACATGGACATGTTGATTGTTTTGCCAGTCGTACTACCCTTCAATGAAAACTTTTTTTTAAATTAAAAAAACTATTCTTTGGATTTGTTTCTTGTTTTGCCATTCGTAGGTACAAAGGTCTAGTCTGTGGCCTGTTTGGTTCATGGACTTTTTAGTCCCGGGAACTAAAAAGCCCCTAAAAACCAAATAGAAAGTATTGACACCCGAAAATGGATGCACGTCATTTTAATGCTATGGCGTGTCAAGATGACCCTAAATGCAACTAAGAAGGAGCGGCGAAGTACAAAGCTTGGAAAATCCGACAAAGAGGTCAAACAAGTGCCTTCGGCCGAGCGTCGACGTGGCACCTCGCCTGGCGGCGGCGCCGAGGGCGCCGGCGGCGTCGGCCGCCCGGCAGCGTGGCGCAAAGGTGCGCCCGACAGCTGCCCCGGCGCGCCCGATCGCGCTGGCGTCCGGTGGCCACACCGCCCGCAGCCGCTGCGGTGTGCGTTCGGCGTGCGATAGTCGCCCTCGTCCCCCCCCCCCCGCATGTGGCCTTCTCTAGTGAGCACGGCACGCGGCCGGCGTGCCGGTCGCTTTCGGCGTGTCGTCGCGTGTTATCCGGGACGTCCGCGCAATTCGAACCGCGCCCGGTCGCTCCCGATTTGCGTGTCGGTCGCATGTTATCGGGACCTCGTCACAATTCGAACCGATCTATTTCCCGATCTCGTTTTGGAAAGCTTTTGGAGATTGGAAACGTCCCTTGACGGTTTCCTAAGGAGATAAGATCCCCTCCCCTCTATATAATGACAGGTTCATGGCTGATTTGATCCCATCTACATCCAATCGATTAAACACAAACACTAAACCCTATTTTATCTCTTCCAAACCCTAAATTTGTTGTTCGATGACGTTCTCGACGAATTTCGCTGGTGTTCTAGGTGGCCTTGCCAACCCTAGGGCAACCTTCGTGTGCGCTCCTCCCGACGGATCTTTTCGAAGGGTATTTCGAAGCCTCTGTAGTCGAGATCAAGCTCTACATCGCCATTACCGTGCCCTAGATCGGTTTGGGTGATCAAGTTGTGGTTCTTGCTGCTAGTTACAGGTTGTGTGCAACCTCGTCGGCGTCCAAGGCCCTCCCGGTGTGTTGGTGCGAAGCCCTAGTTTCGTGTCAATATACTTTTTGGCGACTCCGCTGGGGAAGACAAGGCATCAACTCCAATTCAATCTTGAATCCAGCGACATGGCCAATGACAACGATGCAAGTAATAAGGCGGAGATATCCCAAACCAACATCCGGCTTCCCGAGTCTAAAGAGGATCTCCCTGAAGACCTAAAGAAGAAGCTTCAAGACAAGATAGACGTCGTCCAACCCACCTTCATGTTGAGATGTTGCAAGGATAGGCAAGATCGTGTGACCCAATACACGGAGCCTGTCTACGGTGAAGACCCCACGTCAAAGGTGGTAATCCCCGTAGACACTCAACCTATATTCGATGATGCTTACGCATGCTAACTATGCTAAGATGCTACTTGATCAAAAAACAACTTTGGAAGATTTAGTTACAAAGGTCACTAGCACATTAGATTCTCGCTTAAAGGTACTAGAAGGGACTACGAGCGATAATCGGGTGTGGTACCTCAACTTGAGCTTGGCATGCCATTAGATTTTGTTCTACCTACTAGCCAACCACAATCGGCTCCTTCGGCCTCTGCCATTAGAACCGGTACCGGTGGGACTAGTACATCTTTGAACAACCAAGGATCGGTTCAACAATTAAGAACTGATCATGAGGCTTCTAGGAATTCGGGGGTGCATAATCCTTTGCCAAATCCGGCTGGTGGGCAAACTACGCTCCCACATCCACCACCAAATCCTACAAACCCCAATCCCATGCTTAATCGGAATGTGAATGCAGGAAACACAGGAGCTCCCAATAACTTTGATGCTATCCTAGCTCAGTTTAGGGAAGATTTCTCCAAATCCCTAGAGAAAAGCTTGGGAGTTCGCCTCGATTCCATCAACACCGCGTACCAAAAGCCATACCCATACGCTCTTGATTATCTAGAAGCACCCCCGGGTGGAAGGTACCCGACTTTCAAAAGTTTAGTGGTAATGATGGTATAAGCGCTATGGAGCATGTTAGTATGTATCTTGCACAACTAGGAATTGCTAGTACTAGGGATTATATGAAAATTCGTAATTTTCCTTTATCTCTTACTGGTACTGCATTTTCATGGTTTTCATCTTTACCTACTTGTTCCATTAATTCTTGCGCTGAGTTAGAAGAAAAGTTTCATGCTCATGTTTATAATGGTATCCAAGAGACTAGATTGTCCCGTCTTGCATGTGTTAAATAAGGGCGTGATGTGCTTGTCCTAGATTTCTTTAAGAGGTTTTTAGAGATTAAGAGCCGTTGTTTTAATTTGCAAATTTTTGAAAAGGATCTAGTTGACGTTTGCTTTGTGGGGCTTCGATCTAGCATTAGAGATAAGCTTGAATTTCATCAATTTTCTACTCTTAATCATTTGCTAGAGAAGGCCGTTTTAGTTGAATTGCGCCTTAAAGATTCTCGTGACAACAATTATCGCTCTCAACGTGCTAACATCATGCGCTCGATGGTTATTCTTCATCGGACGATGAGAGCAAAAGAAGTGTTGGTCTGCTGAAATTAGGTGGCGGTGAGAACAAACAAGTAACTTGCCCTTCTCTTAAGCCGATTAACAAGAATCGGAATAAGGAAGTAAAGTTTACTTTTGATGTGTCTAAATGTGACCGTATTTTTGATGAATTGTTGAAAATTGGATGCATTAAGATTAATTATACTATGCCTTCTCTTGATGAATTGAAAAGAGAGCTTATTGCAAGTACCATAATTCTAATTCCCATGCCACTAATGATTGCAATGTCTTCCGTCGGCGGGTCCAATTGGCTCTTAATGAGGGACGATTGAGTCTTACCAAGATGCGACTTGACAAGAATCTTTTCCGGCTCACATGAATGTGGTTGAAGCCAAGGAACCTGCCGTTTTAATCCGCCCAGAGCAAGCTGCTATGACCAAGGGGAAGAATGTGATCATTGGTGACCCACGACCCGTACTGAATGCTCCTAAGAATTCGGGATGGCAAGTGCTTGCAGAGGTAAATGAAGAAGGTAAAGCCAAGTTAACTATTGTTGCAAGTTCACCACGGACATTGCGTCGTCAAGCATGGTTGGGCGGTCGGCGGCGCAAAACCGACCCGGCTAGGCCGATTAACTCAATCGGCCGGGACTTAATCTTCCATGATCTAATTGGGGTGATTATGGAGGTGTACATTGATGATGTGGTGATTAAATCGGCTTCCCATGATCCTCACTTAGCCGATTTACGTCTTGCTTTTGAGAGGATGCGCTATTATGGTTTGAAGATGAATCCACTCAAGTGTGTCTTTGGAGTGTCTTTGGGAAGTTCCTTGGGTTTATTGGACCAATATTCTATCCAATTTCTCTAAAACAAGAGGTTCTTGGTTATTGGACCAAGTGTAAGTCCCCTCTGCCATCTCCAACTCTTGTAATTCATAAAAATATATCAATGAGTTAAACACATGAGTGAATCTATGTACCCCTCCCATTGGGCTTTTTTCATATGAAAATCTTATAAAATTGAAATCACCACCCAAAAGATATGGTTCATCTGAATTAGCACAAAATCTTGATAACTTAAACAGAAATTTCATCTTATTTTCTTCTTGTGCAGCTCCATAAACCACTAATAAGTTCCATTTTCTTTTGATTGATTTATCCCATAAATTCAATTGCAAAATAAAATCTCCTTGTTCAAAAGCTCCCACATCAAACCTTTCAATTAAAACTCCAACTAAAGTTCCTCCAGATTTCCCTCTAGAAGGGTTCCACATCCATAAATAATCTTTGTTATTATCAAACTGTCTTAATATTGAATCCTCACAGTTTTTTTTTTTTGAACACCATAAGGCAAGCTTTATTGATTGAAAAGAGTTACATCACGAGCAACAGACTCCCAAAATAAAACACAGGGGTTTCATCAACCCAAGTACATGAAGTGTTTGAGATAAAAGCTTGCCTAGCTAGTTCATGAGCCACCATGTTTGCTTCGCGGTCGATATGTATAATAGAGGGATCCCCAAAGTCTTGCCACAATTCTATGCACTCATCATAAATTCTTTGCAATTTGCGATGAGCCGAGAAACCACCGTCTGAATCGTCCTTTGCAACCTCCATGCAATCGGTTTGGAATTCCAACTTAAGTTCGAATCCTCACGGTTAGTAACCATTGTTTCTTGCAAACCGGTGAAATGAAAGTTATATTCATACATAAGATCCTTTAGAAAGGTGGAAGCACCGGATTTTTGATGCCTTTGCAATTTCATATTAGCCCACTTAACATTATTTTTTTCTCTTTTTTGAATCCACGGGAATACCAAGATTCCCGGGATCCAATATGTCGAGTTCTCTCTAAACCTTTCTTTTCCCTCTTGGGGATATTTTACCTTTCATTTTCCCAGAGCTAACTTTCTTTGCTCTTTTTCGATAAACCATCAAGTCATCAAATTCATCATTCTCAGTAACTTCCTCTTCATTCATAGGTAAAACACTCTCAGGATCAAAAACACAGTCTTATTATTCTTACTGTTTTAAATATACAAATTATTTCTAACAATTTCAAGATCTATAACCATATCAAAGCAACCAAAGTTATCATTAACAGCTATCACACCCATGCAATTCATAGTTTTATTCAAACTATCATCATGCATAGTATTAAAAGAGCAATGTTTGTTTAAAAGTACCTTCAAGATTTTCTCTTTGGCCATGGCGACATTCTTTTCTTGAGTTGTCAATAGAATATCCTTCTCGAGTCTTTCACTCCTCTTTTCTTCGTATATGACTTACTTCATAGCTAGTTCCTTTTGGGGTTCTTCATCTACTATGCTTGTAGTCACCAACATCCCACCCTCTAGTTCTTGTGTATCTTTTTGACCAGATTTGACAATCGGGTCATTAACATTTGATTCAGTTCTTTGAGGTTATGCTTTTCATCTTCATCAGCCATGGTGATAGTACTCTCTTGTGAAACAAAGAAGTTATCCTCTTCCATGAGAAGTTACATCTGTCAACACTTCCATCTATCTTGCTCTTCAACTTTGCACGAGCACTTGCGAGAGGGATTTGCCTTTGCTAAAATTTCCTTGAGATAACTCATTCTTATCACACCTTTGCACATGTGGTGATTTGTGTCTCCACCACTTTGCCACCTTGTTTGCTTGGTCACGCATCTTGTTGCCTAACCATCGACCACTAGGTGTACCTTGTGAGAAAGTCCCCTTAGGCTTAGACTTCTTATTGGGTGGTTCATTGTCATTGATCTTCAGCCCAATATATAAGTTTTTTTGTTGCTCTGTTCAAGTTGTACTTTTCTCTCAAATGTAAAGTCATGAAGCACCAATCCCGAAAAGGCCTCTGCTGTCTTTGGAACCTTTTGTATATCTCTGCAGGCTATTTTGACCCTTACATAGTGCGCTCTATATCTTGTCTTCTCGTCAATCTCCATAGTTCTCCCCACTAAACCTCCCACCATTGCAATGGTCCTAATAGATCTCGATCTGCGAGGGGATATCCCCAACCCCTGAACCAGGCTTGTTGTAGTGGGGCTTTAGCTCCTTTTTGAGCATTCCAAGCTTCCACTTTCATTAATGCATCCACCACATTCATAGCTAGAGCTCTAGGTTTCTCCCATTCACATAAGGGCAGTCCCAACGCAAATAAATAAAGGCGTTTCTATGTGCATTTAAGAAGGCTCCACGTGAGAGCGAAAAACACGACATGGCAGCGAAGTTAATGAAGAGAGGGATTGTCGTAGAAATCATTTCGGCGACAAGAAATGGCGTCGGCTCTTGAACCGGCGGGGAAGAAACGGCGATTTTTCGCGTTGGGAGGAAAGCGAGTGGCGTCCATGGCATTAACTTCGCTTCGCGGGCGCGCGAGAGGAAGAAAGGATAAGGAGAGAGAAAACGATAGAGGGATGGCGGATGAAGAGCACATTAATTGCTAATCGAAAACCATGCGTTGGAAAGTAGAGTTTAAACCGGTGGCGTTTTTTGTGTTGGACTTCGATGCGTCGTGTCTTGCATAGGGACTGCCCTAAAGACCTTGCACTAGGAAATCAGCTTTTTGTTCATAAGTGTGGGTGATACAAGAAAATTTCCATCTCCAATTTTTTTTTTTTTTTTGAAAGAAAATCTCCACCAATTGTTGCAGGTGAGGATCACATTAACAACTATTTTGAGCATGGTGGGCTGTTCAACACTGAGCTGCTGCTTACGGATGAAGAAAGCATCGTAACCATTGCTGTTATCGCATTTTATCGTCGGATTAGTGGAACTTGGACCGGATAGAACATAAAGGTATTGTATTCTTTGGATAACTTAGATAAAAGGGATACAGATAGAGAATTCGGCCAAACAAAATTAGCAACGCAGCACATGCATTTCGAGGAATAATGGCCATAGAGTTTGGATGGATTTCATGACACCTGAAATTCAGAGTCTCCGTGAAAGGTAGTTTCAGTTCAGTACATTATTCTTCCCACCTCACTTATTTTCTGCAGTACATACTGCAATAGAGGAAGCGCAAAGGAACCCGTATACTTTCAGGCAGGATGAATACACAATCACAATAAAATACGGTAGCAATGCGTTTCGAAAAAAAACAGAGTAGCAATACAGTGCTGACACTCAGGCGTCCACTTCTTCAGCCTCAGGAGAAGATGTAGACCTCTTCAAACGATTTCCTACCAAGAACACATACGTGCATTAGTCTAGCTGACGAATGGATTGCACATCCGCTAGTAGGTAAAGATACAGAGACTCACAATTTTTTTCCCGGTTGGGCTGTAGTTGTAAATCAGATTACCACGCACCTTGTCGGCCGGAGGCCTGTTTGGTGACTTGCGTGCTTGGCTGTTTCACGCAGAGAGAAGGGTGAGGTAATATGCATGCATGCTCAGCTTTTTTTTTTCTAATCTTTGTTGCAGATTTGATTTTTTAAAAAAAATCCCTACATACTGTATGTTTACTCAAGATATCAAGGAACTATGACTAGGATATATTCCTTAGAATGAACACTACTAAACTAGAATTTATTTATAGTTAAGAAACTGAAGTTTCAGAGATAAGAGACCCAAAGTCAACAGAGTGAAAGGCTGATAGGCAGCAAAAGGAATGGTGACAATTCCTGGCATATGCTTTGATTCTTTCCTTGATATCTGTTGGATTCCCAATCTCAAATTGATCAAAGGGGCTCTCAAAGTTAAGCAGGCAGTAGTTTTTCAACAAAATTGCTTTGCACCTATCAAGGGCTGTTATCTGCTGTTGCTACTGCACCGGAACTGTGGCTGTGGGGTAAATTACTTGACAGTACTATCACATTGTTGTCAGATCAAGACGGAGCACAACAAGAGCAAAATGATAGTGCTGGGCTCCTTCAACATTCAAGTAGGGGATATGATCCGCTGAGTTATGTGGAGGATCCTAAAAAGTTTCTGGTCAGATCTTTGGCCACACTTTCTGCAGAATCTCCTGGGAGGTTTTTGCCAATCATCCAAAAATATGTAAACCAAGTGAACCAGTGTTTTAAATCAGCTCTGTACAACTCACAATGCCAGCATTATATAGGTACTACTTCTGGGATTCATCTAATCCATTTTTGTGTTGGTTTAGTTTCTTTTGAAATATTTCCAGTTCATTTATAGAAATGACATTTTTTTAGTAGTTATGAGAATCATGTTCTTACCTGACGTGTAATCTGACTTTATTTGACCCAGGTCCGTCTTGTGATCCTTGTCGATGCAGTCTCGGGTGCAGACTCATTAGTTAACTAAAAAAATTATGGTTGGTAGTATAGAGATAGGCAAGAATCAAAATCACATGAATCCAGCTAACTCATTCTCCTTGCTAGGAATAAAAATGAGAAATGATTTTAGTTATTCTTGAGCCAAACATTTCACATCCAAGTGGCTAACCCAATTAGCAGTGATTCTACCATATTCTTGCAAGAATCAGAAACATTTCGGTTACCAAACGAGGTAGTTTTGATGGATTTCATGAGTCAGATGCAGGAACATTCAACCTTCACCTGATTTAGAGACACTTCTAAGTTCAGAAAAAATCTCCATACAAGTATTTTTCAGTTCATTACATTGTTATTCCTGCTTATATACATACTGTATAGAGCCACCCAAATGGTGGAAAGGTTACTGCAATACAGGCAGTCCAAGAAATATGTACCAGTACCACGGGGTAAATACACAATCACAGTACAATAGCAATGCAACGTTGATTCCTGAAGTCCACCTCAGTCAGGAGAATATGTAAACCTCCTCAAACGATTTCCTACCAAGAATACATGCATTAGTCTAGCTGATCAATGGATTGTACATCCGTTAGTGAGTAAAGATATAGACTCACGATTGTTTCCCGCTAAATATTGGGCTGTAGTTGTAAATTAAGTTGTCCAGCACTTTGTCAGCAGGAGGCCTGTTTGGAGACTTACGTGCTTGGCTGTTTCATGCCAGAGAGAAGGGCGAGGTAAGCATGATCTTTTTTCTTTTATTGCTCTCCAAAGTTTCATTAAAACAAGTCTTGCATATGCTTAAACCACAACATCAGAGCACAATGGCTAGAATTCCTAAGGAACAATAATAAAACTTGGGTTTACTTATTTCAAAAACAGAATTTTCAAAGGTAAGAGAACAACAGAGTGATTGATAGCCAAAGATAGGCATGTAATGTTTGATCAATTTTCAGTACATTTCCGGTGGTAGATCATGAAATAACGAAATGAAGTATTGCCAACATAAAATGTACAATAAAGGTTACAGCCTACAATAACAAACCTGATAAAATGATTCGCAAAATGTTGAGAAACCTGCACTGCATCTTCGCTGTGTGGAATCATTGGTTTCCTCCACTCAAAAATGGCTTTCTGCATTAAGTGAGGACAGTTTTATAGTTGTATAAAAGCCATTGGTATTTGGTGAGTGGCCACAATGTGATATGTTGTGAACATTAATTTTAGAAAAAAAATGCAGTGTACACGAAAAGAGGCAGAGCCAATAAGAAGATATTACTGTAATATGGAATTCCCAAAGTAATTGCAACTTAAATACCTCAGGATGCCATTGCGTGCAAGTGATTGGATAGTTATTGGCTTGTACAGTTGAGACATAGACCTGATTTGACAGAAAAGAATGTTAATCTGTGCAGTCGAAGAATTAAAGAGCATTAACCCAAAGAAAAACTCAGGCTGTGGGGGAAAGACCGCCCCCATGGTTTTATACTAAGAAGAAGCTCTCAATACACCAGCTGAGAAAATTCCCGAACCCCGGCCTCCTCATCCTAGGAACATAGGGCCAGCGACCACTGCCAGAACCACCCGGGTAGGCTGCACCGTTAACTAGGCCAGCGACCACTGCCACAACCCCCTGGTTGGGCTGCACCGTTACCTAGGCCTGCGACCACCGCCACAACCCCTGGTTGGTCCGCACAGTTACCACATGTTGGGGTGTCCACAACAGAAATGCACAGTGAGGGATTTTTTTTTTTCACAAATTGTGCAGCACCCAGCTCACCAACTTTGGAAATATTTGCAAATTACATCAAAGCTGTTCCATTTATACTAATACATACCACCTTCTGGATAGATTAGTATGTAGGTGCACTAGTGTGACATACCTTGCCATTTTCATCAGGCGATGTAGTCAAGATTTTGAAGAAACTTGATAGTGCACCATTCTCTCGATATCGCTTTGGTGATATACCATACTTCAACCAAATAATAAATCAGACATGTTATGATAAAGATGTTATCAGAATCACCAGCCATAATAGGATTGAGCCAACTGCATTAAAGTAGGTGTGGTGTTGAATTTTATAAAAGGACCAAGAAGTAATCAGAATAAATGGTGGTACTTACTCTATGATTTTGCATGACAAGACAGCTGGTGCTGACTTTCTTGATGAGGTCAGGGTCAAACCTGTGAGCAATTGCCAGTCAGTAGTTACAACAAGTGGAATTCATGAAATCACAAATAAAACAATATTTTTAATATACTAGCCACATCTTCTAATAAGAAATTTATTTCCAGTCATTCTTTTAAATTAACCGCGCTCTATTGGAGTGCATTTGGTCATGTAGCACCCTGCCTTTTAGGGATCCATTGTAGATAAAATTATGTTTTAATAGTCATTTATGAAGCTATCTGAATGCATACATATGTCAGCTTAACCCATTTGCATATTCTACAGTTGGTAACACAGTAATAAAAAGATGTTATTCCATGGGAACCATTCTAAACATTTACTTGCCTCATATTACACTACTCCCTAGGTTCCAAATTATAAGTTGCTTTGACTTTTTTAGTTCATAAATTTTGTTATGTATCTAGACATACATTATATCAAGATGCATAGCAAAATAGATGTACCAAACAAGTCAAAGTGACTTATAATTTGGAAAAAAAGTACAAGATAACTTGTCTAAATTCTGAGTGTCCCCATCAAGTAGTAATAAAACAAAGATCTTCATAGTGTGAAGCAGACACCTTTGAAACACTGAGCCCTCCAAAGCATAGCTGGGAAACTGAAGAGTGGATGCTTGATTCTGTGCGTCAAACGTCTCCAATATATTATTGTCCTAGCACAATGGCAAGAAAGCAGTTAGTCCCCACTTTTGGCAAAGCAAACAGGAATGAATCATGGTGCCTTCATGGAATAGAAGGCTGCAGCACTTTGCAAGCAAATGATATTCTAACTTCGAACTAAGAATTACTCTTCCATCATGTGTATAGTTTTTATCGTTTCATGATTGACACTAATTATTAATAAGCTATCATATTATCTTTTATATTTCAGTAATTGAATTGGCAATATGACAAATTTCTAAGAAGTCAAATTACCTTGCTGACAATCATGCTTACAAGCTCGAAACCAAGACATTGTGCAAACAAAGGAAACGGTTCACCCTCGTCATTCTTGTCCAAAACATACTAAAATGAAAAAAAAAGAAGAGAGGTTCTGTTAGAGTAAATCATGATTATCTGACTCAATATTGTTCAGGGGAGCATGTAACATAAATAATCCAAGGTTGTGATACTCGAGTGATCTCATGCAATCATCAACATGGTTATATCAATTTGGAACAATGTTCATAATCACATCGTACCTGAAACACTTGTTTTATTGTCTCAAAATATACACCTTGCTTCTCTGATCCACCAGTGAACAGCACTCCATTCACCAAACTCAGTTTCTGCAGGGAAGAGCCAACAAGGTAATATGTCAAAAGCAGGGTCTCCACAAGCAATTGTTTGTTTGTTTCAAAAAACAAGCAATTGTTTGTCAGCCAGTAGGCAGTGCGGTGAGAAGGCGTGCTTGAAGATGAAAGAAGAACCGTCAGTAGCTTGGGTACATGGGGACCCCATTCAGATCCTAAAATATATATACAAATACTCTTGACTAGGTTGCTTAGGCTTGAAACAATTTACTCCAACAACTATCTCGATTTGTGATTGGCGACCCTATCAGTGAAAGTCTCCCGGACATGTTCATCAAGCAATTTTGACAGTTGGGAAATTTCCTAAATAATCAGGACTTCAGCACCATCATACGTTCAGTTAAGGGGCATCAGCCGAGAGAGATTCAGATTATCCCAATTCGAATTCCCCTCCCGAGAATTCTGAATTCTCAAGGACTGCTGTAGCAAAATACTACAGCGAACAGTGGGGAATTGACCAGAGCTGTGGTGGGGCAAGAGCCATATCCCAATTCGCGTAATTGCATATGCAAATACTAGTGAACAATAAGAGCACGTCGAAGCTACTACTAGTAGAGGAAAGGGATAGAGAAACCGGCGGAGGCGAGAGCGTGTGAAGCATGCACCTCGAGGTGGCGCTCCTCGGGCTCGTTGTAGATGAGCGGGATGACGCGCGCGCCGGCGGCCTCGACGAACTTGACGTAGGAGGCGCCGATGTAGGAGGTGGCGGTGGTGTTGCTGATCTTGCCGCCTGCGCCGTCCCCGGGTGCGAGACGATGCCGATGACGGGGCGGTCGTACACGGCGGGGTCCGGTGCCGCACAGGCCACGGCCCCCGCTCTCCCGCCAGTCGGCAGCCGGATGACCCCCGCCGCCGCCGCCGCCCCCGACCACGGCGGGGGTAGGAGCGCGGCCACGAGGAGTAGGGGAGCAGGAGTAGGTGGGGACTGCGCGAGTCCATGGCAACACTGGCGTTGGCGTGCGTCGCCCGCCTGTGTCTCTGTGTGTGACTGTCTGAGTCTGACGGACGCGAGACGGCCGGCGGACAGGATAAAGAAGCTACGGGAGGCACCACACCGCAACGGAGCGGAGCGACGGCTCCAGGCATCAGCCCGTCGTCCACCCGTCGTTTTCGGTGTCGCTCTCCGGACTCGTCCACCAGGCTATCGGTTCACTTCCGCTGATGGCAACGTCTTGGACCGATTATTTTGGAACATCTGCTAGGCCGGATTGGGCATTAGCGCACGCATTACAGCAACAATTCAGCAGGAAGTTTGGACACATTGGCTCTCGTTTTAAAGTTCGCATTGACCAAAGGATTAATTCCTCGTGGAGATAAAATAGTATTCGAATCAATTCACATACGTTGAGGTATTTTGGAGAAGACTGTACATGTAGATTGATGAGACTATGATTACATCTAAATAAGGCCTTATCGATGAGTAGTTGGAGAGCATCATTTCTGAAGCAGTCATGCCATGCTTATCCCGAATCCACAGTGTCAGATGCAGATTTACAGCGTTTGTGTTTGTTATCGCGTCGTCGGAAAATACAGCCTATAGCGTTCATCGTTGCACCGTGGGTTGCCACACTTGTTAGCATTTTTTTCCATCCAGTCTACTAGTGACATGACTATGATCCCGTGCCATCAGTGAAAGTGAAAGGTGCCTGCCTGTCGCGTTTGTAAGGCAGCAATACTTGTTTTAAAAAGTGGAGTGGTCCCTCTTCCCTAATTGACCATCGTGGTTGGCTTTCGTGCTCAAAATTTAACTTCGATTTGTATAAAATACGTGCTGATATAAATAAATTTATTAAAAACTATATTCAAATATCCATCTAATGATATTAGTTATGCACCATAGTTTTTTTTAATATATATGTAATCAAAATTATTTCTCGAGAAGAGAAAACGACACACATTCAAAGACGGAGGGAGTACATTCACTACTACATAAATAAACTTCCATGGCGGGCATTTTTCATTTTTCGATTGGCGGACAAAATGCCCGCCATGGAGCTAGGGTCACGAGAAAATGGTTGGATTTTTCGGTGGCGGACAAAATGCCCGCCATGGTAAATAATAAAAAAAAAAACCCGGTCGGGCCCGGTCGGGCCCGCCGCCGCTAGGGTTCGGGCGGCGTCGTCGGCGCCGCGCCGAGGCCGGAACTTCGGCGGGAGGAGGAGCCGCCCGACGAGCTTCGAGGTGGAGGAGATGCCGGCCGCTATTTGGATCTCGAGCCGGAGGGGCCGCCGCCGCCGGATCTCGAGGTGGAGGAGCCGCCGCCGCCGGAGCTCGAGGTGGAGGAGGCGCGCGGTGGAGGTGCCGGCCCGCGCCGACGAGCTCGAGGTGGAGGAGATGCCGCCACTATTTGGATCTCGGCGGGGAGTTGCCGCCGCCGCCCGCCGGATCTCGGGGTGGAGGGGGCCGCCGCCGCCGGGCTCGGAGAGGGTGCGGGCGGCGCCATCGGGGGAGGGGGGCGGCGCCATCGGGAGGGAGGAACCGGGATGGGGATCGAGAGAGGAGGCGCGCGGTGGGGGAAGAGAGCGGGATGGGGAGTTGGTGAGTTAGGGTTGGGAGCGATATTTATACTCGGACCTTGGTATTGGGCGAGATGGACTTTGTTGGCCCGGGTTTGCCGAGGTTTTCGGGCTTTATTTACCATGGCGGGCTTTTTAAAAAAACGCCACGGTTAATAGATTTACCGTGGCGGACATTTTGCCCGTCACGGTTAATTAAAAAATGCCCGCCACGGTAAATCAAGGCATTAACCGTAGCGGTTTTCTAAATGCCCGCCACGGAAAATCTTTTCCCAAGGTGCCTCGTAAAATCAATTACGTAGTAGTGATTCTCGCTTTGATAAAGGAGTTCATGAAACTGGATTATTACGACTCTATAGATTTTGCCAAAGTGTTGTAAAAATTGTTTAGCTCAGTTAAAAAAATAAAGAGGCCTTGAAATTCATGATATGGACATTGAGAATATTGTCCTAATTAGTAAATTGTTGTTCAAAATCCTCATCAGATAGGACTTGATAGCAACTTCTCTGGAACAGATATCTAGGTTTTAAACTTTTGGTGCGGGCTTCGTTTTCATTATTTTTCTACTATTTGTTTTTTTCCAAAGTTGTTTCCTCCAACCTCCTCCCACCACCCTCCATCAAGTCTTCCTGAGGCCATCGAAATTGCCATTCGCCAACAGGTTCAATCACACATGGTGGTGTGGTACTGCATGGATGCCAGTCCTCATCACACGCTCGTAATCTTTGTTGCCTCTTCCAAATCACAATCCCCACATGAACACTAGGCCGGTTGCTAGACATACCAACATGTAGACAGGCGTAACATCATGGTAATGTGCAGCCGATGAGACTTTGATCTAGGACAATTCTGAAATCCTAAATACACCATGCTAGTCATGGGGTTTTAATTTGTAAGAAATCCAATCTAGGGGGGAGTTGCTAAACTTCAGGTTTCAGAATTTTAGCTTCCTTCAGGCAATGGTTGTTGCAAATAATTAACTTATGTTAAAATTGTGGCTTTAGTTTGTTGCAATTTCTGTAGGCATAATCAGCAATTTTCAGATCGGATCTAAGAACAAAAAAAACGATAGACAAAATCACAAACCTGTTAATACACAAAGACAGTTAATAATTTATAATTGTTGTATGGTTAGACAAAGACAAAATATAGTAATATAAAGACAATTAACAAATTATAAACATATCAAAATAGAACAAATACAACAATGTGGCCGTGCCACACGGCCAGCACGCCGTCTGATGTAACTCAAATTTTAACGCACCTGACAGTTTAGGACACAAGTGCCTCTCTAGCTAGAGTCTTTGTTCAAAATTTTCGACGTTTGACTCCGCCGGTCACAAAATTGAAGTTGTTTGATAATTTAACAATCAATAACTCTTTTTTTAGAAAAGAACTCTTAGAGTATTGAGATGTAAAATGGAATCTGCTCAAAAAAAAAAAAAAACTTGCAGAAATTCTCTTCTATGAAGAGTGACTGGGTAAAGCTTATCATCAGATCCTGGCCAACAAGCCATCACCTGGGTACAGGACACAAGAAAGAAGTCCTACGATAACGTACGCTACTCTGATGTCCTGTCCGCCAGTCTTTTATTACAAGGAAGAAAATATGGAGCGAGAGAAAAAAAACGATGCGAAACCTAGGAAATTTGTTGTCGTTGACTGCTGTTTGTCTGATGAAGACACCGCGGGTCGCTGGGGTCCCAAACTGTTTATTCGCTTTCGTTAATAGTTCAAGTGAGATGAGGCGATCGAGCTCAGGCCGGCGGCAGCTGCAGTTGGAGGCGGCTCGACCCGGTCTGATCGCCGGACGACGACCTCGGCTGCTGCCTGACGACCGGCTGGAAACCAAGCGTGAGCTCCAGTCCAACCTCCTCTTTCGCCTCCTGATCCGCTGCCAGCAGCACCTGCGTGCCGACTGGCGGCACGGCCTCGGCTTGGCTCACGCGGGAGGCCGCCGCCTCCACGACAGTGTTCTCTGTCGATCCCTTCAGCTTCAAGTGGTGGTCGTGGCTGCCCGCGAACTCCTCCTCGCGGCCGCCATCGTGCCCAAGCAGCTCCATGACCATCGGCACCGGTTCCAGTACCGCCTCCTGTTGCTGCCCTTGCCCCAAAGGAGGGCTGGTCGACGCGCGCACGTTGTTGCTGGACTTGCCCTTGAAGAGTCTGGCCATGCCCTTGCCCTTGCCCCTTGACACTGGCATTGGCAGAGCTGGAAGACGACGAACCCGCGCGCTTGAACCCCTTGCGTCCACGGCCGGCGCGAGCGAAGCAGAGGAGGTCGGCGGCGGCAGCAGCTGTGGCGGCGGTGTCGGAGTCCTTGTCGAAGTGGCGGATGTCGTAGGCAGCCGCCGCCGGGCCAAGCCTGGCTCCGAGCAGCGGCGAAGGCAGCGGGGCCTCGTCTGCCTCGGACGACGCGGCGTCGGCCTGCACGGCGTCGTCGACCGGCACGCCGAGTTCCCCCTTGAACATGGCCTCGACAGCGTCGACGCACTTCTGCCACTGGCCCGACCAGAGCAGGCCGACGGCGCCGTACACGGGGTTCACGATTCGTCCGCACGCCTCGTAGATGAGGGAGCGAAAGACTACCGGGCGGGCGTCGGCGTTGTCGCCAGGCGCGGCGGCGATCAGGTTGAGCAGCCCCGCCCGGCCGTAGAACTTGGCGAGGAAGGACGTGGCGTTGCCCTGCGCCTCGGGGTCTTGATCCACTCCAGGCAGGGGCGGATGGTGCAGTGGTCGCTGCAGCCCTTGCGCAGGGCGCGGCAGCCATTGCAGCTATTGACCATCCGCATCTTCGCCGCCGGCGCCCCTCCGTTGCAGCTCATGCTTCTTGCCGTGTTTGCTACCCTATACGAACCCGGCCGCGCGCGCCCACGTTGTTGGAGAGGGAGGAGGGCGTGTGTGGGCGGTTTTATAAGCGGAGACCGCAGGCCAGTGGGATATGCTGTCTGCGCCGCGCCAGTGGTTTTGGAGGAGTAGTACGAGGAAATGGATTCTCCACTGCAGTAATAGCGAGGGCGAGGCAAGAGTCAACCCAACGGCAAGATATGTGCCAAGCGGAAGAAGAATCCAAAAGAGTGTAACAAAATGTCCATCTTTTATATTTAATGTACTAACACATAGAGTTCGTAGGATAAGTCGGATTCCATATGATTGATTGTTGGAGATATTAATTAGGTTTCTTCATCTTCCATTTTGCATTCTAAAATGGTCCCTGTAGTATATGGTAGGTTCGCCGTTTGAGTTTTCTTTCTAACAAGACCTTTGTCCAAAACTAATACACCCTCCGTCCCGCAAATAAATGTTTGTTTTTGACTTCGACAATCCTTGTTTATTTGTTCGTCTTATTCAAAAAGTTTTAAAATATTTTAGTTATTTTGTTATGACTTGTTTTATCGTTGAAGCTACTTTCATAATGATTTATTTACTTTATTATTTGCAAAAAAAAAAATACGATAAATGATCAAACAAGAATTGTAGAAGTCAAAAAATAGACTTTTATTTGTGGGACGGAGGGTGTACGTATTCTAGTATTATTTATTTTTGTTAAAATGTCTAAAGTTTGACCAAATGTATAAGTTAAAATATTAATATTTCCATGACAAATCTAATGATATTTTTTTTTAGCTTGGTTTGTGTTAGAATATTGTATTATTTTCTAGACAAAAGAGTAGTTGGTAATTTTATTTTATCATCCATTTTATATGGTTGGTCCAAGCAAAATGGTGGGCAGGTTTTGGCAAGCCTTTCTATTTAGAGTTAAAGAAAAAAATCAATCTATTTTCATTCTTGGATAAACATTCATTTCATAAGAAGGCGGTGGAATAGTTTGTGGCGATAGCACATTTTTAGGTTTAGAGAACAAGTACACAATAGAGATACTAAAACATAAAAAAGGAAACTATATAGGCGGACTTTGGAGGAAACCTTGGTAAGCCAATGATAGGTTTTAGGAGTAGGTAAGTCGTGATAGGTTCTAGCGGTGGAAAAGAAAATATCCAGATTATACAAGTCGTATCCGCTAAAAAATGCTAATAGGGATATCTATAATTGAATTTGTATTATTAATAGAGATAGTAAGTAGATATATTCCATTTCACTTTTCAACATTTCATTATTCAAATTCAAATCCACATCGAAATAAATGTGGACCTAGATGGTATTCTGCATTTATTCCTATTCATGTACAATAGAACACTTAATAAGCCATATGACAATTTTTATTTTGTTTAAACCGATACATTATATTTTATACAATTATTTATTGTTAAAATAATATCATTTAAAATATGCATCACCAGATTATTATTTATGTGTCATGTGCTTCCTAAAATCCACCATCATCTCCTACTCTGACCAATTCAACTATTGACTAAAACATATTCAGTCCATATGCAATTCTTTTTCATGAGGTATATTAAACCATTGGTTAAGCGCCATATCCCACCTTATGTTTTGAAATGCATGATTGTAGAGCACTATTACACTATGCATCATTGTAGAGCATAGCAGAGAAGCTAAAGCCACAGAGAGTTGTGCCAAAGATAGCCTTATACCAGTCCTTGCTTTTATTACCGTGGTAACACTATAGAAAAATCCGATAAAGCTCTCAAATTCTAGCTCATTCTTACTGTGAGAAGTCCGAGCCTTGCCAAAAGGCACCCAACTTTCCAAAAAAAAATTAACCTTGCCAAAAGAGGCCCTACTTTGCAAGAATTCACCTATGTTATTTACTTATTTAGGGTAACTCTTCTATCCTAGACAAGAGGCGCGTACATACATTGATTCTGAGAAATCCACTCTGACGGCTACTAAATGCTAAATTTGGCCGTCAATTGCCTCGGAAATAATGAAGAACTAGCATCACTAACATGCATATTTAGGTTCAAATAACATATTTCCACATGTACTTGGAGAAATTTGGTTGTAGCCTGTAGGTGCATGTTAGCATAAAACACATGAAACATGTGCGCCAAAGGCGAAGGAGTTCAACTCCTGACCAACCCAACAAATCACCAAAACATTATTGTCAAAAAAAAAATCACCAAAACACACACAAAGAGAACAAAGGCCAAATCCACTCCTACTTGGCCCAAAGCAGAGGGATGGAGGCAGGAGGCTTGATGTCAAGGTCATGGTGGGCCATCTCACCAAAGATGAGCCTCTTGAGGAGCCCATCAGGGATCTGGCCCAGGGTGAGTTCGTCCAAAACCCTTTTGGGCTACATGGCCCCAACCTCGGCAACCACCTCCAAAAGCAAAACAGGGCGAATGTAGTCAAGCTACGGCAGTCCAACCATGGACCCCCGTTTGAGGTTTTTTTTAAGGCCCGTTTGGTAGAAGAGACGTTAAAGTAACTGCAGGAGCTGTTCAACCATTTATACCAAAAGAGCTCCTAGAATGTGAGATGGAAACACGGGATTAATTCTAAGCCTCAAAATATTATCTTTCCAAGAATTCACTCATGTTATGTCCGGCAACGCTTCTCATATCCTGGGCAACAAGCGAGTACACCACAATGGGTGCAGGACGCAAGAGAGAGAGGTACTATGACGACGCTAATTGCTTTTTCTTTTCTTTTTTTAAGAAAGACGCTAGTTGTTCAGTCCATCGGCCTTTACAATTACAGCCAAGAAAGCAAAAATGAAAAAGATAAACAAAACCTAGGAAATCTGAATTAAATCCGGGTGCTGTTTGTCTCCTGACACCGCAGGGTCGCAAAACTGCTCTGTTTGTGACATCAGATGAGGCTTTGCTCTGCTCAGGCGGCTGGCAGCTGCAGCCGCAGGCCGACGAGGCTCGATGCCGCTGTCAAGCCGCTCCGGTCGCAGCACGACGACCTCGGCTGCTGCCTGACGACGACCGGCTCGATCCCGATCCCGAGCCCGAGCGTGAGCTCCAGCCCAACCTCTTCTTCCTCCCGTTCCGCTACCAGCTCCTGGCTCTGGCTTTGGCTCTGGCTGCTGCTGACCAGCGGCTCGGCCTCGGCTTGGCTCACGTGGGAGGCCGCCTCCACATCGGTGTCCTCCTCCTCCGACCCCTGCTGCAGCTGCAGGTGGTGGTCGTGGTCGTGGCTGCCGGCGGACTCCTCGCCGTGCTCAAGCTCAACGACCATCGGCACCGGTTCCATCTCCTCCTCTGCCTCTTCTTCTCGTTGTCGTCTCAGAGGAGGGCTGGGCGACGCGCGGTCGTCGTTGCCTGCCTTGTGCTGCTTCGCCTTGGATGCGGCGTCAGAAGACGAGCCCGCGCGCTTGAACCTCTTGCGGCCGCCGCGCGCGACGCGGAGTAGGTCAGCCGCGGCTACAGCTTCAGGATCCTTGGCGACGTGACGGATATCGTAAGCGGCTGTCCTGTTGCCGGCGCCGCCACCGCCGCCGCCGAGAAGCGGACCCGGCGCGGCGTCGACGACCTGCACGACGGGGCGGCCCTTGAGCACGGCATCGACGGCGTCGACGCACTTGTGCCACTGGCGAGACCAGAGCAGGCCGACGGAGCCGTAGACGGGGTTGACGATGCGTCCGCACGCCTCGTAGAGGAGGGAGCGGAAGACGGCCGGGCGTGCGGCGTCGTCGGGCGCCGCGGCGAGCAGGTTGAGCAGCCCCGCACGGCCGTAGAATTTCGCCAGGAAGACGGTGGCGTTGGCCTGCGCCTCCGGGGTGTCGATCCACTGTAGGCAGGGCCGGATGGTGCACGCGTCGCTGCAGCCCTTGCGCAGCACGCGGCAGCCGTTGCAGCTCATCCGCATCGTGGTGCTGGTGGTGCTAGGCGCACAGATCGCGAGGGATGGGTGATGATGCTAGCTATGGCAATCGAAGAGGAAGCTGGCCGCGCCCAAGTTGTTGGAGAGGGAGGGAGTGGGTGGGGGCGGTTTTTATAAGCGGAGACCGGACAGAGCAGTGGGCTGGATTGGGCGGGCGCCTGTGGTTTTGGAGAGGTGGGGGAAGGCGGATTCGGCGCAGCGGGGCCGGAATGCTGGATGGATGGAACTGCCGCGTGGGGTGGCCGCTTGGCAAGAAGCCGCGTCCGAGGAAAGGATTTGGACTAGCGAACAAACTGGAGGCGGCAGAAGAATCCAAGCCAAAAGTGGGAGGAGGAGGAGGGGCGCGGCGCGCCTCCACGTTCCGTGGGCAGGGCAGGCAAAACCGGGGCGAAAGTGGAAACAGGCCCGAAAACACGGCCCGAGAACGGCCACGGCCCGGGCGGGCTGGGGGGCGCGGGGCGGGGCGAAAGGAAACCGGGGCTGAGGGAGGGAGCGGCTGGCTCCCGGTTTTGTGGAAATCGTACAGCGACGGCGGCCCCTGTTTCCGCTGCCCTGTGGGCGGGAGCCAATACCGTGGGCGGCTTCTGGATTGGGATTTGGTCCCGTCCCACCGTCTCTCCCTCTCCACCACCCCACCTTGACGTTGACGTTGTCCAGCTCTCAACCTCCAGGAAGAGTCACGAACCCGACGACGGCACGGCCTTTGGATAGATGTTCTTTCCCTAGGCAGATGTGGTAGATTTGGTCATGAGTCAAACTATTTTAAATTAAATTAATAAGTTTATAAAAATATTAATAATAATGACTCTAGATATTACTGTATGGTAAATTTTGACTCTAGATATTACTGCTATTTTAGAATGTTATAGATATTAATAATGTCACGAACCCGCCTCAACGGGCCGGCCTTGCTGCTATTTTTTTATTTTAGGATTGATATTTGATTTTTTTTATTTTCCAATTTTCATTCTAAAATGTTCTACAGTAGGTTCTCCATTATAGATGTTTTTTTAATTTGAAGATTGGTATTTGATTTTCCTAAAGAATTTGAGATCAGTTCCACATTCACTCTCCTGAACACTGAATATAGTAGGTATTTGATTTCCAACAGAATTTGAGATCAGTTCCACATCCACATCACAGGCAGGTAAAATAATTGTTCAGAATAGAAGAAAAGTGCAAAGGTTACACCAACTGCACATGTCACCACCTGTTGCGCTAGCATACACCGAAGCATTTGAGATCAGTTCCCCATTCACTCTCCTGAACACTGATTTTTTTTTCTTGCCGCAGGTCACCTGCAGGCTGCAGCCATGAAGGATTATGTGACCGATCTATGTCTAATTGTCTATATAGGACACACTAATACAAACCAGATAAAAAAAATCTACATATTTTTTTTCAGAATTCCAGCTTCATCCACTACTAAATTTCAGTGCATTTTAGTTTTTCCTTTCAACAATCCCAAGTGAAAAACTAGGGAACCCACTAAACTATGATAGGCAACTTATTAATTCTCCTTTATAAAGTTTTTGGACTGATCCTTGGTAGTTCCCTTCTGTTAGAAAAAACTGGATACAGGAAAAAAAAACTGGATACAACAAGCAAGTATTCAAAATAGAGAGGATACCGACAAACTACAAAGATGTGGGAGCTGCCCAGCAGGTGTTTGAGTGTGGTTTTGTGGGATGAGGATAGTCCACCCGATCTCCACATATACAGTGATCTATCGCAACAGCTAGCTCAAGGTGGATGTCATTCAGCGGTGAGATGTCATGTTGGTGAGAACAAGTTCATGGTCAGCAGCCGTGGATGAACCAACTATGGACACTGGTGCTCGTGTACTCGTGTACTCTTGGAGCTTGGCATGGCTTCCGTTGATGCAGTGTATGATGAAATGCCTCTCGAGGATGATACAGCAGAGCTGACTGAGTAGATCATGTGCACTGCTCAAGGGACATTCAAGCTGCTGCACCAGTGGTGTTCGATGAAATTTCTGTTAGTTATGATGTGGCACCCACACCACTAATAGACCAAAACAACTGTTCAAGGCTCCAGTGGCATTGAATCGTGTTGTCATTGAAGTGTTTGATGAAGTTCCAAGTCAGGTTGTGTGGGACGAGGATGTACCATTCAGCCTCGTGTCATATAACAGTTTCTTGCAGCTAATAGATCAAAATGAAGAGTGTCGATCACAGTGGTGAGGACAACATGCTACTAGGCGAGGCATCCATGGATGAGTTTGCTCTTGATAGTGGCGCTAATAGATCAAAATCGTCGCAAGGAGATGCGGTGGTGATGCCAGCCACGACAAAGCAGGATCCTGTCGGGCTAGGAAGGGAAGGGAGGTGGAGAGCGAGGGGGGAGGTTGAAGGCCAAGGGGTGGCGATCGTCGGCGCCTCCGTGGCGGGGGTGGGGGATCCCGCCGGGCTGGGGACTTGGAGACGATGGGGAGGGTGTGGCCGCGGCTGCAGAACCACAATGGTCGATGGACAAAAGAGGATCGACATTTCCTGGATTTGGGTATGCTGAGAAGCTGATTTACTTAAAAAAAACTAAGAAGTCGAAGGAAACTAAACTACCCAGGATTATGAGACTTGAGTGGAGGAATCGGCTAAAACAAAATGAATGTGAGGAACCATCAGTTCCTCCAAGCACGGTAAAAAATCTATCTAACTATATGTGCCTTGCTGATACAGTGGGATCTTGGTCTAGCTTGTCAAACGGTGCTGGCTGCAACAAAGTGGTGGCAGAAACAATTCAGTCCATGGAAATCTAATTCAGACCAGCATCGTTCTGAGAAAATGTCACATTCAAATATAAATGTGTTCAGCCTTAGAGATGGTGTACAACAACACTTCAGAATAGTCAAGAGACTTTGTTGTTCTACAAAGCAATATGATCCTGCCACTCATCTACTTCGTTGGATGTGTCATCTGTTCAAAAGAGTGGTTCGCGATCAAATTACTTATGTCGCCAGATCTGTGGGACTAAAAATGGCTTTGCATGGCAAATTACTATTTGGTTTAGTAGAAAATTAGCAATCTGATATGGTCCCGTCTCATTTGAAACCAAAGAGTCAAACTCAATTGTGCATCGTTATACAACAATATTCCTCAATTGGTGAATCTAGATATTTACACCATTGTTGACCCCTTTGCTTGGGGACCAGCGAAATTTCGAGGGAGCGGTAATGTCACACCCAAGATGGAGGATGGAGAGCAAGGAGTCAAGCACATTGATTGACAAGTGAGTCACCAGCCGGGGGACCTAGTTGGAAGAGAAGACAATTTATATATATGGGAAGAACAGAAAATATTGGCAAACACAAACCGAGGTCAGGAAGGCGACCTTCCTCCAGGTTAATCGAGATCGTCTCCTCCGATTTCCTCTTTGATTAGCTCACGTCACCAACGAGTTGTTAAACGAACCTTGCGAATTAGGGCGTCTGTCGAGAGATTTTGGCTCGCATTTGCGGGATGATGTCACCAAAAACACCCCACAGGAGCAAGATCAGACGGACGAGGCGCACAAGCAAACCAAAATTATATTGTCACAAGCTTTCTAATTTTCTTTGTAATTTTGGTTAAACTTGAAACCCTTTAACTTTCCAAGATTCTTGGAATAACTTACGGTTTGGAATGGAGGAAATATTTCTTTAAAAAATTTATTTATCATCATCACACAATGACGTGGTTGACAAACCAAAAATGCAGCACTAGTAGCATGTAACGCCATCACACAACCGTGGTTGACAAACCAAAAATGCAGCACCCACTCTACCCGAGGAGCGGACCCCACCTACGCAGCGGACCAACCACGTAGCAACCGGCTTGAGCTTTTCGTCGCCGACATTTCAAAACGGTTAACCGAAGGTTACTACGTGTCCTTGGCCTGGGCTTTTAAGTTGGTTTGGCGAATTCTGAATTCCCGAGGTGGTACTAAACATCCTGCTATTTTTCGCGATGCGACAGTAACTCATCGCTACAGTAACCTGATTGTGGCCCAGCCCATCATCAGGGCCCAACTGGGTCTCACATAGCAACAGCTTTCGTAGCGTTACTGGTTGTAGACTTGTAGTCCAAACGGTGCCTGTGCCTGTGCGTGTCACGGTAGTTAGCGGAGGAGGAGGAGGATGCGAACCATCACGCCGCGGCGGCGTCCTTCATCTCCTCCTTGGTGTTGGCGGCGGCGTTCTTCATCTCCTCCTTAATGGCTGCGGCCAGCTGGTCGTAGGCCTCCTCCCACGCCGCCTTCATCTCCGGCGTCCACATCTCCGGGACCGCGTCCCTGATGGTGTCCAGCAGCGCCGTCTTCACGACCTGCACGTTTAAGACACAGTAACAAGATCGGTCAAGTCCCTCTGTCAATTACCACCACCTCGCAGTACCACAACTGACTAGGAGCGCTGGAATCCGTGCGATCGGCGAGCTTGCAGAGGTTAATCGTGTTAGAACATCGTGTTAAATTACCTCGAAATGCGCGCCGGCGACGCCCGCCTTGACGTGCGTAGCGCCCAGCCGCTTCAGGGTGGCCTCCCTCACCTTCACGTCGCCGGTGCTCCTCAGCTGCGTCGCCGACTCGCAAGCCTGTTTCGAAGCCAAAGCAAAGCAGCAGCAGGAGATGAGGATATATAGCTAGAAACATGCATGCTTACAGCAGACCGGCAGATCTGACCATGACGAAGACGGTGACGGCGTGGGCCTTGAGCTTGGGGTGGTTCTCCAGCGCGCGTCGCCGGCGTCGTCGCGCAGGAAGGAGAACATGTGCTTGGCACCCGGCGCGATCTCAAAGATTCTTTTATTTTTACATGAATGACACGAAACAAAACGATGGTTTCAGAAATTCAGAGTAACTCATTGGCCAAGGAATAAAACAGATTGCGTGCGAATGTACTGTCAATCTGTCATCACACCTGAGGAAGAACTTAAGAGCGATTGACTCGGAGTCCTTCTTCATGGCTTTCCATGAATCGAGGACAAGTTCTTCCTGTGCCTCACTGAACCCCATTCTTACCCCTAACTTTTCAGCACTTTAGTATAAGCAAGTGTCTTTTGTGTTCTTGGTGTGATGCTATCTGGTTGTTTATATAGGCAACCAGCAGGGTGAGTGATGACCCTCTTGGTTGGGGGGAGAAACTACTGGCCACAGGAGGCCCTGCTGCTTTGATTTTTCGGAGAGGTGCGTGACTCTTGGATGTGCTAGCGGGGCAGAGGCATCTTCTGGTTCCAACAACTGATATCTTGCTGATTCTCAGAAGACTTTGGGGCGAATGGTGATCTCGTCCGTCCATGACTCCATGACATCGTGCTGGCCACATCGTGGAAGATTGTACAACGTTTCCACTACCTTTTTTTTTTTTTTTCTAACAATATAATATGCACATCGTCCAAATTATTTATTTTTTTTACAGTGTATGGAACTTCTAGAATTGCATTCCTGACGGAGGTACTTCCTCTGTGTAAAAATAAAGAAAATCCTTCTTTGACCACAAACTGTGGGGAAAGTCTCGACAGCAGATTGAACTAATTCCTACATTTGACAAAGGGCGCAACAATATATTATCCTACATTTGAGTGCAATTGAACTAATTCCTGTGAAATTACTACGTTGAATGTACATAAGCATAGCTTTGTTGGAATTAAAGATATTAACCTAGCTTTAGGGCGACTTGGAGAGACGAGAAACAAATCCCGGATTCGTGCAGAAGAAAATACAGGGAAAATGTTCAATCATGAATCCATGATTCAAGTACCAAGCAACAACAATAAACTGTTCCTCCAGGCATCCATCATGGACACGCGGAGCTCGTTAAAAAATTTAAAAATCGTCACGAGAAACAACAAGACAGCTCAAACATGCTAATATTCTTTACCTTTTTTTAAAAAAGAAGAAGAAAAAATAAGTAGGCTAAATATTTCTTAGCTCCAATGATAAGCTCGCTAGCATTATGTCACGGCAACAACAGCGACCTGAGAGGTGCTCAAGCTCAACAACGTAACGGCAAAGACGCAACCCTGAACAATGGCAGCAGTACCTGAGGAAGAACTTGAGTGCAAGCGACGCCGAGTCGCCCTTCATGGCGCTCCACGCGTTCAGCACCAGCGCCAGTACCTGAGGAAGCTCCTCGCCAAAGGCGGTGGCGGCGGCGGAAGCGGTCACCTCCGATGATGGCCCGCTTGGGTCATCCTTCGCCGTCTCTGCGGCGGCTTCCATGCTCACCGACGACTGCCTGCTGCTCGTGTCCTCCCCGGTCTGAGCAGCGAGCCCCAGGAATAGCACGCTGTGTTTGGCGCTTGCAGGTGCGTGTGGCTGCCTCGCGTCCTGTGGATCGGCAAGCAGCCAACGATGAGGTTGAGAGGGCATGGCACGAACATAAACGGGCCGAGAACGTGGGCTGGAGGCCCATGCAGCCCAATTAATCAGCCGGCAGCCCACGGGCTAGCTAGCTAGCTTCTTCCCTTCCTGTCTGGTGGCGGTTTCTCTATCCGGCTCTCCGCTCTAGGGTTTGCTCTCTGGTCCTGTGAGGCGAGCGGGCGGGGGAGGACGTGAGGTGCTGCGCCTGCGCGCGAGGGGGTGGGTCATCCGTCGCAACGAGGACGAGCGGCGTAGGCGCGTGAGATGGCGCTCACGAACTTCATCCTGACGGTGGTGGGGGTGGGCGCGGCGGTGATGCTGCTGCGGAAAGACGTCAAGCAGTCGGCCACCATGTTCCGCCGCAACGTGCGCCACATCCGCAACTGGCTCGAGGAGGAGTCCGCCGCCGCCGCCAAGTACGCTCCTTAGTCTCCATCTCTCCATCTCTTCTGTGCTCTCGTGTGTATCTATCTAGCAGTCTCCGCGTCCCGTTCGTAGGCCATTGCGGCTGCTGATTTGGTGATTGGACCCGCCCGGATTGGATCTCAGATAGGCTAGCTGCTACTATTTATTCAGTGATAAAAAATGGTTATGGTGTAGTTTTAATTTGATCTGGTTAGGTGAGCTGCAATTGAGCAAAATGGGACTGAAATTTAGCTGGCCTTTGATTCACCGATGAATTGAAGGCCAAGTGATCCAAGATTAGGATGGGAGAAACCTTGATTTCTTTGATTTGTTTTGCAATACTTTGTGTGATGGCGATGTGTAATGGCATTGAAGTGCGATGCACAAATCAAAACAAGAGCTGAAGGATAATCTTCTGCGCCAAGAGATTTTAGGAATGGGGTGGGGGATAAGAAAATTTTAGATAAGAAACGCATGCATATAAGAACAAAATATGAGATGCATTAAAAAATGCTATCCTATTGAACTTCGCACCAGCTGACCAAAAAGGAAGAAGGAATAAAATAACTTGAACTCAGTTTTGAAGAGTAGGGAAAAATAGACTGGATGGAAAACCCATACCTGAACTTAAATGAAAATCTTAATACAATTTCGATTTGAAGAATAAATGAAGCAACAGGTCTAGGTGTCATGCTTGCCACTGGGAGGGTGTTCCGGCAGGGTAGAGTGCTCAGCACCGGGAGTGGCCAGATCAGGATGTCTTGTGTCCCTCCATTCTTTTGCCAGTGGATGCATCTCATTTAACAGTTGATATTGCTGGAGGGCGGTGTGCTGTTTGCTGGCTTCATAACTCAACATTCATGAAACCGACCAAGATGAGGCTGGGTGCAGAATTCTTCAGTTAGATGAGAAAATTGATTGAACGCCATCGAAACTCATGACGGTCCCTTATGTGTCATTGGAAACTAGGAGGATTCCTCGTGCGTTGCCGCGGGTATGGAGGAGGAATATAAATGGGTTAGAATGTTAACCACTAAGGATTAGGAGGTGAATGCCTCACACTTTGCCACGGATTTGCGTCGAACATGGAGAAGATGAAGTGCAAGGGACACAAAATAATGGCTTTGCTTGACGTGGCTTCATAAGATGGTAGTGGGACAGTAGTGAAGCCTGGCGGATGACGTGGCACATGGAGGTGTTAGAGAAGCCTACTAGTGGGGGTTATGCATCGAACATGGAGAAGATGAAGTGGAAGGGACACAAGATAATGGCTTTGCTTGACGTGGCTTCATAAGATGGTAGTGGGACAGTAGTGAAGCCTGGCGGATGCCGTGGCACATGGAGGTGTTAGAGAAGCCTACTAGTGGGGGTTATCTTTATAGGAGATATAGATATAGATAGATGTAGTGCTTCCTTCAGTGCCACCATTTTAAATTTTTTTTCTCCCCCTTCTATGCCAACCGAGCAGTTTCCATGCCCAGGAACATGCGCTGGGGCATTTGGCAGCTTTGATTTTGGCTGTCCATGAGCAGCACTAGGGCAGGACCAATGTAATTAGCCGTGGATGACTAGTCCAATTTGTAATTAGCTAGTGCCTCATGGTCACAAATAGCAGGGGCCGCACCAACAAGAGCAAGGACATGTGCATCGTGCTTTGGCCTTTTACCAGAAATTAATAGATGGCCTTATTTGGTCTGGAACTGAAACTTTTATTGGGATAGACCATTGTTATATGGATTCATAAGAAGCAATCTAATATCAAAATTTTTGAATGAATTAATGCCGATGTGTTTATACATAAAAGTTTACAGTAGTCAGATTGCCAAATTTGTGCTTTAGTGTTACCAATTTATGTTATGTTCATGCACCTTTTGCTGTAGCCATTATAGTTATGTGTGTATTGTCTTCTGCTTTGAAGCTCTGTTGAAACCATTATAAGCATTTGAGCACCATATTTGGTCCATAGTTCCATATGGTCTCATGTATTTTTCATGTTTCAAAATAGATCTGAACAATCTTCAGTAAAGGAGTTGGAGTCCCAAGCCGCCAAGAAAGATGCTGTGCCCAAAGGAGGACAAGCACTAGCTGATCTTACGCCATGTTTCAGCTAATGCATTGGCAGTGTGAGGTCTAGGATTTTGAATTAGTCCTTTGTAAAAAAAATGTTTTTAGGACCTTTAATCCCGACGGAAATTTTACTGAATAATGGAAGATATCAGAACCTCGAGGTTCTGAAATAGTATTGCAAAATGAGATCTTTGATTTCAATGGGATTTCTACCCAAGGATGGTGGATATCTGGACATCCACTCTTACTATATCACGGAACCTCATGTCTTTCAGATAAATTCATACTTGGCAAATGGCTTACTATATAATTGTATTCAGTATTTAATGACATAGCATTACTTGCATATAGTCTTTTTTTGCGTTAAATGCGTACTTATCGGGTGGCCGCCTCTACTCTACGCTACGGCGGCCGTGGCGTGCACGGAAGTAGGGCCGGACGGCTAAGTAGCGCCCGTCGGACGGCCGGCGTGCTCGACATGGCGTAAGAACTTTTCTCTTTACCCCCAAAGACTTGCATTCCTTCTATTCCTAGGTCCCTCGCTCGGTGATTCCTGTGAGCTCCCTTGCTACTATAAAAGGGAGGGCTCACCACCGAGAAAAGGCCAACTCTCTTGCACACGAAAGCACACACACACACACATCGCTCGATTCCACTCATCGCATAGAGACTTGGGAGCTCACCTTCTCTCGTCGGCTTGTATTCGCCCCGATCACGAGCACTTTGAGCTCCGATAGTGCCACACACCGACCAGGGGACTAGGGTGCTTTCGGTAGCCCGAACGATATAACCACCGTGTCATTGTTCTTGAGCTAGGCCATCGTTGCACACGTTAGCCCGATCGGTTCTTGTGGCCGTGGTGGTATCACGACCACGGCGTTGGCGCGCCCAGGTAGAAGCAGCGCTAGTGTGACGTTCACCACTTCGATGGCTCCCTTCACCACCGTTCGGTCCGGCGCACCGGCGCGCCGGGACCCTGGACTTGCCGGCACCAGCTCCGAGGGCTCCTCGTCGGAGCCACCTTCCCTCGGATGGTGCGGGGCGAGATGGCGCCCGCCTGCGTCCGCGCCGCCGCCGCCGCCGTGCCGTACTCCGGCCGGTCGGACTTCGACTTGCGGTCCCGCTGAGTCCCCTGCGGCGGCCGACCACTTCTTCCGTCGCCATTGCGGACCTACTCCCGCACATCCTCGCCCCGAGCCCGACTCGGGAGAGCTCTTCGCGGCGTCACCTTCTCCGCCAACGTCGTCTGCGATGCGACGGGCGGGAGCCGCTTTCCCCGACGAGTTCCTCGCGGCCTACGGCAATGTACCGCGGACTTGGCTCTTCTTGCCGGGAGGTATGGCATCGAGCTTGAGCGGCCGGTCTCGAGACCCGCTGGGCGGTGAAAGGTCCCAATGGCTAGAGGGGGGTGAATAGCTTATTAAAAGTTCTACAAACAACACTAAGCAAGGCGGTTAGTAAATAAGGCGGCGTAGCGAATAAGCAAATGCTTCAAACTAATTACGCAAGCCTCCTAGCAACTCTAGCAACTCTAATGTCTCTAATCACAAGGTTGCTATAAGTTACTCCTAGGTGAACAAGATATACTAACTAATTCTACCACTAGGAGCTAACAAGGCTAAGCTAACTAAACTAGCTACACAACACTAAGCACCCTAACAAGATATACTACTTAAAGTAATGCAAGAGGTGCTAGGATACAATACCACCCGGTGAAGTGTCGAGGTTGTAGCCAATCACCGTGATCACCAAGAAATCTCCAAATGGAGCAAGAACAAGTGACACGATGATTTTTACCGAGGTTCACGTGCTTTGCTCTAAGACGCTAAGTCCTCGTTGTGGCGACACACCCACTTGGCGTGTGCTAAGCTTAATGGCGGTGCAAAACCCCTATGGGCGCTCAAGCAAACGATCACAAAGAGGGTCCAACAAGCCACGAGCAATCCACTAGTGCTCCTTTCGCGAATCTCAGCGGGGGGTAAGGAACGACCCCTCACAATCACCACCGGTGTGGCCTCAAACAAGCTCCACTTGAGCTCAACACCGCCTCTTGCTCCAAGCCGCTAGGGAACCAGGGCAAATTCCCAAGAGAAACAAGAATCCCGCGGCTTCTCCAAGGATGAAGTGCTCTAGATGCAACCAAGCAATGCAATGCACTTCTATCACTCTCAATCTCACCAAGAATTCGAAGTTAGAGTTGGGGAGATGAGTGGGAGAGGAGTATCAAATGCTCACTAACAAGTTGAAAGCTTCAAATGTGCAAGAGAGGGCCTAAGGAACGACCAACCAAGTATATATAGGGCTCCTCTCGAAATGGAGCCGTTGCTCCAAAAAAATTTGCTCTCTACGCGACCGATCGGACGGGACCGACCGGAACCACCTGGTCCGGTCGAGGGTCCGATCGGTAAGCTTTTCCGTCGCTGACACAACCCACGGGCCCCAGCTGGCACCCTTCGTCAGCGTCCGGTCACCGATTCCGGCCGACACCGGATCCATCGGGGTGGTCCCGGTGCGTCCGCAAGAAAACGCGGCCGCAGAGCTCTCACGCGAGACGCGATTGACCGGACGCCTTCCGGTGAGTGCTTCCGGCCGATGCCGAAGCGCGTCCGGCCGGTCACCCTGCGGACCGGTGATCTTCATCTTTTCTTTGCTCTTTGCTTCAAACTTGCTTCGCCTCTTGCCATGGGTTGCCAACACGTCGAAGATGACCACGTTATCACCAATGTTAGCACGCCGAGATGTTAGGCAAGATCGGTTAGTGCTCTCATGTCCTAAATGCAATATGCAAGTCAATTGAACCTAGAAGCACTTCATGCAAGGATTGTCGCGGCATCCCCTCTTGATAGTCTACTATCTATCCTATAATGTGATCACACGCTCTATCGTGTCTTGATCACCGAAAGGAAAACCCTATCAAGATACCTTTGCCTTGATCTCCGGGTTCCTCTCAAGCCGATCACCGAGCTTGACGATCCATCAAGTCCACCGACATTGTCCATATTCATGATCATCATGCTCCTTGTCATCAACCTAATCCTTTCTCAAATCATACACTTAGGGCAAAGGATTAGTCCACAAGTACATCGTCATCAATTTTGTGCTTCGGCCGGATGGCGTCTTGCGCAGTTACCACAGCGAGGACGAGTCCTCCCGGCACACCCCGGCACGCGGGGTCGGCTTCGAAACTCGGCTTTCGCTCTTGGCGCCCAAGCGGGTGCACGGGCGCCTCGACGAGCTTCGAGGAGGCCGAGCGTGAGATCGCGCGAGGCGCGACGCCCTCCTCGAGGAGGTGGGGGTCTCCCTGCTGACGCTGCATCGATTTTTGACCTCCGCCCGGAGGGTGCGTGACTCTTGGATGTGTCCCTCATCGGGGGCAGCAGGTAGAAGCTCGAGTTCTGGTTCAGGCTTCACTCCAACCCAAGGGGAGTCTCAGCGTGTCCACGCACACGTCGATACGCCAGGACACCCTCGACGCACGACGACTTTGGGGCGACATCGAGGCCCGCGGTGATCTCGTCCGTCCTCCGCTGACGGTCGAGAGGACGCAGCGTGCTGGCCACCCCCGTGGTCAGGTGGCGTACAACGTTTCCCACTACCTTTTTTTTTTTTTTTTCTAACAATATAATATGCATCGTGGTATTTATTTTTTTTTACGAGGTGTATGGAACTACAATTGCATTTCCCTGACGGAGGTACTTCCTCTGTGTAAAAATAAAAGAAAAACAATATATTATCCTACATTTGAGTGCAATTGAACTAATTCCTGTGAAATTACTACGTTGAATGTACATAAGCATAGCTTTGTTGGAATTAAAGATATTAACCTAGCTTTAGGGCGACTTGGAGAGACGAGAAACAAATCCCGGATTCGTGCAGAAGAAAATACAGGGAAAATGTTCAATCATGAATCCATGATTCAAGTACCAAGCAACAACAATAAACTGTTCCTCCAGGCATCCATCATGGACACGCGGAGCTCGTTAAAAAATTTAAAAATCGTCACGAGAAACAACAAGACAGCTCAAACATGCTAATATTCTTTACCTTTTTTAAAAAAGAAGAAGAAGAAATAAGTAGGCTAAATATTTCTTAGCTCCAATAATAAGCTCGCTAGCATTATGTCACGGCAACAACAGCGACCTGAGAGGTGCTCAAGCTCAACAACGTAACGGCAAAGACGCAACCCCGAACAATGGCAGCAGACTGCAGTACCTGAGGAAGAACTTGAGTGCAAGCGACGCCGAGTCGCCCTTCATGGCGCTCCACGCGTTCAGCACCAGCGCCACTTGCTCCTCGCCAAAGGCGGTGGCGGCGGCGGAAGCGGTCACCTCCGATGATGGCCCGCTTGGGTCATCCTTCGCCGTCTCTGCGGCGGCTTCCATGCTCACCGACGACTGCCTGCTGCTCGTGTCCTCCCGGTCTGAGCAGCGAGCCCCAGGAATAGCACGCTGTGCTTGGCGCTTGCAGGTGCGTGTGGCTGCCTCGCGTCCTGTGGATCGGCACGGATCGGAAGCAGCAGCCAACGATGAGGTTGAGAGGGCATGGCACGAACATAAACGGGCCGAGAACGTGGGCTGGAGGCCCATGCAGCCCAATTAATCAGCCGGCAGCCCACGGGCTAGCTAGCTAGCTTCTTCCCTTCCAGTCTGGTGGCGGTTTCTCTATCCGGCTCTCGGCTCTAGGGTTTGCTCTCTGGGTGAGGCGGCGGGGCAATGGGCTGGTGAGGCGAGCGGGCGGGGCAGGACGTGAGGTGCTGCGCCTGCGCGCGAGGAGGTGGGTCAGCCGTCGCAACGAGGACGAGCGGCGTAGGAGCGTGAGATGGCGCTCACGAACTTCATCCTAACGGTGGTGGGGGTGGGCGCGGCGGTGATGCTGCTGCGGAAAGACGTCAAGCAGTCGGCCACCATGTTCCGCCGCAACGTGCGCCACATCCGCAACTGGCTCGAGGAGGAGTCCGCCGCCGCCGCCAAGTACGCTCCTTAGTCTCCAACTCTCCATCTCTTCTGTGCTCTCGTGTGTATCTATCTAGCAGTCTCCGCGTCCCGTTCGTAGGCCATTGCGGCTGCTGATTTGGTGATTGGACCCGCCCGGATTGGATCTCAGATAGGCTAGCTGCTACTATTTATTCAGTGATAAAAAAATGGTTATGGTGTAGTTTTAATTTGATCTGGTTAGGTGAGCTGCAATTGAGCGAAATGGGACTGAAATTTAGCTGGCCTTTGATTCACCAATGAATTGAAGGCCAAGTGATCCAAGAGTAGGATGGGAGAAACCTTGATTTCTTTGATTTGTTTTGCAATCTTTGTGTGATGGCGATGTGTAATGGCATTGAAGTGCGATGCACAAATGAAAACAAGAGCTGAAGGATAATCTTCTGCGCTAAGAGATTTTAGGAATGGGGTGGGGGATAAGAAACTTTTAGATAAGAAACGCATGCATATAAGAACAAAATATGAGATGCATTAAAAATGCTATCCTATTGAACTTCGCACCAGCTGACCAAAAAAAGGAAGAAGGAATAAAATAACTTGAACTCAGTTTTGAAGAGTAGGGAAAAATAGACTGGATGGAAAACCCATACCTGAACTTAAATGAAAAGCTTAAAACAATTTCGATTTGAAGAATAAATGAAGCAAACGGGTATAGGTGTCATGCTTGCCACTGGAAGGGTGTTCCGGCAGGGTAGAGTGCTCAGCACCGGGAGTGGCCAGATCAGGATGTCTTGTGTCCCTTCATTCTTTTGCCAGTGGATGAATCTCATTTAACAGTTGATATTGCTGGAGGGCGGTGTGCTGTTTGCTGGGTTCATAACTCAACATTCATGAAACCGACCAAGATGAGGCTGGGTGCAGAATTCTTCAGTTAGATGAGAAAATTGATTGAATGCCATCGAAATTCATGACGGTCCCTTATGTGTCATTGGAAACTAGGAGGATTCCCCGTGCATTGCCGCGGGTATGGAGGAGGAATATAAATGGGTTAGAATGTTAACCACTAAGGATTAGGAGGTGAATGCCTCACACTTTGCCACAGATTTGCATCGAACATGGAGAAGATGAAGTGGAAGGGACACAAGATAATGGCTTTGCTTGACGTGGCTTCATAAGATGGTAGTGGGACAGTAGTGAAGCCTGGCGGATGACGTGGCACATGGAGGTGTTAGAGAAGCCTACTAGTGGGGGTTATGCATCGAACATGGAGAAGATGAAGTGGAAGGGACACAAGATAATGGCTTTGCTTGACGTGGCTTCATAAGATGGTAGTGGGACAGTAGTGAAGCCTGGCGGATGACGTGGCACATGGAGGTGTTAGAGAAGCCTACTAGTGGGGGTTATCTTTATAGGAGATATAGATATAGATAGATGTAGTGCTTCCTTCAGTGCCACCATTTTAATTTTTTTTTCTCTCCCTTCTATGCCATCCGAGCAGTTTCCATGCCCAGGAACATGTGCTGGGGCATTTGGCAGCTTTGATTTTGGCTGTCCATGAGCAGCACTAGGGCAGGACCAATGTAATTAGCCGTGGATGACTAGTCCAATTTGTAATTAGCTAGTACCTCATGGTCACAGCGCAGGGCCGCACCAAAAAGAGCAAGGACATGTGCATCGTGCTTTGGCCTTTTTACCAGAAATTAATAGATGGCCTTATTTGGTCTGGAACTGAAACTTTTATTGGGATAGACCATTGTTATATGGATTCATAAGAAGCAATCTAATATCAGAAATTTTGAATGAATTAATGCCGATGTGTTTAATACATAAAAGTTTACAGTAGTCAGATTGCCAAATTGGTGCTTTAGTGTTACCAATTTATGTTATGTAACTATGTTCATGCACCTTTTGCTGTAGCCATTATAGTTATGTGTGTATTGTCTTCTGCTTTGAAGCTCTGTTGAAACCATTATAAGCATTTGAGCACCATATTTGGTCCATAGTTCCATATGATCTCATGTATTTTTCATGTTTCAAAATAGATCTGAACAATCTTCAGTAAAGGAGTTGGAGTCCCAAGCCGCCAAGAAAGATGCTGTGCCCAAGGAGGACAAGCACTAGCTAATCTTACGCCCTGTTTCAGCTAATGCATTGGCAGTGTGAGGTCTAGGATTTTGAATTAGTCCTTGTAAAAAAAATGTTTTTAGGACCTTTAATACCCGACGGAAATTTTACTGAATAATGGAAGATATCAGAACCTCGAGGTTCTGAAATAGTATTGCAAAATGAGATCTTTGATTTCAATGGGATTTCTACCCAAGGATGGTGGATATCTGGACATCCACTCTTACTATCACGGAACCTCATGTCTTTCAGATAAATTCATACTTGGCAAATGGCTTACTATAATTGTATTCAGTATTTAATGACATAGCATTACTTGCATATAGTCTGTTTTTTTTTTTTTTCATGTCTCATATATCCTGAGGTGTCTTTTTTTTTTTTTAATCTTTGATCAAGAGAAATCAAGTACTCACTCTGTTTCCAAAATAAACGTATTTTTTGACTTTTACAAACTGTGTTTGACTATTCTTCTTATTTAACTTTTTTTTTACAAATATTATCAGTATTTTGTTATGACTTTTTACATCACTAACGATATTTTAATAACATTTATGTTTTATATAATTTAAATAAAAATTTTGAAAAAAGCAGAGTGGTCACCATTGTTTCAAAAAGTCAAAAAACTCCCTGCCCAGAGTTTATTTTGTAAGTATGGAGTGATGTGATGACATAGTATTGATTGCATATAATCTTTTTTTTTGTCATTTCTTACAATCACAAGGTGTTTTTTTATCAGTGGTTCACCAGCTTTTATAGAAAGCATATAAAAGAGTACAAAACGAAAAAAGCAGGCAGAGACCATTACAGCAAACGCAGTCAAACAAACTCCCTGCCCAGAGAACTACCAACAGTAACAGCAAAACACTGAAAACTGTATCAGCGTTAACTCGCTGGTCAGCAAACTAACTTCCCGCTAAACATCAGATGTGGCCATGCATTTTTTGTTTTCTCTGTAAACTTCAGGTCATCCGCCATCGCTTCATTCTGTCGAGCTTGGCTTCCAACTAGTTTTCTGTCGAGCTTGGCTTCCAACTAGTTAGTGTCGAAATTGGCTTCAGGCCAGTAGTTGAAATTAAACTTCAGGCCATCGCTTCATTCTGCCGAGCTTGGCTTCCAACTAGTTTTCTGTCGAGCTTGGCTTCCTACTAGTTGCAGCCAGCCTTCTTCAGCAAATTGGTAGAACTTGAGATGTTTTTAACTTTTCAAGATTTCCGAATGACCTTGTCAAAAAAAAAAAAAAGAAGGTTCTCGGAACGACTTACCATTTGAAACAAAGGGAGTATTTGTCTTCACCTTCAAATTCAAATGTATAAACACTTGGCATGGACATTCTTGTTTGTATCTTACCCATTTGCAAGACTAAGCCTTTTATCATTCCTGAAGTCAATGCAAGTCATCTCAATTCATTGGTCTAGATCCAAACTTTTTTTTTTTTTTTGAGCAACAGATCTGGATCCAGACTTGATTAGTCTTTGTTAACAAGGCCGATTTCTACGCTAACACGTATAACCAGATTATGATTAACGCGTTCCACTGACTGTGGGCCCGTCATCTTGTATTCCCGTCTCGGACCCACCAGCCAGTGACTCATCCGTATCGCACCGTACCGACTGCGCTCCATCGCTTCCGCCTCCCGCGAACTGCGATGCTTCTCGGCTGCACAGCATATTCCCTTCCCCCCACCGCCCGCTCTCCACTCCGCCACCCGCCGCTGCCCCGTCTCGTGCTCGGACCTCACCGCCGGCCAGTGTCAGCCCGCATGGACCCCACCGACCAGTCGCCGGAGGAGGTGTACTCCGTGTGGGCCCTCCCGCCGGAGCCCGCCCGCGACCGTTTCCGCCGCATCATGGAGGGCCTCCGCGCCGCGTACGGCGGCCCCGCCTTCCAGCCGCACGCTACCGTCGTCGGTGACTTCCGCGGCCGCCGATCGGAAGCCGTCGAGGTGCTCCGCGCCGCGGCCGCCGGCGTCCAGCCCTACACTGCCCGTGTCACGGGGGTTGCCCGTGGCACCTTCTTCTACCAGTGCGTCTACCTCCTCCTCGAGCCCACCCCTGAGGTTAAGCATCTCTTCTCTCCTGCATCCTGCTCGTGCTGGTCCCCTAGTTAAGTTTGTTTTGCTCCGAGTTTCAAACTTCCAGTTGGGTTTGAAATCCAGAGGAAATGCCGATGCAGTATTGCAGTGTGCATTGGAATCGTTTGGCTTTCTTATATTGATTTCTCTGAATTTTGTTAGGTGGTCGGAGCGAGCGATCACTGCTGTGCCCACTTCGGTTACGAGAGAAAAACTCGTGAGTGTACTAGCTGAATTTTGTTCTTGAATGAGAAAAGAAATCACATGTTAGTGACTGTTGACACTTGGTTGTTGTGTTTGCAGCATACATGCCGCACGTCAGCCTCTTATATGGAGACCTTACAGATGAGGAGAAGGAGGAGGCAAGGAAGAAGGCAGAGGAGCTGGACAAGGATATCTGTGGGTTAGAGTTTGAGATCTCTGAGCTTGCACTCTATAGAACGGATACTGCAGATAAAAGCCTGGAGTCATGGGAATTGGTGGAGGTGTGCCATCTTGAGAAGAAGTGATTAGTATCCTCTCCGTGGTGATTCTGCTGTAAGTTAACTCTGGGAATTTGTAATGCTTTGTAGAGTATTTCTGACTACTTTCTAAGCAACTGGCACTTATGACCGGCATAATACTGTCAATGGGAATAAGGAATAATGTGCTGTGCTCTTATGATTGTAGTAAGGACTAAGGAATAAATGTACAATCTGTGGTGCTCTGTTAGTTTTCCATGAAATATACTTTGGATAATTCAGATTGTGCTGAGTTTGTTTAATACCTGTTGAAATAAGCAGGTACTCTAGTGAGATCCTGAAACTGTACAGGTTTCTCCTTGGAGAATACTTTGTCTGAGCAATCATGGAATATACTAATAACATTGGGCTATATCACATTAAGAGACTAAGCTCTCAACCCTTCAAGTCATTACAATCATAGTTTGAGATACATAACATTCAGCATATAGAGGTGGTGCATTGCCATTAAATATAGTGCACATTATTGATGATATTTCTATAGCGTGACCAGGCAGTGGTCTATGGTCTCTACTCTTCCCTAAACCTTCGTCCACCCGATCCACCTTCCCTTTGACAGTTGAAATATGTAGCAGCGGCAACGCTGAGATGATATTGCCGTGCAAAGGTTCTGCAGTTGAAGTTGTGGCGGATTTCTGGTGCAAAAACTGTCCCCCTGCCAAGTTGGCGGAACAGCACAAATACCAGCCTGTGGATGCCAGATCTTGGGTCCGGTCTCTCATAAAACATTAGCTCTTGGCCTGCAAGATCATCCTGACATTATCTATTGAAGAGTTTAAGGAGCACTGAAGTGCGTGGAAACATCATCATTTATTGTTTTTAACTCTTTCAATTTAGACAAAGAGAGGCCTTTTAGGTATAGCTCCTCTTGTTTGAGACAATTAATGGCTGCTTTGTTTCCAATATCTGTTTCAATGTCTCATGTGAAAGAGTATGGAAAAAATATATATACACCAAAAACTGTACTAGAATATAACTTTAATATGACAACTGTAAATGAACCTAGTTCTGCTAAATTGTCCTCAAAGTTACCAACCAATTAAAGGACACACAGGGGCCTTGTGAATTATATGTATACCAGTTAATTTACACTATTAAATACTTGTTTGCATTTAATATCAATATATCCAGACTCCGGTTATGGGCTAGATTGAAACAGAGTTCTACCTGATTGCTTCATTAGTTATGGTACTAAGTTAGTGATTTTCATGATATTACTATGCATGTAAGCGCTAAGCTGGCGTATTGCATTCACGTAACAAGTTGGTCTAAGCAAGTCTATGGTTGCTGATTCGTTTATTAATTGCATCCTTATCTGCATCAATTCAGTGGTAGTCAACACTCAACAGGTCTGAGAAGCAAGAAGCGACTACAACCTAAGCTCCGCAGATACTGTATTCAGAAGAAACACAATGGTTGACAGATAACTATATGCATTCATACCAAAGTTGACACTAGTTGTTTCAGGAATATCTGCCACCATCCTACACAATAGTGAACCAATATCATAATAAGGCAAACTAAAAAGAACCAAATCTAAGAAGAGTGGAACATATTGCACTTTATTTACCAGTGCAAGTACTCCCTTAATGATGGATGGCTTGGACTTGGGGCGTCTGGGTCAATCATTACCTTCTCAAGGCGAAGAAAAAAAGTTAGCATACAGGCATGTTTGTATACTGCAAGATTTAAGGCATTTTGTTCTTATTAAATTTGTTCAAACTAATACTGATAAATCCACTACAAAGTGCATAGTACTTTTATGTTTTACATAACAAAAGGATTGGCAGACATTCTCCCAATCGGTACCATTATCTGTAAATTGCTTAGCTCACCAGTGTGTAGAAAGCCCTCATGTCATTGCCACCGATTTCGACTCGTGGTTTGCTTACAACCGCAGATGGCCTTAGCTCAGCTCCTGCCAGAAGTAGCCTATTGTTGTATGTTATTCTTAGTTGAATGGTTGGTGTAAAGGGATTCAACACATCCTCTATGACACGAGACATAACCAAAGGATCAGTTGCTGACATATGTTGCAAAAAAGTAACTCGTTAATGATATTGGCTGTTGCTCTAATTAGAACTCTGAACTTCCTCTCTGTGGGACTGAGGAAGCTGCAGTCTGAGCATGAACTATTTATACTGGAGTCGAGGAAGGCTGTCTTATTCAACTTCCAGCATTTGAGATACCATTGTCATGTCATACGTCACCCAGATAGCTGAGGCGTGTTTCTTCGCCAAAGCATGATGTAGTTAGGTTGCATAGTATTTTCAGTGTATATCCTTTACTAACTTAGTTATTAACATTGCTGGGGTTTGCTGCACCTAAACTACTGGCAGCTTTAGTGCAGTCAGCTGTAGTGGTGTGAACATTGAGGTGCATTTAGTATGTTTTCTTTTCCTTGCAAGAGCATATTAGGTTATTCATCTAATTAGTATTGTTTTGCTTCTCGTTTTGCCTAATCTGAAATTTGTGCTACATACCTTAGTGTTTGTTCTTCCACATAAAGCATTTCCACTTGTTGAGTTGTATTTCCACTTGTTGGGAACCCACATTCTGTACAGAAGATCTATGGGACTTGTAAACCTACGGATCACAGATAAATTACAGTAGGAATGACTGAGGTTTGCTGCATTAACACCATGTATAACTGGAATTTCTTCAACTGATGCTGACACGGTAGTTCTCATCATGGAGGGACATGACTCTTCTATTATTAGTTATTACCAAAGGAATAGCTGATGCCTTTCCTTTTGTTCTGTGCAAGTTCTGCAGATCTGAGGTCTTTGATACTAGTTACTGCCTTTTTGTGCTCTCTTTGTTTGAGTGTTGTTTCTTCATTTGAATTCAGAAATTGCAGATGTTGTAAAGTAAGAATTGGGGGTGGGGGACTTACTTAAGTTTAGACCAAGAAGGCCTGGGTGGCTGGGTGCCATGGCGGTGAGCCATGGTGCTTTAACATTATTATTTACATGGGGACTTTGCTTCTGACAGGGATAGTATCTTGTACTCTTATTGAAGCAGATGAAATACAATTTTAGAGCCCAGCTTAGAAGCAAGCTCCCATCGAATTTTTGAACCCTTTGTTTTGTTCTACACAAAGTTTTGACAAATGTCTTAGGTAGTTGGTGTCATACTGAATTTGATCTTTGTTCTTTGGTGGGTTTCTATATACAGCTGTTCCCTGGTTTACTTGATTTCTGCTTTTCTGTGTATTGTTATGGAATCCAGGAGGCAAACATGCCCACATAGTAGTGATTTTGAGATCTCGTATCTGTCGTTACTTTATTTTTCATTTTTCATGATGCATCAGCTTCACCTAGTGAGCTACATTGTAGGGTATGACTTAGCTGTATGCCAGATTCAGATTTGGTGTACGCAAGGTTTTCTGGGCATAAATTGGAAGATGACTAAAACTTTTCTCCGCAGTCCACTCCGAAAATACAGTAGAATCCAGATGTTCCTTTCTCACATGGGGCGGATAAATGTGAATATATACCTTGAAATCTTTTACTATCTGTTGTCCTATGACACTTTAGTCTTTACTGTGGCTATGGTTGAGTGACTGGGGACAATATCTGATTTACTTATCAGATGCTGGAACTGAAGGAGTGATGTGCTCCGTTGTACAAGGTGAATATTAAACATGAGAAAGGAGAAGCATATCGTCCCTGGAGATAACAAAATGACCCCAAAAGGCACGCGACCGGGAGATCAAATACGAGAACATTCTGAACACTCCTTTTATATCTTTACTGAGTGGACAATATTCGTCTGCCCTTGTGATTCTCTCTTTTGCTTGCAATGTTGATTAGCCTGTGATTTTGTCTTGAGGCTCGAAGGCTGGTACGTTTTCTTGCACATGTACGTTGCTGGTGCATCTCATAACCGGCGACCTAGCCGTCTAGATAGACATTGTCAGGATCATGCGTCGCCGGACTTGTAACCTGTCTGGGCTCCAATGATTGATTTTACTGGAGTAATGTTTCCTCTCGTACTGAAACCATCCGTATATAAATTATAAATCTGTTGTGTTTTTCGCAGCATTTCTTGCGCCCGTGGCTGTCAGGTTTGTGCGATGCTTTCTTCATTATGGTGGGCAAAAAGGCCACAGCGGCATCTATCTGCTGCAATCTACGCCACCTGATTCTTTTTCGGACGTACCCATCGCCTAGTTCTTCTCCACTCGATCGTGAAAGGCTGAAAGCTCGTTAGCTTGTGCTCATGGCCGGTGGCAAAGGCACCTCCGTGCGTTCTGCATGACGTCGATGCCAGATTCCATGTTACTATGGATGCTCATGATAGTAGCCTTCTTTTGTTCATCAAGTTAATTCATGTTCTGTTCCTTAAGCTTTTAAGTTTGTGTGTGTCGTCCTTGGTCTATCTGATGCTGTGAATTTAGTTGTAAGCTAGATTCATTATATTTTACCCATGGACAATATTATTGCTTATTTTACCCATTCACTGTTGAATGCTACCTCAGCCTCCATATCCACGCGCTGCTATGTCAGTTATAGCCTTACTTCATAATCTTGATATTTTGCAGAAACAAACTACTTTTTCTATTTTTGATTTGGACCTGTTGACAGCAACACAAATGGCTACATAATAATGTGTTTAGTGTTGATCACCACGTCCAGATGCACTTGGCTCAGAGTAGCATCCAAACTGGAGTAATGGCTTACGTCAAAAAAAAACTGGAGTAATGGCCTGGCTCTAATCGAGCGCGTACGTGACGCTTCCCAACAGGCAACAGTGAAGAGAAAGGACCACTGCGAAAACCTGCAGGGCCGCACGACGCATCCAAACTGGAGTAATCCGTCAGTCCACAGTCCTCCCAACAGGCAACAGTGAAGAGAAAGGACCACTGCGAAAACCTGCAGGCGTCGTCCACAGTTTCCCCTCTCCCTCGTTCAGTCGCCATCGGCGCAGCGACGCGGGAAACCGAGCCGGGGGGAAAGCCCAAGGTGCCGCTGTAGCTTCTAGCTAACCCCACCCACCTCCACTTCACCCTTCGCCCCGCGCGCCGCCGGGGATGGCGGCCGCCGGCGCGGCGTTCTCCATCCGGTACTGCATTGCGCTGGTGACCCGACCAGGCCTCGACTACTGTTCCACATTGTTTGCGCCAATGCTGCTGCTGCTGCTCATCTCGTGCCCATTGTTTTCATTTTTGTCGCTGCGACCCACAGGGAGTACGCGGCGCGGGCGGCGGGCGCGGGCACGGGCGGAGGGCGGCGGGAGCTGGCCCTTCGGCGGGGACGCGGGGCCGCTGCCGCCCGTGGAGGTGCGGCGGTTCCTGTGGTGGCAGGACGAGGCGGCGGCGGTGGAGGAGGAGGAGGTCGAGGTGGAGCGGAGGATGGCGGCCAAGCGCCGCAAGCGCTCCGTCGCAGAGCTCTTCGCCGCCGTGCCGCGGGTGCCCCGAGGCCGAGGCGGCGGACAGGGGTCTGTTGTGAAGAAGGGGAAGAAGGCTGCCAAGAGGAGGAAGGCGGAGAAAGGGAAGGGAAAGCTACTGTTCGCTGTCAGTGTTAAGACCAAGAAGAAGAAGAAAAAGGCTCCGGCCGGGATTGATGTGAGAGAAAAGGTAGCGCATTGCATTGCATCGACCATTGAATTGAATGTTTCCATTTCTGGTAGTACGATTTTGTCAGAGGCACATTAGAATGTTTGTATTCTCATTGGCAAGTAAGTACAAAGGTGACCTTGTAGGCTACAAGCGGATCTTATTGTTCAAACCACCATACGCACAGATTGTTCTAATTGAGAATTCATAATATATGATTAGTGGATATGAGAACGGTAGAGCTATGAGAATAGTCATTGCAACAAACAGTAGAAAAATAGATCTACGAATAATTACTTGATGGGAAGCTCTTACTCAAGGATTCAGACTTAAAAGTTTGCTGTAGATTTTCTCTTTAAACTATTCTTCTTTTCACCCCTAATATTGTGTTCATCCATTCCTGCTTTTGGTTAATTACTGACAAGCCATAATTTTCAGGTGTACTTTGCTTTCATTAGATAGAAGTGTATCAGATCACATAAGCATTGCCAGTGTATAATTTGGATGCATAGTGATTAATTGTAACTAAAACTTACAATTTGTTGACTGTTTCCATATTATTTGTTGTGAATAACTAAGATGTGAGAAAAAATTGCCACCACCTTCTAGCTGTTGTTGGAATATCTGGTTACTTGTCACGTTTTCCACTTAGTTTTCATTTCGGATGTCTACTGGCCTCATGTGTCTAATGCTCGTTCTTGTTCTTGATTTTCATGTTGTTTGAGTTAGATACTTGGACTTTTTTTTTCAAGTTACTTTCTTAATTAGTAGTTTCTATTCCTATGTGATATTCATGCCTGCTGAATTGTTATGGATACACTGGCTTTTGCATAAGACTTTGCAAAGTGCTGAACTGCTCACTAGAATAGTGTTTTTTTTTTGTTTGTATATTGTGGAGGTATGCCAGCCATAGTTTTGGCTGACTGACTGTGAATACTTGCTGTCTACAAATTACTTATAATGTTCCCAAGTAATGCTGGCATATAGTATGTATATATATACACACTATAGAATGGTGAAAGTAATAGAAGCCTCTCACCGTCCACTTTCTTGATAGGTTCAAATAATATCTTGAAATTCAGTTCCATAAAAAAAAACTTGAAATACAATATGTAGCAGAAATGTCTACAGATGTTCATTATGCACCTCAGGAGATGTGATGCATTTGCTTTTTTTTTTCCCTCATTTCAGGAGAAAAACAGTGCGGTAAAGGTGACCTCAATCAGCATTTCTAAGTCGGTTCAGCATTCCATAAAAAAGAGGAAGCCCAAGAATTCTTCCTGCAAGAAAAAGGAAAAGCAAGTGGTCTCAGTCTTACTGGACAAGAAAAGTAAGAAGGGAAACAGAAAGTCAGTTTTGGAAAGATACAAAAAGGATATGACAAACAGTGTTCAAGCTCAGAGCATTTGTAAGAACCTGTCAAAAGCAGGTTTTAGCACAGTACTGGATACCACAGATATGAGGTGTAAATTGAGTTCTGCTTGCAAATCAAAGCATGTTACCATTTCTGATGGAACTGTCAAATTTAGAAGGACTGCACATCTATCTGAAGAGAATACAAAGCAACCACAATCTGTACAGACATTCCAGCAACCGACTCAGGAAGGTCTTGATTACCGCAATACAGATGTGCAACAGTTGGTTTGTCAACAGGCAGAAGCTATATCAGGGGCTGTTGAGATTACCAGTTCTTTATCTGCAGATTTAGTACCATCTGGTGTTTGTCACACAATCCCACTTACCAAACCAAAAGATATCACTATACTGGGCAATTCAGTGGATCTAAACCACTGCATAGAAACTTCTCATGGCAGTAACTGTTTGAACTCCAAAAGTTTGGCATGCTTATCTAGTAAGGTGCCTTGTCAAAGCTTCAGAGGTGTGGACTCTCATCTGAATGGTGACAATAGCTCAAATGCTGATGTTGAGTGCCTTGGAGAACAAAACCATATGGTATCACAAGCATCATTTAATCCTGTTAGTTTGGCAGCCAAGGCAGTGTCAGGTGATAGGAGCCCATTGTCACAACCTTCTGGTTCTTGTTTATATGATAGGAGCAGAAGCACATTCCACGAGAGGGTGGTTGCCTTCGGCAAAGTTAGTTCTGAGCTTCTTAGATCTAGTAACATGGTGAGAGGCATAAGCTCCTCAACAGGATCAAATAAACCAGCACAAGCTGCTGATTGTATATCTGCATGCGGGAACAATCACAACAATGATGACTATGTCGGCCTTCCTATTAACTCACGAGGTGAATTTGTCAATGTTCATCCTGGTGGCACCCCTAATTCTGCTGACATTTTTAGGAGTCAGTCTTTTGGGGAGAATTCCTCTTGTCCTTCAGCTTCTCCAACCATTTTCAGTCCTATTACCTGCACCAATCATGTCAATTTGAGACCCAGCTATCATGGTCGACAGATTTGTGCAATAGATCAGTCTGTTTTTCATGCAGATCCTCGTTTTACTCCTACAGCCCCAATGGCATATGGGATGGATGTCAGGCAGTTGCCAAGTTCTGAAAGAACAAAAATTCATTACTATACAATTCCGAGCAACAAGTATCCATGCACCAAACAGCAAGAGGTTTCAAAGAAATGTTTTTGCTCTGAATGTTTGGGGCATCATAATCCACAGCAGAAGCTACTTGGGGTGCGAAACCACTGTCTAAACCAGAACTTTGGGCAGGACACCCAACACAATGCCGAAACAACAGTGCGCCTTATGGGAAAAACAGTTACACTTGGGACTAGCAGCATACAGTGTAGACGTCTGAATAATGAAACTCCTTGTTTCAGTAAACAAAGTCAAGCTGAAGATCAGTTCTTCCAGGGAACACGAACAAAAGTTTTTCCACAATTGTTTCATGGAGGACTGGTCTATCCCCCGTCTGCATGTAGGATTTCAGATGGAGAGAGACAGCCATCTAGAAACCCATCACATTTTTCTTTTGTTCCAGCAGCTGTACGGCCTTTTGTGTCTGGTACCAGTAGTTTCAGAACAAATGGTCACGATGAGCAACCTGAACTAGCAACAGCCAATAATCCTTATGTTCAGCCCGTGGGCTGGCGCAATGAAAGTGAGCTAGGGAATCAGCAGCCAGTTATGGCAAATCAAGTTCAGAGTAATGCTGAAGACATGCCGTTGGGTTCTATACACTACAGACACACTCAAACTGTTGCACCAGAGTCATCTTTCAATGCAAGGAACAGTATCAGAAACTTCATGGGAAAAGAACCAGCGCCATACCAGTCTAGTTATCTTACGCAACAACAGGTCAGCAACATGGCACAGAGAACCGTGGCATCCTCTTTTGCGTCAGGCAATGCTGTTCAGAAAACCCCTGGTTTAACAACTCAAACAAAATTCACGTCGCTCCGACCACTGCCGCCTTCAGTCATCCCTTCTCATGTTTACAGCGCTGACCGTGCACCACCACCTCATGGACCCGTTACTACCTTTCTCCCACCAGTTCCCAAACCGTATCCACCGAGCAATTCCAGTGCTCCTAGCAACGGAATACTTGAAATCGAGAGCATGAGGTGGACTATGATGGGATCAAGACCCGAGGGCCTGGAACATTTGAGGAACTGCAAAAGACCAGCAGAAAAGGACGTTGTGCCCATGGCATTGCCAAAGAAACCTTGCACCGGCACCCCTGCACAGAAGGGGATAAATATGTTACGGTTTGCAGAAACGGATTTGAAGTTGCGTGGATCCAGACCAGATGCGCAGCCAAGTGGTACGGCAGGTATGCCTATCTGTCTCGACGATGAAGCTGAAGCTGATCTTCGGCTTGGAAACAGAGAAATAGAATCGCATCCCACATGGTCTAAAACTGTCAGCACGATGAGACCTGTGAAGCTGAATCCTGGAGCAAAGCATGTAATGCAGCCACGCGCCAGCAGCGTGTACCAGGAAAATCCCTGGTCTGTGCGTTCAGTTACACCACCACAAGCCCCTGGAGAATGAGTCTTCCAAGACGCCAGACGCAGAGCTGAACAAGTTCCGAGTGGTTTTTGCTGTAAGTGAAGCACCTGTATAAACTGAAATTGGGGTGCCAATGTGTCATGACGTCCAGCATTCAGTGATCTTGGCTGGAAGAGCCTGGTGTAACTGTTGGCGAGATAGCCTTTTGCTGTAGTGTTATGTTATCGCGTTGCTGTACCTCCTGCATTTCTGTTTCGCTTCACACCGATCGCTGAATTGGCGAGATACACCTTCTGCATTCAGTTACACAGCATCACTTGTTGAACCGTGCGGTCGCGTACTCGCGTCAGCATGGGCCGCTGCCGCCCGTGAACTCCTCGCACGAACTTCTTGCCGGTACAGAACAGCCGCGTCCCAGGCACGTCAGGATGTGTATCCTGTCGTTTTCGTGTATCACGAGCTAGTCTCGAGTTGCGCGTGTTCCCAATGCTGCAAACTGATGATTTATATTCAAGCCAAACCGTACATGGTTTCCAAAACTGCAAAATGGCAAACTATTTTTTCTTCTTCTGGGGAATGGTAGTAATGCCAAGCTAATTACACCTTGGAACACAATATCGTAAAATTCCACTTCAGGATCACTGTAACCTATACGCTTTGCACCCAAGAACCAACCGTTCGTTGGGTTTATGTAGTAACTGACTGAAGATCACGCCCACATAATGCTGCTAGACATATCTGTCACAAACCAACTGAAGAACCGCGAAACCTAGAGGCGTGCGAGCGTCCGGAGGTCGACCGGGTGCACGTCGGAGGCGAGCTTGGCGCTGTATGTCCTCTGGGCGACGAGGATGTTGGCCGCCTCCGTCGGGTGGAAGGCGTCCCAGAAGAGGTACTCGTGCCGGTTGGCGCACGGCGTCTGGAACGGCAGGCACGTCACCTGCCCGTTGTTCCTGCCCACCCCGCAGCACCCGGCGTTGGTCACCTTGAGACCATGTGCTCCGGGCGACTTGAGGATGTCGTCGAAGATGCCATAGATGTTGATGTAGGTGAAGTGCGCGCCGGGGAGCCTGTTGAACCTGTCGACCATGGCGACGAGCCGCTGGTTGAAGATCCGGACGGCGCTGTTGATCTGCTCGACGCAGGTGACGCCGTTGGCGCTGCGCTGCGCCAGCTCGTTGGGGCTGCACCCGACCTGCCCGACGCCGATGAGCGCCACCTTCCGAGCGCCGTACCGGTACATCACCTGCAGCAGCTTGAGGTAGTCCTCGGCCAACGAGTCCGCGTACTGCTCCGGCGTGTACCGGCTGCCCGTGTTGTAGAAGGCCGGCATGAAGTAGTTGTTGAGGTAGTCGTTGCTGCCCATACCCACCGTGAAGATGCACCGGCTCAGGTGACTCGCCGCCGAGTCCTCGTCGCCCAGGATGCTGATCAACTCCTCCACCGCCGACTGGTAGTTCTGCACCTGCCCGCTGAAGCTGATCCGCCCACCCTGATGCATTGCATAGGCGTCAGTTCATTTCGTCACGTCATGTAGATGGAAGGGCGCGGTAAGTTTTGAATTTGATGTGAATTAACGTGCGTACCAGCTGCTGGCCCGTCTCCTCTCGGATCCCGGCGGCGGCGGAGGCGAAGTTGGCGCCGCGGAGGAGCTGCTGGCTGCTTGCGCCGGCGTACGGGGACACGTAGTCGGCGAAGCCCAGGAGCTTAGCTGCATGACGCACACGGACACGACGAAAGGAAGCAATGTCATGGCACAAATATCAGTAGTGGTACAATATTATGCTGATGTCCAGCACACGCCAATGCATTCCAACAGTAGTGCTAGCTTGCTCACTGCTTACCGATGGCATCGACGGTGGTGAGGCCGTTGCTGAATCGGCCGGTTGGGCCGCCGGCGAAGTCGATCCCGTACGGGGCGGGTAGTTGGCCCTCGCCATGGACACGATGAAGTTGTTGTTGCCGTTGTCCACGAGCGAGTCGCCGAAGATGAAGTAGCACGGCACCTGCGGCGCCGCCCGCCGCCGCCGCGGCGAGCACGGCCAGCGTAGACACGACGACGACCACCTGCCACGCGCACGCGCGACGCCCCATTTGCTCCATCTCCTCTGGCAATCAAGCAGCGGGCGGGCACACGACACACGAGCGCGAGCTGCTGGTTGGCTATGGCTTGCGATGAGATCGACGGATGGATTGCGTGCGGCGCGTCGCAAGCTGCAAGGGGTGAGTGAGTGATGCTGGTCTTATATATACCATCACCCGGGACCCTGCAATCTACGTGGCATCAATTTTACACCTATTTTTTTGATAACTTAGTGCTATAATTAATTAAGAAGTGGAAAAGCGAATGTGTTTTATTTATGAATTTTTGAGCGGTCCTGGATTGGATTCGATTGGACAGGGTGGAGATTAGTTGGGCCTTGTCAAGTTTCTCGTTAGGTCCGGGCTGTGGGCCCGCATTAACTTCCGCGCGGCTGGGGGTAGGGCGCAGCCGCACACGGGCAACTGGAGCATTGGGCCGGCTTTACAAGTGTATACGGAAACCAGGAGCCTCTTGCTGAATTCACACTTGAATCACAGTATAGAGACTGTGCAGTTACACTGAGATTTGACACGTACCGTAAATCCTACTGGCAAATTATTGGGGCCGTAGTGTACGCAAATAAATGCATGGATGATCGCACGGTGGTACCGAGCAGTACGAAGCGTAGCTGGACCAACAGCTGTCGGCCGGTGAAATCTATCACTGATCGGAGATCGGAAAGGCCGGGAACGAACGGGCGAAGGACGACGTCCGGCACTACAGATACTCGAGTTCTTTTGAATACGCAAATAAATCTTGGATTTGGAGTGGTTACGACTTTGGAGCTACCCAGAGGTAGTACAACCGTGCATGTGTGCAGCAGGTGCGGCGGCCCTTTTGAACTGAACTGCCGGCTCTTTACCACAAGTAACAGTAACACGCACAGGACCGATCGAGTGCTCCGTCTGAGACCTGAAAGATTGCTCGATCCAGAAAGGTTTCACCGGCATTAACTCGCCGACATTTCGTCCGGCATGTGAATGTGATCTACCCGGCTGGAGGATCGATCGGATATATCCTCACCTTCTTTCTTTTCCCACGCGCGCCGTCGTCCGTGTCCGATCGGGCCACACTTATTGTGGTGGCGCGCCCGGCCTCAATCATCGGCACGTACGCACGACGTCGGGGCGCCCGGGAGATCGAGACAGACTGTGAACGAGACCCTTGGAAGCTTTGGAAAAACGAGGCGTCGAAGGCTAGCTACCTCCAAGTACGTACGTAGTGGTACCATCTGCCACCCTGCCATGCCATGGCCGGGGACGACGCCGCCACCGCCACCGCCACCGCCGCCAGGACACCGCACATGGGCAGTTGCCCGGACGGCCTTGCCGATCGAGAATCTGATCTTGCTGCGCCCATAGTGGATATAGTGGCATAGTAGTGCCAAGCGCGGCACCAGCAGCGGGGATTCAATGCGCCGCCATGGTAGGGATTTTTGCCTTGTTGGTTCCTTTATTTGTTTCCACTGCACCGGCCAGCAGTGGCCAGCCCACCGGAGTGATTGAGCGAGCGAGCGAGGACTGAGCTGGGAGGAGTAATGTTAGCTCGATAGGTGTGTGAATGCATGTCATGGCTTGGCTGGTGTCCGAGTAACCAACGGCAACGGCAACTGGTCGATCGATCCGGGTAGGCACTAGAACATGCTGGGTCGGTCCTGCACTTGTGCTGCCTGACAGAGTGGTGAAACTGCTGATTGGATGATCGACCAGCGGCGATCTGAAATGGCGGTGGTACGGGAAACTTGCATTGTAAACCTCGTTCGTCGCAGCAGCAAATTGATGAGATCCACACCGTGTGTTTTGAAGCAGTAGCAGGGCAACCTTTGGTTTTTACACATAACACATGTAGGTAAAGTAGTTGTTGTTGGCTTTGCTGCTGCAGTTGAGCCGTGCACAACTGCAACTGCAATTCCCTTCTGTAAATGCAACACGGAAAGAAGAGAGTGGAGGAGTTTGTTTGTTCCACGCATAGGCAATCAGGCCCACTTGACCGAGCCTATCAAGAGAAGCCCAGTAGCACGCAGCTCTAATCGTAGGGTCCGCCAAATAATTTGCTGGGCCTCCGGACGTGGGACTCGTCGTCCCTGTGACGCTTTCCCATGTTTTTTTTTTTCATCAGGATTTTTTTTTTTTAAAAAAAACGAATGCATAGTATATAGAGAATCATTAGTGTACTAAACGACCGTCATATAAGATGTTTTGCTGACTCGAAATGAAATTGAACATGAGAAAGTGAGAAGCGGCATCATCGTGACTAGTGTTTGTAGTATTAGAAGGAAGCAGAGTGCCGCTAAGCGGCATTCCAAAATCAATTATGGACTACATATTTTGGAAACTTTGACATTCTTCTTCTAGTAAGCCGCTTGGCGTTGCAGGCGCTTTGCGCCGACCTTTTCAACTACGAACACTATCGAGACAGAGTGCATTATTTTCATTTCCAGGTGAACCATGCACCATGCACGGCGTAGCACCAGCACAACATGCAACGAAACTATCAAGTCAGCCGGGGGCATCAATATCGTATACGTGGCCCATAGACGTGGCTTAATTGAGTCCAGCCCATACAATGTGGCCCAACTAACGCCACCACCGGCCACTCTGCCGCCGCCCGTTCCTTTTCCATTTCTTTGACGGACAGGCCCACGTGACTTCCTCCCGTCTTTGGGCACCGACCAGGTGTGCGGGTACCTAAAAATCACCACCATTTCGCACGCACGGCAGATTTTCTACTAGCATATCGCAGCGCACTACACGTACGTAGTGTACTCGTCGTCGTTGTCTCGTTGACCCTGCTACTGTGCTGCCATGGCAAACAAATCTGCCCGGTCGCGATACGCTAGCCGCTAGCACCGGAGACCACACGAAAACGGAGCAAAAGTTGCACGAATTTTCGTGGCCCGGACATTGATTATTAATTCCGGCCGTGTGCGCCGCAGACCGAACGAGTGACGCCCGCCGCCGGCGGCCGGGCGCGGGCGTGCGTGCGGGTGTGGCATCCATACGCTAACTGTCTAGAGAGCTCGCACACGAGGCGTGCACGTCGTCCTGCGTCTGCCGTCGTCGTTGTCGAGTAAAGTCTCGGTCGTCGTCTCGAGCGATAGACAGGCCGACGATCGCGAACATACGGAGACCCTGGCGGTTATTTGGGATTTTCGGTCCGCCATCGAGCTAAGGTTACAGTTAATCCACCAATTATATACACCACATTCCCCAAACGGCTGGACGAAACATTCTCATGTCCACCCACACTTTTATTAGGGCTTGTTTGGTTGCTGCCAACACCTTTATTAGGGCTTGTTTGGTTGCTGCCAACGCCTGCCATCGCCATGGAGGCGGCGCCACAAGTGTGTGGCCAAAAGTTGTGGCAGCCATGCATTTGCCATGGCAGTTGTGGCCGAGTTGTGGCGGTGAAATCCTTTGTCTAATCTTATTATCTTAGGCAGGAAATTGCACTTGCATGTGTTGTGGCAGCCGCACCTTTGTACCAAACCAAACAACCTCCTCAGATTCCGTGACCGCCAATAACTGTAGCATGGCGGGGTTGTGACGTAGAACCAAACACATGCAAAAGTTTTGTGGCTCGCCGAATGTTGGGCAGGCAATGTGTGACGGCGAAACAAACACTCCCTTAGTGTCATGCCACGTAGTCGGTCGACTACAAACTCTCTTTTCCACCGCTAGCCGCCGGAGCAAAGCACGAGCGAGAACGAGAAACCCTAGAGATTCCCGACACGACGATCATTCGACCGGGGGTGTGTTTAGATCCAAAAATTTGGTGCAAAATTTTGGAGGAATGTCACATCGTTAATCGTAGCCCGTTTCGTTTGTTAGTGGTAAATATTATTACCATGCGTTAGGCTTAAAAGAATGGTAAATATTATAAGGTGGGATGTAATTAGTTTATTTTTTTACCTACAAACTAGGGTTAAAAGAATGATGCCTGGAGAATCTTCTTTTTGCATATATATCTAAAGTTGGGGTGCTAATTAGTTTATTTTTTACGCAGAGATATATAGGATCAAAGGGCATCCAGCACGTCGATCATCGATCTCTAGCTAGCTACTCCCGTTGACGTTTTTGAATTTTGATTTCATGGAGAATCTTATCGTTTTTCGTAAATATTTTTGCAAATTATAAAATAAAATAATCAATATTCTAAACACTTCATTTTTTGGCCAATAAGTCGTAAAAAAATAAATTATATTACGCTACGGTACGCTACGCAGAGATATATAGGATCAGGGCATCCAGCACGTCGATCATCGATCTCTAGCTAGCTATAGCACTAGGTAGCATCACATCAGCATGACAGGCATATCCATCGCCGATAGATCGTGGGAGATCGAGGTATATCTTCCACCCACGCACGTCCCCGCGGAAATGCATGCAGTACGCGTCGCCGCACCATTGGTCATGCTCCGAACAAGTTGCATGTCTGGCCGGGCTGACACTACCAGTCTACCACTACACTCTCTCCACCTACGTACGGAGTACACACATCACTGTTGTATATATGCCTGTGCGCTTTCCAATATCACATGCTCGATTCTTTACAACGACGCGCGCATGCATTCAGGGACAAAAAAAATCTATAGGTGACACAAACCTTTTGTAGCTGATCGATGTGAGATCTACCAAGAGGACCTGATCAAAAGGGTCTAGTATACGTGCGTGCGTGGAGACGGGAGAGAAAGACACCAGACCAGACTACGCGATGGAGCCGATGAAGGTACTGCATGCCAGCAACGACACACACATCCATCCTCCATGCCCTTTTGCAAGTTGCACCGAGGCCCAAAAAGAGAGGGGCGCGCGGGCCTCCAGTACTCCCCTACTAGATTCTCGATCGCGAATCTCGCCGCGGCCGGCGCGGCGGGGCTCTCTGTCTGGGGCATGGCGCGCCGGGACAGCACAGGGAAAAGCCAGCCGTGCGGCCGGCCTGTGTGCCCTGCGCGCGCGCGCGCGTGGGCGGGGCCGTCAGGCGGTCAGGGGCGCGTGCCGGCGCGTGGGCGTGTGATCGCGGCCGGCCCGGCCGGGAAAGATCTCGCGCGAGATCGATCGGACGGACGGGGAAGGAAAAGCGCGCAGCGGCAGCTCGGTGCATGCCAGTGGTGTAGGGCCCCGTTTCGTCCCAATTAGCCGCGGGTGGGGTTGGGCGTTGGGGGCTCGCGCCCTGCGGGTTTCCCGAGGAAGATTTGGTTCCTCCGTAGATTGCAGGGCACATGCGTGATGCCGATGCGTCTTCTTTTCCCCATTGCACGCCCGTGTGGCGCCGCGCGTGACGTCATGTCGTCATCGGTCACCAGGCAGGCAAAGGCCAGACCGGTGGCATCATGCAGCGTGGGCCCATCGCTCAGGTCGGTCGATCTCGATCCCCTTCTTCCCCTGTGGCGGCAGCACAGCCCGAGTTGGCTCGGGAGAAACCGTACGTGGGCTTTGCTGAGGGCTAAACAATCGATTCAATTTTTAAGAAATAAACAAATATTATTTGTTTGATGTTAGATAATTAGTACTCTATCATTTTAAAAATAAATAAACCAATATATAAATTTGAAGAGAATGTCTTAAATTAGACAAGTTCTGCAATATGTAATTGTAAACTCATTTAACATAAATATTGATGATATTTTTATACAAATCTAGTAAAATTTGAATTATTATTTTTAGATCGAAGGAGTATATTTATATGTAGCCAAGAATGGTTGTCCGAAAGCAAATGGCAAATACAACATATATGAATGACCTGATCTAGTTGGCATGGACGGTGTGAGTGTGATATTCCACTATCATCGTTGTGATGGGTCCCTTTGCTTTATGCTTTAGATTGTTATTTTCATGTTACTTTGGGGGCTTTTTGTATGTTGTCTTGGTTATAAGATTTGGAAACCTATACACATATGATGTAAAATTTGTATTATTGTAATGATATTTAGTATTTTTACAAGAATTTTTTTTTATTGTTGTGGTAAATGTTTTTCATAATCATTTCATGTTTTTCTATATGGCTAAAACACGTTTTGACTATATATAAAAACAACCATGATAAATTAGTTTACTAATGTGCATCGAGCAATATTTTAAATGAATGTGTATGAAACATTTTGTGCTTCATGATTGTAATCCTGTGCGTTTTGACTCATGATTAACGAAAGGTCTATTTGTTCTCGTGAAGGGGAAAATCGTATGTTTTTATATATAGCTGAATTATATGATGGTAAATTTCACGTTATTAATATTTGCTACGAGTTTCTAATACTATTTTTTGTTGTGAAAAAAAATTATAACATGACTGATGAGCAGGACTAATAAGTTCAAGTGAAAACATACCATCCGTGTCAATATGCCCATCTATAAGATAAATAAAAAGCTGATTGCCATCCGTTGCACATCTAGTATGGCTTTTGACCAAACAAGGAATTGGAAAGGAAATAAAACAGCTACTATGTGTAAAAAAATTAATAACAGCAGCCACTAACATTCTTGGCAGTTATTCTCCCTCATCTTTTGATTGGCTAAGACGCACTCAGCTTTGGAATCGTTAGTCTTTTCTGGTAGAGCCGTTAGGCAATATTCTCACGAGTTGGATCCCAGCAACAAAAGTAGGCAGCAGGACGTACTGAACGCGCATCCACTGATTATCTATTATAGGCAACTATATATATTTAGCTAGCAAACATGCTCATACGTTGGAGCAAAACATATAATTTCTAGTGCTCATTCCAATAATAATATTGGATGCGAAAGAGCCTCTAGCCTAGTGGTTAGAGCACCTGAGTAACATACAACATGCCAGAGTTTGACAATATAAGTTAGAGTTTCCCTTGCTGACTTTGATGGGTTATGAATATATACATTGGACTAATCGTGTTTTAAATGTGTGTCATGGTTCTCGTAGCCAGTAAAACGAATGGCCTGTTCTGAATGTCCTCTCGCTTGTAGGTAGAATCAGTTATGTTCCCCACTAACAAAGTGTGTTCTGAAACTGCCTAATGATCATGCATGGGTACTGTTCGGAAAAAGAAGTTTATTGATAATAATGGGTTCGAATATCTCCACTGATCTTTCACGGTCAGTTCCACGCTGACAGTGCCTTCTTGACGACATGATTAAACTAGCATCAGCTGGAGACATGCAGAGATCATCGATGGCATGCACAAGTGGATCAATCAGCTGCAGATCTTTGGTGGTCGAGAGCTATAACGCGCGCCAGTGGGCAGGCACTATTTCGACAAGTCGTTATTTCTCCGATCTCGTGAGGTAAAAAAATTTTAAAGATAAAGATAAAAAGGCGCTGCAAATCTGAGGAGAGATAGATATGTCGGGTTGAAACCACAGAAAGGGCAGACCCAACAACCGATCCATCACCTCACTGAGATGCCAATGTTGGTGCAAAGGATCATGTAATAAAGCTGCAGTTTCGTAGCCTCGCGAGCATATATTTTACCCTCGCAACCAGCCATGGCCGGCGATGCGCGGTGGATTTGGGAAAAGACCCGGTGAAATCTTTGCTCTTTTTCGGTTGAAGATTCATCAACTGTGTGCTGCTTGTTGCCAACCATTCGATTTGTGAAGCGCAATAATTTCATCTGGATATTTGCCTAGCCGGCCGCATGCTGCATGGTTTCTTTCGGCGGCTTACGATGTAGGGCTGACACCTGTTAAACTGAATATAATATGAGATCGTAAATAATGCATGTGTAGTGCGATCATCAGTTAGAATATATATAACTGCACGGTGATACTAATTTATCCAGCGTTATTCAGAGGAACTGTAAGCGTACGTGGAAAGCAGGGTGGCTTGCATCCATCTGACTCGATGGTTTTGTCCAAGTTCATGCATGAAGCAGTACGATTTACTCAGCCCCTGGTATAATTTATAGGCTCCACTCAACTTTTATGTACTAGCAGTAGTACAAGAGATCTTCCGTATTCAGATGCTGATTGCCCATTGCAATTCTCTAACACACATATATCGTCATCCAGATGCTAGCTTCAACTAACAAGCTCTATATTATCATCGAAGATCTTTATGAAACATTCCTCAAAAAAAAAAAACGTTTTTAAACATCAAGAAAAGCCTGCAAAGCTAGCTACCACTACGGCTGATGCTCCCAGTAGTACCTGGTCGAGCCTTGGATTAACAATCGATGATAGATAATATATGTGGTCATCATGCATCATAAATTCGTTGCTTGCGCAGTCACTGAAGATCGAGAGTATATATGCAATTTGTTTAGTAAACCAGTCCAGAGATAGTGCAGTTACGTTGACAATGCCACTGCGTAGAGTAGAGGTGGTGAGTGAGGTGCCTTTAGCTTACTAGGGCAAAAACAATTGCTTTTAAAAACATGGCCTCTGAATGTGACTAAAGCCGGCCTAGGGCATCCAATCGCGCGCGTAGCCCTTCGACGTCGTCTGCATCTTTTGATGGATGCCCGGCCGGTCTGTGGATGCTTCCAAAGCTGGCTGCTCCTTTGTTTAGCTCTAGCTAGTGTGCAATTCCTCTCCTCACTCGCCTTTCCTGGCTGTGATCCTATCCAAATTATCGAAAGCAGGGCAACACATTTGGAAAAGACGATCGTTGTCATCTCTAATTCATTCCTTGGGAGCTAAGGTTTTGCTGGATCATCATCCATGCATGCCTGCATGATACATCGATGTGCTTCATGACTTCAGCATCCCTTGTCCAGTAGCTAGACGACGACATGCATGCACATGTCAGGAAAAAATAACTCTAGACACAACATTATATAAGCATACATTACGCGCCATGAGCAATATGTTGTGGCCAGTTTAAACTTGGCCGCGCACAAATTAAATACTGTTGTTTATTAGAACAGATTTAGGGCGTCCCCAACAGTTGACAATTTTGCTAGCTAGAAGCTGACTTGGAGGTGTGAGAATGTAAAAAGTCACTCGCTAGCGACCTAGGAAGCGCTAATCTCGTGCACATCTCGAGGACTGCCTCTCTTTGTGCACTTATTTCTCTAGTTTGCCACCCGAGCTTTTTTCCCCCTATTTTTTAGTTTGCGACCATTTACAATATAGTTTTTTTTTTATTTCCCTTAAAGGTATAGGCCCATTACATATCCAAAGGTTATGTGTATAGAGCACATGCCCTTAAGGATATAAGTTTAAGTTTATCATGGTTGGCCACACCCTACATTATGTTTGGATGCTAACAATTGAAAATGGGCACTTTCCTATTCACAAGTTTTGTATCCATTATCGCCACCGCCCGCGACCGGGCGGGACGCCGCCCCCCAGCGCTAAAGCTCCCCCCCCCCCTCTCCTCTTGAGGGACTGAATCCGCTGGGCCCTATGCACTTAGAAGAACGTCTGCCAACCGGAGAAGACCACCCGGCAATTTTGACGACTTCCCTTCTCCATGTACACCCGGCGATGTAGCCAAAATCATTGTGGACGCCCTAGGGATGGCAGCAGGCCAAGTAAGACATTGGTGGTTGAGTAAATATCCACCTCAACATGAAGTTTTGTATCCATCATCTGCGACCATTTACAATATAGTTTTTATTTCCCTTAAAGGTATAGGCCGTTTTACATATCTACGACCATATATGGAACACATGCCCTTAAGGGATAAGTTTAAGTTTCACTAGGACTTGATTTGATTGCGGAGCTTGGGCAGCGTGAGCATGGGAATTGCTGCGGTGGAGCTCCTCGGCCGGGATTTGATCCGTTTGTCAGGTCGGGCGCGTTTTTTGCGCCCGGCGAAATTAAAAATTCTTTTTGGGATGGTGGCGGCGTCCTCGGACGTCGCGCGCCGAGGGCGCCATTCTTTGAGCTAGAACCACGCCGCGCGTGGCCCACGTAAAATATTGTATTTTTGCGTGGCTAGCGACGGCGCCACTTGGCGTCGTGACCTCCTTGAGGCGTCGCCTCTAGAGGCCCCTTTCGAGGTGTCGTGGGCTGTGCTATTGCTTTTGGTCGCCCGGCCGATGGTATAATTCCGTCGTGCGGCATGCGGACGAGGGGTTGTCTACCTCTCGCCAAGGCATCTACTCTCGGTTGGTGGCCATGGGTCGCCGCTGGCTGTTGTTCGGCTTCTTGCAGCGGACCACGGCGCCTGGTGTTGCTCGGCAATCGCCAGTGCGGTGTGGGACAACGTCGGAGGACGGTGCTTGGGGCAACGACAGCACGGTGATGACTTGGCCTGCAGCGGATCATGGCGGGCTGGTCAACATGGCTGGACCCACCCGGTGTGGTACAACGTCGGAAGACGGCGCAGGCGACTTCCATGGTCTATTGGCTTGATGGTGGTGACTTCGTGCTAGGGGGAAGCAACAGCATGTTTTCGAGCCACGGTGGTGGTTTGACGGCTTGGCACGACCTTGGGGGTGGGGCAACGAAGTCCGAGTGTGGAGTCGTGTGGCGGGTGGTGTCCCCCACACGAGAGTGCGTCAAACGGCGGATGTGGCGACGCCCCCGCGCGTTTGGTTTGCTCGGGCTCAGTGTTTTCATTCCGTCGGGTGACTTGATTTGGTGCAACAACATTGCGGCGAAGGGTCCTGCACGGCGGTGGCCTTCTCGGTGTGGTGATGTCTACCCCTTTGTTCCCGTATCAACGCTGGATCATTTTCGGAGGTTTTCGATGCTTGCAAGAGTGCGGATGATGGGTGGAACTGCGGTTGTGCTTCGTCTCCTCTTTCGTCGTCGTGTGTAGTGTTTTGGCCGTGTTGATGCCCCAATCCAACCGGCCATTGAGTATAGTTGAGTAGTAACCCGCGTTGATGTCCCAATCCAACCGGGCGTTTTTTTATTTTCCTTTTTGTATTTCTTTGTGTTTTGTACTTGGCCTTCTTGGCTTCTCCTTCTTTTTAATATAGCGGGCAGCTCTCCTGCCGGTTCGTTTCAAAAAAAAAAAAAAAACAATTGAAAATAACTATACCCTAAGCTATAACTTGAGTTGTTTAGATAAGCTACGTATTTGTTTGCCCTTAGATCCAAAATACAGGACCTAGCTAGATCAAATCTCACTCTATCCATCTTATTTTCTTCTTCCTCCGCACGCACTCCCACGCATAGACCCAATCGATTCGACAATTCCAGCTAAGACGCCGCTCTAGACACAACTTTGATATAGATTATGTCTACATTCAAAATTATTCACAAATGCAACTTTGATATAGGATGTGTCTGCATTCAATGTCATTCAAAAATTTGAATCTCAATACACATAAATTTAATTTGAAACAAATATTTCACATACTAAAAAAACCCTCAAATTTAAAAAACCATATCAGCGCGCATCAAACACATGTAGATGAAATCGGTCACTAGAACTTTTACTACTCGGTCTATTTTAAGTTGCTTGAGTTTATTTTAGCCCACCTATAGTTGGCCATTTGGCCCGCAGCCCGCGGCCCGGTCCCGAGGCCCGGCAAAATGGCCCGGTACTGGCCCGCCCGGCCGTGGCGGGCGGGCCATGGGCCGCGCCTCGCCCGTGGCACGTGCCCGGCCCGGTCCCGGCCGCCCGCCCGTCCGGCCCGCCGTCGGCCCGGTGGGAAAAATTCCAAAGCAAACGACCCATCATATTCTCGGGAAATCCCAAGCAATTGTGGCCCAAACAACTAAAGGCCCATGTAACCAAACGAGATAACAGCCCATCATACTCCATGTCTCTTTTTTTTTTTTTTGGAAAAAGTCTACTTTTCGGTCCCCCAACTTTTACGAAAAGTCCGATTTTGGTCCCTCAACTCCAAAAACCGGACAAAGCGGGTCCCTCAACTTTTCAAACCGTGCAGATTTCGTCCCTCGGCGGGTTTTAGACGGTGATTTCGCTACAGTAACTCCGGTTTTTGCTACAGTGAATGTGTTTTCGTTTTTTTCCCTTTCCTTATTTATTTCGGTTGAATCTTTCAAAAATCATAGTAAATCACGGAAAAATCATAAAATAGAAAATCTAATTTTGTTGGACTCCACATAAGTAGAGCTACGCAATGAATATATAATATGATATACTTTAATATAAAATTTTTGCTATGAAGGTTTTGTCTTTTTCTTTTTATTTATTTCAGCTCAATATTTAAAAATCATAATAAATTATAAAAATCATAAAATTGAAAAACCAATTTTGCTAGACTCGCATGAGCATATTTACACAATAAAGATATATAGGTGTACTATTTAATTTATTGTCGGGATCCATCAACTGGGTTCACGGCTGCGGTAATGCGTGCGCCAGACGCGGTCAGACAAAGAAACCTAGCTAACCTAACCTAGCTAAAGAGCCACAATAACTACGCATGTGTTATTGAGCGCCTCATGTGGAGTCCAACAAAATGATTTTTTTATTTTATAATTTTTCTATAATTTACTATGATTTTTTAAAGATTGAGTGAAATAAATAAAAAAAAGAAAAAAGCAAAACCTTCTAGCAAAAACTTTGTGCTAAAGTATACCATATTATATATTCATTGCGTTGCTCTACTCATGTGGAGTCCAACAAAATTGAATTTTCTATTTTATGAATTTTATGATTTACTATGATTTTTGAAAGATTAAGCCGAAATAAATAAGAAAAGAGAAAAACAAAACCTCAAATGAACAAAACCGAGTCATCATAGCAAAACCACCGGCCCAAACCCGCCGAGGGATCTAAATCACGGTTTGAAAAGTTGAGGGACCCGTTTTGTCCGGTTTTGAAGTTGAGGGACCAAAAAACTTTCGCAAAAGTCAGGGACCAAAAGTATACTTTTTCCTTTTTTTTTTTTTGAGCACGCCCTCGATCTATTTTAAGGCCTTGGAGTTTATTTTAGCCCGACCCAACACACAGGGCCCGTTGGACACCTATAAGCCCACCCAACACAGGGCGTAGCCGGAATTGAGCCGCTACTAGCTAGCTATAGCTAAAAGTTGTTTGCAAAAGCCGGTCATCATTGTTGCTTTCCCCCTGCTGACCTTTCCACAAAGCCATTTTGATTCGCGGCGGGGGCGGATGGGAGGGGCAGCAGCCAGTCGCCTGCCTAGCTTTGCAACATTTTCTTGTCGACTTCACTGGCCGCTTTTCGCCAAAAGCCCTGACCCTGGTGTGGTCTCGCCCGGATCCTGAATATCTTATGCCCCCGGCCTTTGTTGGGAGCCGTCCGGCGGCCGCCCGGGGCCTTGTGGTAGCTTCAAAGGCGAGCCCCACCCTTGCCGCCGTGCCGCGCGCCGGTTGCTGGCTGGCTCCCAGCCTCGCCGGCGGGCCAGGGATGGGTAGCTGCATTTGGATGCTGGCCAGTACTGATGCTGGCAGTGTCAGCTGCTGGATGCTATCAGTGGAGTAGTGCGATACTCGCACAATTTAGCTTAGCCACACCGTTTGTTTACATGACTAATGCATGCACGTTCCACGTACTTTATTGGGCCAAAGATCCGCGATGCTGACGATTGCAGGCTGCTGCCATCTCCATCGATTGGAGCGTTGTGCGTGTGCGTTGGATCCGAGGACCAAGGAGGGTAGCTGCTGGGTCGGTTGGCGTTTATCCCCTACCTCACCTAGCAATGAACACAAAAGCTTAAGTACTCTTGATTAGGAGTTGTTGTTTAGTGCACTTATTTAGAAGTGCAGCAGCTAAATACTCCATTAAGGTAGCTAGCCGAATGAATGAGCAAGGAACGAGTGCGCGTGCATATATGCGTGATCCACGTTGGAGAGCGCGGTGACGGGATGGGTGAGATATGGATCGAGGCCGATCGTGAGCGACGATTCTGTCTGTGATCCAAATCCGCGAGTCATGGAGATGTGCACCCCGGCCGACAAGGCCCTCAAGCATGGTGGTTCCAGCACTAGCGGCCGGCCGGATCGGAGGATGGGTTGATCCGGTGATGGTTTTGACTTAAAAGACGACTGGCCTACGCAGAGGGGCGCTAAATATACCATCATGCGTGCTCAGGACGAAATGGTGGGGGAGGTTTTAGTCGATCGGGAGCATTGCAGAGGCATGCCTCGACATGTCCATCATTAGCAGACCCCAGGTGCCGATTTGTCGCTAATCTCTCTCCTCGCTAATCGCCGGCAAGAGCAAATCGCAGGTCAATTTGATATCTAGAAGCAATAAAAAAAATGAGAAACCAATTTATTTGTAGAATATTACTAAATTTTTATATATAGTAAAAAAAATTATAGATATATAGAATAAAAATAAAAAGTATTCTAAAAAAAATGAATGGAATTGAAAATAAGAAACTTGCAAAAAGGAAACTCAAGAAAAAATTTTTTTTTCTTTCTTAGACATGCAGCACAAAGCAACAGCTACGAAAGGAAATTTTCTTACGTACGTGTGTGTGTGCGAGACTAGCGATTGAGACATCGCTAGCTCAGTGACCCTCGTCTTCAAGTATTTTGACCACATTTGGGGACGACATATACCCCGACTCTTTGCATTGCATATGGATGATGTTAATATTGTTGTAAGTTAGAAAGTTTAATTGTCTTGTGGTGGTTTGTTCTTACATGCATTTCCTGAACTGATTTGGACTCGTTGCCCTGCCTAATACCATGTTCGATCAGTGACATGCTTTGGGCCCATGATCAGTATTTTATTTCGTTGGGGGTAAGAGAATGTGGCAATTCAGTTGAGCAGAGCAAACTGTCAACTGTATTTGAAAATCTTCAGTTAGTTGCGTCTGATTATGTTCTCCGCCTTTTTGTGTCGATGGAAACACATTGTGTAAAGGCTCAAACAAAGGCAACACATGAGGAAAGCTGAGAACCCGGTGCACTCGCCTTTTTTTCTTTTAATCAATCCATTAACTAGGATTCCGGCCATGGCAAGTTGTCATTTCCTACATGTATAAAATTGGTACGGTCACTGCGCACCCAACTGCACCAAGATTGGGCTTGGGTGTGGTCGTCGTCGTCGTCGTCTTCGTCGTCAGGGTTTTATCTCCTCCTTTTGTTTTGCACGATGCTTCAATACTTGGGCATTTGACTCACTTTTTGTATAGCCTAAAAAATCTTTTTTGTTTTCCATACTTGCCTTTTTATTTATTGTTTTCAAACACATACGTATCGTGTGCATTTCTGTAGAATCCATCAGAAGAAAGATGAGGCGATGAGCTGACTCTGCCCATGCATGCATGCTTATCGGTACTAGACTCTTGTTTCAACTTTCAACTGCTCTCTCCGTCTCCAAATACTGCTGGATAAGTCAAACCTTTTTAACTTTGACCACATGTATAGAAAAAAATAATTTTATTTATCATGTGTAATAAGCATCATTAGATTGATATTGAAATATACTTTTGTAATAAATTTAGATCTAATTATTAATAATATTTTCTATATATACTTGGTCAAAATTAGAAGAGTTTACTTCTCGAGAAGGGATGCAATTAATTTAAGAAGGAGGGAATACTAGCTAGCTAGCTGCAGCAGCGGGCCAGCGGCGGCACTGGAAGCTAGACGACGACAAGGAGGCGGAATATTTGGCGATGGCGACATGGATTATTTCGGGGTATAAACCTGCATGCAGACCTCATCCGAAAGGAAAGCAGGGGGCCGAGGCACATATTCCTCCATCCATCAATTCTCTTATCACACGGCGACGTCGCAACGCATGCACACCGCACTAATGGTATTGGGCAGCACGGCACACGGCCCCCTGCTTTCCTTTCGATCGTACGCCGCCGGCCCCAACACACAATCGCGTTCGGGGCCAGGGAATCCATGGCGTCCGACCACCGAACGAAATCTGCCTCGGCATGCATATTGCAATCGCAAGCATACATCCCCAGCCGTCCGGCCGCGCCGCCGCTCGATGGCTAGCTGGGGACGGACGGAATGGAACCCGATTCCGATTCGTTGCGCGCGTGCGTGCGCGCATCCGGACCGTCCCTTTCCTCCTGTTGCGCCCTGATACGAATCGCTTCTCCCCCGTGATCAGATAAGGAGGAGGAGGACGACGATGCGTACGCGTACGCGTAGGCGGTACGCCCCCCCCCGTGAAATCCCCACGTCTTTTCTTCGTTTCATTCAGGCGGAAAGCGTCGCACCGCGATCGGACAATATATACGAAATACGCTCACGGTGCGGTGCGGTGCGGACGGCACGGGGAATATACCCAGCCGGGGCCGAGGGCCTTGGCGCGAACGCCCGGTTTGGCGGATGTGATTTGATCGCCCGCGTGCAGCAGGTGCAGCAGATGAAGCTGATCAGGGAGAGGGAGGGATCGGAACCCGGCAGGCAACTTTGCTGTGCGGGGTGGTGTGGGCATGGGCGCCGTGGGGGAATCCGGATCTTTTTCGTGGCTGGGGGCGGGGAGCCGGCGCGGGGAGCCTCCACGTACGTCCGCGATCGATCTATCGTTGGTGCTGTGGATAGCTAGCTGCAAATAATATTCTCCGGGCAACTTGTTATGGGGATAAGAAGTGCTTTCGAACAAAAGTTCTCGGCGCCGGGTCTGAGGTCGGCACGGAAACGGAATTTTAGCTATCCGTGCTGCGGTCCAAGCTCCAAAGCCAGGGCCTCCGACTGTGTATGCCTTCTAATAAAAAAATTAAAACAAAAAACCGCTGATTTCAGGTATAGTAGCTACTGTTATTGTTTTTATTTTAGAATCTTAACGACCTCAACACTAGAAAATTATGCACACCATTGGGAGGGATATATAAATTTCATATAGAAAAGTATTTCAATTTGACAACATATAAGAAATATATGATTTCCATGGCGACAAGAGTTATTAGTATGTAATTAATATACCGCTGAAAAATTGTTTAATTTTTTTGAGCATCTTAACTATCTCAAATTAAAAAAACTCAAAATTATAGAGTTGTACATCTCGCCAAGAGCTACACTTTTTTTTTATAAAAATCGTCTTCATCCAATATCGTATGAAAAAGAATAGATTTTTTTTGAAATATTCTAGAGACTGTAGCTACATGATCCCCTGGAAAATAAAAAAAAATAACTGACTGATATGTGGATTCCCCATGTCAGAGCTCACCGCACCATGCCGACGTTCGGTACCTAGATCAAAATCGATTGAATTGAAGTGCCTTTCGTAGGCAACCCGAACTCGAGGTCTTCTTTTTCCATCATTTGCGACATTTGGATGAGTTATGCGAGTGCACGAACGCCGCAACCCATTGCGTGTTTGATTTTTTTTTTTAGAATTATACAGTACAACGTAGACGCTCATAATAACACGCACACAATGAACACACGTACGCAAACCCTACCCCTATGAGCATCTCGGAATGACTGAGCACCCGACAAATATGAGGATTCTCAAATTCACCATTGTCGCCTCGTTGTCAATGAAAATGTCATTTACCACTTAACGCATAACACCGGTAAATTCTGGGAAAATATATACCAGAAAAAGGTGCTCACAAATTGTTATTTTATAAACTGTGGTGTTTCAGAAATATCCTTCACCTGCAAATCCACGTACGTACGTCCTCTACTTTTGTCTCAATATGGTCCAAAATCTGGAAGCTCGACTACATATATATATACAGCTAGCTTATGTACGTTCACAACAGTCACCAGAAAAACGAAGCGTACTGTACGTAAAGCAGTGAAGAAAGGCTAGAGGTTTAAAGCACTTTACTTTGCCTGAGGCTATCTAGCTCTGTCTGAGAGCTAACATTACAAAAGCATGAGCTACGTAACGCACAGCAGCTTGTACAAAGAAACGTGATGAGAAGCTAGAGTGCCGAAACATCTTTTCCATAGGCGGCAGCAGCTGGATATTGCGGATCGAAGAGGTGTTGGCTTCTCTCACGGGAACTGCATGCCGCCGTGGACCATCCCAGCCCGATGACCCGCCACCTCAGTGTTGAGAAGCGTCAAGTCCATCACGAGATCGATCGAGGACATGCGGCGTCGCACGGCGATATCTTGGCCTTTTTAAAGTGGCCATCTATCTATCGTCGATCAATAATGAATGCCTCGCGCCCCAGCTGTCTAAAAGAAAGGGATACGATCGAGCTTGTGTCCCGGCCAGCCCACCCATCGTATCGTGTGTAGGTGAGCATCATATCGTGTGACAGATTATGTGTACTCCCTGAACCTGAAGCTCTCCTTTTCTTTCGATTCCCTATTGCATAAGGCTGCTTATTGTGCGTGGCAGCAGGCCCTGTGTGTTGTACTTGAGTACTTGCGTCTCTGTACATGCGCCATGGATAGTTGGATGTCTATCCTCTCGTTCCCGTGAGGAAATTTTTCTGCATCCCTATCCCAACAGATGTCAACCCAAACAAAAAATATATATATATCAAATTGTGCCCATATGTAATACACTTCATATATAGTATATGTGAAGATCATATATAAATTGATACAAAGATATCATTTATATACAGATGAGATATATCAACACCACCAAATTGTGTAAATCTTTACATGCATGGAGTTTCATGAAACTAAGAAAATTTATAAAATTACACATAAGCTTCTAGCTATTGATGAAACAAAGAAGTCAGTAGACTATTTTTTGCTCGAAGAATAACTTTAGCAAATTCCCTCCGAAAGTTTGCCTTGCAATGCTGAATTTTTGGTTGCATATGCCTGGAAAATTACATCATTCCTGACAGTCCAGATAGACCAACTCAACAAAGATAATAAATTGGTATGCAGTCATGCAGGGAACTCCCCATAAAACTCAACTTGGACTATTTATCTTTTTTTAGGAATCTCTACTTTGAATTATAGTGATTATGATCACAATTATTATAGTGAATCCACATAATAAATTGGGCCTATTTTGGATCACAATTAGATTATTATAATCTTGATTATGCATAACATTTTATTATAATTAGGATTGTGAATTATAATAATTAGTGTTTGGGTCAATGGATTATAGTGATTGATTATGGTCGGCTAAAATGAGAAATTCCTATCGTATCCTTTATAATTGTCTGGCAAGTTGGACAATCAGTTATAAGGTAGCTTAGACTTTTAGCATTTATAGTCCCCTAAAACATGTTCTTACCTAGATTATAGACTTATGGTGATTTGGATCAAAGTTTATTTATATAATCTTCTTCTGATTATTAATAATGGGAGGGGTATCTAAACACTCTAAACACATGGTCTAAATTAGTCCCAATCTCACGATGAAATATAGTCCTAAAAAAAAGAGGCGCCGCGGAGAATCGAGGCCTCTAAACATGATGACGAGTACAAGCAAGCATGCATTTTCCTTTATTTGTTTAATTTAAATAGTACATGCATGCATGGCGCCACCGTTGTCATCCATATCTATCTCCATGCCCGGCCGTCTATATATGTGCCTCCGTGGACATATATATCCAGGCATTGCGCCTTCTCTGGTGGTTAGCTGTCTACAGAGCCACACAACCACCAGTACACGCATGGTGGCATGCCGTGCTTCTGCTCGATCGCTTCTGTGATCTATTTAAAAAAACGGAGCCGTTACGTTCGCAAATAAACGATCGAGTGCACACCAGAACAGGCGGTGCTTAGCTTGGATCTGAAGTATACTAGCTTTCTTCTCCGGCTTTTTCTGGATCCGTTATACGTCGCCGGCGTGCCAGCAAACCTCGTCCGTTAATACTGTAACGTTTACCGGCATTTGATTTTTAGTGTGTTCCCCGGACGCAAATGAATTGGAAAGCGGCCCCGGCAGACCACGGAACAAAACGCTGCAACGCTCCTCCCGGCCGTGTTCTCCGGGGAAGAAAGGAGAGAGATAAGGGCTGTGACGCTGGCGAGACCGGGGTTACGTAGGTTGCACGCGTGATGGTCGCACGTCAAAGATGCCACGCCGGTGCCGGTGACACGGCGCCGTTCACTTGCGGAGCACGTACTTTGGCTCTCCGCCGCAAGGCTGGCTGGCTCTCCCGCCTGGCTCTCCCGCCCGCGTCGTCCTGCGCGCGCAGCCAGACTCTGTTGGGTTCCCACTGCACGGCTGGGTGGCGCTTCCGAATCCCTTTCGAGACCTTTTTCCGTCACCATCGGCATACGCCGATATTTTTTATTTGGCAGCCGTGATACGGCGCGCCGCGCAGCCCGTTCGATCTTCAACAAAAGTGGTCGTGTCGAACCTGGCTTGTAGAGCTGCACGTGCACCTTTGTTGTTCGATCTTTTATACTACTTCCTTGGTTCACGAAGCTACTAGTTCGTTTTTAATTGTTCGATTACAAGAAGATAGATATTTCCTCTGTTTTAAATTATAAGTCGTTTTACCATTTTTGTTTTATCCATTTAGTTATGTATTTAGACATATTATTATACTTACATACATAACTAAATGAATGAACTAAAAAAAGTTAAAATGACTTATGATTTGAAATGGAGGGAGTAGCTTTTTCCGCTAGTTTTTAAATTTTCTACATATGTAAAAATTGATATGTCCTAGATGAAGTCATTTAGGATTCAAGTTCTTCACAATTTTTTGAGTTCATTGTTCAAAAGTGTTAACACGATGATATAATATCCAACCATTTTGTAGCACTAGGATCATAAATGACCTTAGATGAAACCAGCATATTCCTTTCCACTTTTGTAGAAAAATGGTTTGTTTATTCATGATAAAATTGTTCAACGTTCGAGATTAACTACAAATTGTTTCATAAAGAAATTTGCTTCGGTTGTCTTTGATGAACCCATGCAATAGTGACAAATAGAAGTAATTTGAAAATCATCCACAAAACTTTACACCACACCGTGCACATACTCCACTATGCATAAAACATGTCTATTTTCAAAAAAAGATATTTGGCCAGTGCAAATCCATCATAACTAGGCGGGATTCTTGTATTGATTTGCTTTGTGGATGGTATTTTCCTCGCCTTTAGAAAAATAAATGGCAATAATGACATGATTTTTTTTGAGAAGTGATACATAAGGCCATGATCATGTTTCTATAATTGTGACATTGCTTGTATAGGTGTTGTGGTCTGTTAAAAGAATGGGACGGAGAGGAATAAGTTAGGGCCTATTTGGTGTGGCATGTCTTTTTTCCCACATATCTAAGCATGTTTTCAACTAGAAGGAAGAGAAAATTACAACATATGATCTATGGAAGTATAGGCTTACCAAGACAACATACCGGAAGGTGCAACCTACACGATCCCTTTAGAAATGAGTCTTGCATGGAACACCATTACTGTTCATGTTTATTACAAACAAACAATTTGTGACCAGATGTAACGGAGCAAAGAGAAACAAGTAGAAAAGAGTAGCAGAGTAAGCGAAAAAATAGGTAAACAAGCTCATTTATGGAGAACACCACACAAACCATTGTCCACATAGATATTGAGAAGTACTTCCACCTCTTCACGACATGATGCCTCATGCTTGTTTTTTTTTTTTTTTTTTGAGCAAAAGAGACCGCCTCCGGTATATGTTATCACAAGAAGTACAAACTCCATCGGGAGGCAAAACAAATCAAACATATCTGTTTACCAAAAAAAATTAACATAGCTCCTAGCTAAACAATGGGCATCAAAATTGGAACTTCTTCCTTCATGGACGAACTCCACTATTGTGAGTCCATCCTTCCTACTCTTGATCTCCTGAATGATAGAGTCATGTGTCCCAAAACCTTAACTATAGATGCTCCTTACCGTGTTGGTGCAATCACTTGCCACTGGAAAGTTTGGAGACCAAGGTCACTGGCTAACGTCAAGCCCTCACAGCACGCCATCACCTCAATTATTTTTGCATCAGGGAATCCGTCCAGAACCGGCGTTGGTGCCCCCAGGAAGTTTCCTTCTTCGTCCCTAGCCACAAGCGGCACTGAAGCCATGTTCAAGTTCTTAGAGATTGCAGCGTCGACATTAATTTTGTCAAAGCCACATGGTTTTCTGATCCAACACACTGTTGGCCTTCCCACCACTGGCTTCTCCTTGTTCTTCGGCGTGATCAATTCCAACTCATTAATAAATCGCTTCACAAAGCTATGAGTCGAGAATGGGCATTGGAATTGGTTCTCGTGCAACACCTACCATCGAGTGTACCATATGGCTCAGAGACGAACCACACCACCCTTGTGAGCTTCTCATGGTTGAGCCCCTTCATAACTTCAACTAACCAAGCTGCGGCATCTAGAGTTTCTATTTGACATATGAATTCCGTAATCTCCTCTCTCTCTCTAGAGCCCACACACTTGGCTAGATTGCACTCGAGAAGCACATGGCTCCAAGAATCCACACCAACACATAACGTGCACCCTCCACTCGTTGGGCATCATGATTTAAACGCGATCACTACTAGCCCATCATCTTGCAATCCTTCTTGACAACAAAAGCTTTGGGCCTGATTCGTACCCTGCGCCACCCTCAGTCTAGCTAGGAGATAAATGGAGGCCCAACCCAGCTAGCATGGGCGTGTGTAGGACCTTCCTGTTTGGTTGCTATGACACCCTCAACCAAGCCTAGCTGGGCTAGTGTTTGGTTGCCAAGTCGGCACCACCGACCAGAGGAAGAGTGACATAAGCGAGTGAGCGTTTCCTGTGACCAGTGCATGCCTAGGCCCATTTGAGAAGTCGATCTGGGCATTCCTCTAGGGCCAGGCCGCAAAGGCCACCCTTACACGCGCAAAGTCAGGCCACGAGGCAGCCCAGGCAACATAACACGGTCGTGGGCCTAGCTAGGGGCTGATGTAGGCTACTAAACTAATCCTTAGGGCCTTGTGGTAGTATCATCCCAATCAAATGTGGAAGCCTCACACCAACTAGAGTAATATAAAAAAAATGGAAGACCACTACATCAAAGCTTATCTCATCGCACAAAAGAAAGAACCATGGAGCCAAATTGGAGCATGAGTTTAGCTATGAAAAACTCTAACATGGGAGGAAACAAAACCAACCAAAGGAAAGCACTCCCTCATGGACACCCTCGATGACAACATGGTTTGATGGGGAAGCACAATGACGACCACAATCACAACTTGTAGTTGGCCATCAAAAGGAGCATCCTTGTTTGGGCATAAAGTTATGGCAACAAAAAAAACCTACTAGTTGAGTCAACTAATGGAAGCATCAACCCTAAATCTGCATTGAGCACAAGCTTGTTAACAGAAAGTGTTCTCACCTTTCACCCTGAATAGAGGCATCGAAGCACCACTATTGCAATTGTCAATTGGATTTAGGGTGTAGGAGGCTCATTTGGTTGGGAAGCCACATAGTGGAAGCGGGAGTGGGGGACCATCTGGTGCAACGATGAGGCGATCCCCACCATCAACCTTGCCAATTATGTCTAGAGGTGCAATGAGAGCCAACAAATGGAGGAGCGCATTTGCACAGGCTGGAGGAGAGCTAGGGGTGCTGGCATCCAATGTTTTGCATGCCAGCACACACTGACCTCAACATGTTTCCCCACACTAGATGCGTTGGCGACGACAAGTGCACTATGCGACAAGGTGCTCTTAGATTTGGATTTGAGCCAATCAAAGACATGACTATCCCACCTAGCTAGCAGCAGTAAATCTTAGGTTGTGATGGGGACCAAGTTAGACGGGACTTGTGCCAGATCTGATAGCAACAGGACAGGAGGGAGCTCGACACCAAAACCAACATCGCTAGGTTTAATGTGGGGAAACACAAGAATGTGAGAAAATGTTTCATGTATGCTGAAAATGAAGTGGTAAATAAGATTTAAAATATTTTGTATCTTTGTTAGTGAACACTGACTCACGTAAAAAATTTCATGACACAAAAGTTTTAAACTTCGATCATTAATGAATGATAAAAATATCAGTTTAGAAGAAACTAAAAAAATCGTACGAGCAGAATTGTCTTAGAAAGTACCTTCATGATCATGTAAACTTATATCTATGATCTAAGAAAAAAGGGTGACAAATCTACTAAACATGGTATATCATAGTATCTAGCTAGTGCTCCAAGATCAATCGAGTGCCTTTGAACCCAAAAATCGAGTGGACACACATAATTGGAAGCATCAAGCGGCAGGGCGCACACATAGGCAGAGGTAGCATTGCACAAACGGAAGCCACGCTTTGCTCGTCGTAGTGGTCTAGCTCTCCGTGCATCCTGGCCTGGCCGCGCTCGCCCCACAAGATGCTCCGTTTAGCTCCTCCACTGCCGAGAAATATTTCCCCTTTTTAAAGAATAGAGCAATTCCGTACACGCGGGTTCCACAAGAGATTACCCTAAAAATGAAGGTGTAGAAAATCTAAGACATCTAGCTTTTGGTTAATCAGCCTTTAGGAGCAGTGTTAATAGCTGTCTAGAAAATGTTTTAAGGCGGACCAAAGAGGCCATGGCCATAACTCAAGCCAACAAGGCGGAGCCTATAGCTGTACCGCAACGAGTCCCCCCCTCCCCTCCGATAAAAGCCCCAATCGCTCCATCCCACCTGCATATCACTCGTGCTCGCAAACAAGCGTCCGAGTTCGAGGCGTGGCGGCCCGTTTTGCATGTTGCGTTTGCATGCCGTAGCTCTGCCTCTGCTGCCGGTGCCGGTGTTGGTGTTCCTCCCCTTCCCAACCCCTCGCCACCTCTCCTCCTCCGTCTCGTGATTCGAATCACTGCGCGCTGCCTCCCATTGCCAACGAGCCGCCACAGCTGTTGCCAGCCGCCGAACGACCAAGGGCTCGGGCTCCCAGACGATCGATCGATCGGAGGCGCGCGCGCGGCGCGGCGCGGCGACTCGGGATCGGGTGAGTCAGTCGTCGTTTCATCTTCCGCTTCGTCCGAAACCCGCGTCCCTGCTTGGGTCCGCCTGTTGCCGCCTCGCTGTCGTCGTCGTCGTCGTATCTCACCACGCCCGTCCGCCTAATGCTGCAGGCCGGGGGGCGCGGCGGCGCATGAGCTCTGACGCCGCGGGGGGACAGCGCAGCATCAACAACCACACGAGGGGCGACGCGGCGGTGGCGGCGATGCCAACCTCATCGCCCTTTATCGCCGGCGACAACGGCGGCGGCGCGGGCTCCCCGATCCGCGTCGACCGAATGGTCCGGGAGCACGGCCGCCGCTACGACATCTTCGCGTCGGACTCGATGGATACCGACGGCGCCGAGGCGGCGTCGGCTTCCGCGGGGGCCTTTCGCGGTGGATGGGGTCCAGTCGCCTGGCCGTGCGTCGCCCGCCAACATGGAGGATGCCGGCGGCGCGGCCGCAGGGCACGCCGCGCGACCGCCGCTCGCCGGCTCCCGCAGCGGTTTCCGCCGCCTCGGCCTCCGTGGCATGAAGCAGCGCCTCCTCGTCGTGGCCAACCGCCTGCCTGTTTCCGCCAACCGCCGCGGCGAGGACCACTGGTCGCTTGAGATCAGCGCCGGTGGCCTCGTGAGCGCCCTGCTTGGTATGTAATTCCGAAATTTAATCTCCTCCCAAATGCGATGTGGCCTGGAACTGGAGTTGCATGCGATGGAATTCTGCGCTAACAGCTGTAGTACCTTAGTTCATATGATTTTTTTTTTTTTTCTGATGATGATGAAGGCGTGAAGGACGTCGACGCAAAATGGATTGGCTGGGCGGGCGTGAACGTTCCAGATGAAGTTGGCCAGCGAGCCCTCACCAAAGCTCTTGCCGAGAAGGTTTGGTTGCAGTTCCATGTCGTCTGGGTCAATAGAACAGTGACTTTTTGTTATCATCACTCTGATAATTTGAGGCATTTTTTTTTGGTGGATTGCCTGAACTCCGCAGAGATGCATACCAGTGTTCCTGGATGAGGAGATTGTGCACCAGTACTACAATGGGTATTGCAACAACATCCTGTGGCCGCTGTTCCACTACCTAGGACTACCACAGGAGGACAGGCTGGCAACAACGAGGAACTTTGAGTCACAGTTCGACGCGTACAAGCGTGCTAACCAGATGTTCGCTGATGTCGTCTACCAGCACTACCAGGAGGGGGATGTAATCTGGTGCCATGACTACCACCTCATGTTCCTGCCAAAGTGCCTCAAGGACCATGACAGCAATATGAAGGTCGGGTGGTTCCTGCACACGCCGTTCCCGTCATCAGAGATTTACCGAACACTGCCGTCCCGCTTGGAGCTGCTTCGCTCGGTGTTATGTGCTGATCTAGTAGGGTAAGCATACCTATGGATTTTGCGTGGGCTTTCCTGTTGAATTTGATTGTCAAACATCAGAAGTTTAACGGAGTGTCCTTTTTATTCTTGATTTACTTAAAGTAACTTTATGACTTTGATTCTGCTTTTTGTGCATGCAACTCCCAGCTCCCAACGTCCGAAAAAAAAATCGGTGCAATTGGATCTTTTCCTTGTCCACTATAAAGTTACTCTTTGATCAGTGTATAGTTCATTGATTTTTTTGTTGGGTTCAGAGAGCCAAGTTGCTAGTTTATTTATAACCTCCCAACAAAGCTTTAGAATGTGAAATCAGGTGAAAATCAAATTTCTAATGACAGCATGAAAAGAATTGCTTGCCAGTTCATTCATTGTATAACAGAGAAAGCGGTACCATAGATTCTGTTGCTTTTTTTTTTTTTTTTATGCTGTAACATATTACTATCAGTATTGGATCCACAGTTTTGGTGATGTATTTTTTTAAGTTTGAACTGATCCCTATCTATTACTATCATTGGTATGAAATTAACAGTTTCATTTCTGTGAGTTATTTGATGGTGTTCTTAATTTTCTTCAGATTTCATACTTACGACTATGCGAGGCATTTTGTGAGTGCTTGCACTAGAATACTTGGACTTGAGGGTACCCCTGAGGGTGTGGAAGATCAAGGAAGACTAACCAGGGTTGCAGCGGTAAAAATCAGAACTGTTTTTTTTATATGAGCTATGTTGTACACATACTTAAAGTGTATTGTAACCTTATTTCCATTCCCTTGATAATTCCTTATGCACATTTCTTTGTCATGTTGATTATTTATTTATAAGTTATCCTAAACGTATGTGCGAAATGAGTGAATGATTCTTTTCATTCACTTGGCTGAAATCTTCAGTTTCCTATTGGGATAGACTCTGATCGTTTCAAGCGAGCATTGGAGCTTCCAGCAGTAAAAAGGCACATCAGTGAATTGACACAACGTTTTGCTGGTCGAAAGGTATGAAAACACTTGTCCTTTACTTAAGAAATCAGATATGAAAACAAGATAATCTATGTACATTGTTGTACACACGGTCCTCAGGCCAGTCTTAATCCTTTTGCTAACACTATTTTTTACCTTTCCCCCCTTCATGTACGTTGTTGTTACATCTGTAACTCCTTTAACTTTGAATTTGTGTTTTTTCTGGCATTGAATATATTGTTGTTCCTTGATATAATTCTGTGTTCTTTGCTAATGCGATAGGTAATGCTTGGTGTTGATCGACTTGACATGATTAAGGGAATTCCACAAAAGATTTTGGCCTTTGAAAAGTTTCTTGAGGAAAACCCAGACTGGAACGACAAAGTTGTTCTACTGCAGATTGCTGTGCCAACAAGAACTGACGTCCCTGAGTGTATGAGCGCTTTCTGTGTTCTCCCCTTCATTTGCTAATACTTAATGCAAGTCTGCAAGCATGTATGCAGCATAGAATGTTCAGAAATATGATTTGCTTACTTGAATGAGTTCTTAGTTTACAGCTTGATATCTTCTATATGAATTCCCTTAATTTACAGCATAGAAGGGAATTTACAGCATAGAAGGTTCAGAATGTTTTTATAATTTTGCTTCATGCATACCTGGTCAAATTTTTAGGTGGTTTACTACTTAGCCAACCCACATATTTGTTTGTGGTTGAAATAAGTCTTATTAGTAATCAGTAATCACTTTTGCTATGCTCTTGTGAGAACCTTTGCTTTGGGAGAAATTTACACATATATTGATTTACAACTGATTTTTGCTGGTTTTGTACCATACTGCCATTTATCTGTTCTGCAAGTTTAACATGATTGTTTTTATCACTGAATAACTATTCACTATGATCTGCAGATCAAAAGCTAACGAGCCAAGTGCATGAAATTGTTGGGCGCATAAACGGTCGATTTGGAACATTGACTGCTGTCCCTATTCATCATCTGGTAGTTTTCACACTTTAAATTGCTGCCTCCATATCTGTCATAGGACCTAAGTTTTCTTAAGCATTATATACCAGCATCTGCTTCTGAGAAAGCACTACCCGTTTTTAAGGTTCAAATTTTTAAGAACCGATATTATCTGATTTGCTGTTCTAAGTATTATGAATAAGTATCAATGTTTTATCACCTTGCATAGAAAAATTTCAGATTTTCTTTACAAGAATCTGAAACAATGTGTTCCTTGCAGGACCGATCTCTCGATTTCCATGCTTTGTGTGCTCTTTATGCAGTCACTGGTAATCATTAAAATTCTATATACTTTTTTTGAAAGAAAAATTCTATTTATACTGACATTTGGGCAGACGCGTTTTCTTCCATTTCAGTATACCCGATTTACACTAGGTTTTAATGGATTCTGTTTATGCCTATGTTAATTTTCACTGTCTTTGTTCAGATGTTGCTCTTGTAACATCACTGAGAGATGGGATGAACCTTGTGAGCTATGAGTATGTTGCATGCCAAGGGTCTAAGAAAGGAGTTCTGATACTTAGTGAGGTATCTGGCCAATTATGCATGCATTTTTTTTTTGAGGGGGGTAGTTTTATTTATTTATTTTTCTATTGCTCATTTCAGTTTGCTGGGGCAGCACAATCACTTGGAGCTGGCGCCATTCTAGTAAACCCTTGGAATATTACAGAAGTTGCAGACTCAATACGGCATGCTTTGACGATGCCATCTGATGAGAGAGAGAAACGTCACAGGCACAACTATGCTCATGTCACAACTCACACGGCTCAAGATTGGGCTGAAACTTTTGTATTGTGAGTTTCACATTTCCAGTAGCCAAGTTTGTCATTCGATGGACCAAGTCCATTCGGTTATTAATTTGTTACCACTCAATTTTTCTGATGATTATCCTTTTCTTTTTCATGTAGTGAGCTAAATGACACGGTTGCTGAAGCACTACTGAGGACAAGACAAGTTCCTCCTGGTCTTCCTAGTCAAACAGCAATCCAGCAATATTTGCGTTCTAAAAATCGTCTGCTCATATTGGTAATACTATATTCCTTATTTCATACTTGATAGTTGTGGAGAATTTTTTTTCATCATGTTAACTGGGCGTTCTATTTGAAAATGGCTCATTTGTATCTGGTAGCAACTTTACCCTCTGTAGAGTCACTTTGAACAGTCACATTTTTTTACTCTTATTATGCAGCTACTGTCTTCACTCTGGTAGACTAGATCATCATGACACTTTTGTGACATTCAAGTCTCCAGTAATTTTTACACTGATATAGCAATCCAGTAAAATTTTCACTTTCGAATTTCCATAAGAAGGCTTTCAGGATCCTTGCACTTTCAACGACTTTATGAGTCACATTCGCTGTTATTTGACAGTAACAACTTCATCGATTCCTGTTATCTGTACATGACTGGATGTAGGGTTTCAATTCAACATTGACTGAGCCAGTCGAATCCTCTGGGAGAAGGGGCGGTGACCAAATCAAGGAAATGGAACTCAAGTTGCATCCTGACTTAAAGGGTCCTCTGAGAGCCCTCTGTGAAGATGAGCACACTACAGTTATTGTTCTCAGTGGCAGTGACAGGAGTGTTCTTGATGAAGTAATACTCAGAGCAGACCTGTCTGTTGTTTTAGATTTGATCGATTGACCTTTATATTTTCCATTAGAACTAACGTATCTCTCCATGTGTACAGAATTTTGGAGAATTTAAAATGTGGTTGGCAGCAGAGCATGGGATGTTTTTACGCCCGACTTATGGAGACTGGATGACGACAATGCCTGAGCATCTGAACATGGATTGGGTTGACAGCGTAAAGGTCTGTTTCATGAATAATAATGTTGTGCTGCATCAAATTAATATGAAGTTTCTGATATCATTCTCTTTTGTCCAGCATGTTTTTGAATACTTTACAGAAAGAACCCCAAGATCCCATTTCGAACATCGTGAAACATCATTTGTATGGAACTACAAGTATGCTGGTAAGGATTGATATTCCAAGCAGTTTTTTTTAAAAAAAAAGTCTGTGCAGTAACATTTTATTTCCACCTATTTCAAAGATGTTGAATTTGGAAGGCTACAAGCAAGAGATATGCTGCAGCACTTGTGGACAGGTCCGATCTCAAATGCAGCTGTTGATGTTGTTCAAGGGAGTCGGTCAGTTGAAGTTCGGTCTGTTGGAGTTACAAAGGTCAGTGGTGCTGTATGATGGTTCATGACAGTAGATGGTTTCTCCATATTAGCCTAGTTGAGGTTTTACAAATCATTTGTCTCCTTTCTGTAGGGTGCTGCAATTGATCGTATTTTAGGGGAGATAGTTCACAGCGAAAACATGGTCACTCCAATTGACTATGTCCTGTGTATAGGACATTTCCTCGGAAAGGTAATTTTCCAATGCTTCACGTTCTTGCTCTGATCTGGTTTTAGTTCTGCAGATAGGATAAAGAAACTTTTGAATGAAGAAATGAAAGGGTTTAGCACTCAAAATTCATTTGTTTTTAATGACAATGAGAAGGATGGACTTAATTAGAAAAAACAGTATTCATGGTTTAGTTGTGAAAATCTTGTATATAAAACTATTTCCCCTGCTCCAGCCTCAAAAACAACTTTTTTTGTGAAAATTAAAATATTTATATGCATCAAAGTCAAACGCCAAAGGGAATGGTTACTGTGTCGTTCCTCTCGTTTACTGGTTCAACTATGGTAAACTGTAGTACCATGTTACCCTTATTTACAAATCATCGAAAGGATAAGTTGTGTCTTAATCTTAAGAAGGATCAATGTTCATATAAAACATGAAGATTGATACTGTTACGTTATTGAAAACACTGAATCTCTAATGGAAGCATCCTTGTCAATCTTCTAATCCAACAATAATGTCTGAGTCTAGTAGTTAGAAACTTAGAATGAATAGACTGAGTCTCTATGGATATCCTTTGGAGCAAAGTTGCATGCCGTTTGGAGTTCTGCAAAATTGAGGAGCTCTCTCTATGATTCCAAATGTTTCCATCCTTTTAAGTTCATACTGAAGATTCTTGATTTACGATTTCGGTGTATTCTTTTCGACTTTGGCCCGTTTGCAAACATGTAACATCTGCTTCCTTATGATTCAGGACGAGGACATCTATGTCTTTTTTGATCCCGAATACCCTTCTGAATCCAAAATAAAACCAGAGGGTGGCTCAGCTTCACTTGACCGGAGGCCGAACGGAAGGCCACCATCGAACGGCAGGAGCAACTCGAGGAACCCACAGTCCAGGTCACAGAAGGCGCAGCAGGCTGCATCCGACAGGTCATCCTCATCAAGCCACAGCAGCGCAAGCAGCAACCACGACTGGCGCGAAGGGTCCTCTGTCCTTGATCTCAAGGGTGAGAACTACTTCTCCTGCGCCGTTGGAAGGAAGCGGTCCAACGCTCGTTACCTGCTGAGTTCGTCAGAGGAGGTTGTCTCCTTCCTCAAAGAGTTGGCAACAGCAACAGCTGGCTTCCAGTCCAGCTGTGCTGATTACATGTTCTTGGATAGGCAGTAAATAGATTCAAGCCTCCGTCCGGGCTTTACCAGAGAAGCACCTTGAAAAAAAAAAATATTCATTCCTCATATGCGTGACAGAGTTACACCCGTAGCTAGTCAGCGTGCTGTACAATCCTGTACAAAATTTATGCTCGTCATAAAACTGCGAGAGGGGAGCAAATGGGAAAGGATAAAGGAGTTTAGAGAGTTTCGTTGCTTCTGGTATTATATTCAATCGTTCGCCGGCTTTTGATTTCTCATTGCGAATTTTTGAGATTGCGCTTACCTACTTATTACTGTTTATTAGAGACTGAAATCTTGTCTGGATGCATGCTTAGAGAAGGTGAGGTTGAAAGGAGGTTTGGAGCAACGTGAGGCTGGACAGGGAATGCAGCCCCTGACGGAATCAACCTGCACAGGATCGTTGAAAGCAACCATTATACTAATGCAGCTCATGCAAGCAATGTGCCATCTCAATCATGAGAGCTCCTGCTTGGATTTGGATGGCTTGATCTGTGGGGCTCTCCTCCCCAATCCTAACCGCATTCCTGCATTACTTGGTCAGACAAGCCACAGGCCTTAATGATTGCATATCCATTTCAGCAATGCAGTTTTGGCATTTCTTATGTGCTCGCTGGCGTCACTTGCTAATCTCACCCAGCCCCTCTAGTCGAGCTCACCCCTTCAAACTGGAGTATTATTTATTTATAATAAGTACGTACATATATATAAAAACGATTCTTGCAAACAAAGAACTCTCCAGGTCCAAATTCCCGGTGGTACGTACCTTCATCCTTCGAAAATCGCTGAATTTTCAGTGACGCTAGCTGACATTTCTGAATTGTGAATTAGCATAAACTGCACATAGTTAAGTCGAAAACCCACGTTAACAACCACGGACGATCGTCACGTGATTTGCCAGTTTGCAATGCAAGCGCAGATATTAACTGGGCGGAAATGAAATGGAAGCCAAGAGTGTCCCGTACGTCACGTCAGCTTGGGGAGGAGGCCAGCCAGAGGCCCAAGAGCAGCCCCCCGTCCGACGCGGGTTCTCTCTTCAGACATAAAATGCTCGCGTAGCAAGATTCCCCAGCTGCTGCCGAGGCGGATGATGGAGGAGTTGCAAGAAGCCGACGTGCTGTGGCCATGGCCGGACACGCCACCGCCGTCGCCGGAGGAGGAGGACGAGGGGAACTACGACTACGACTACGACCTGCCGGCGGCGGCTCCCGAGCTGTACGCGTACGATGCCGCCGCCGCCGTCGACTTCTCGTGCGAACCGTTCAGCGAACCAGCTGCGTCGTGGTCGTGGAGCGCGAGCTCCACGTTGAGCGCCCTTCTGTCGTCGTCTGACCGGTCTGACGACGGCGGCGGCTTCTTCCTCTCTGCCGCTTCCACCGTTTCTCCCGCCGGGCTCGAGCTCGGCGCGACGGAGGAGTCGTTCCTGGAGGCGGACGTGCTGTGGCCGGACACCACAAACGACGCGGCGGTGGACGACGACGAGTTTTGGTTGCGGCGTCGTCGTCGTTCCCGTCTTCGTATAGATGAGGCCGCCGCCGCGTCGTCGGCTGCGGCCGCTGTTTTCTGCGGTAAACGTGAAGGGTGCAGCGGGGCTTTGGTGGCGTCGTCTCCGATCGATATTCCCATGGCCACCAGAGGTGGTGCCGCCGCCGCGCGTCGCCGTCGGCCGTGATGGCGCGCCGCAAGAACGTTTTCCGCCGTGGTGATTTTGCTTGAGGTTGCGGGTAATAGCTTCGCTTGTTTACATCGGGATCGGAGCGCACCTCTCTTCTTTTTTGGCGACCAAAATGTTGCTGTCCTAGTAGTTCCTTCTTTTTTCGAACGTGCCTGAGCACACGTACGTGTTTCATTAAGAGCGGAGTAGTACTATATATTAGTTACTTCTGCATTTTATTTTGGAATAAAATACAGACTAGCTAGGATAATGAAGTTTTGAGTGAGGTAATAGCGATCATGAGCGAAATGTAATCAAGTTCTTACAAAAGAATGGAAGAACATACTGTACATATTACGAACAAAAATGCATGATGTTTTTCTTGTGTCCCGTCCTTTGGTGCTTGCCTTGCTCTGGAAAGCATAAGCATATATGGGATGTACTGTACTTGGCAGGAACTTTTGGTGCGCTGCACACGTGCGAGAGAGCGAGACCCCGTTGTCCATTTTGACTTTTGACACCTGCACTGATAAGCAAGCAATCAGGTTAATTTTTAGGAGCGGTCAGCATGACCGCTCACTGCTCCTCTCTAGTACATGGTGCCCCCAAGGACACATCGAAAAGGCTAATTTGGAGGAACGACTACGCCGTGACCATTTCTGCACTGGATCATGCTTGATGTTTTTTAGATAATGGATAAAACAATCCGGCCTCTACATCCGTGGATGTACACAACCAATTATTACAAAGCAAGACCGCGTCTTAAACAAAGACAAAAGAGTCATAACAAACGGAAAAGATTTTTCCACCCTCTATTTGAAATTTCTAAAGCAACCATCTCTAAACGCTTGCTCAAAGACACAAGGGCGTCCTTTGTTTGCTCAGTACGTTGTAGCCGGGCCCAGGAACGTAGCCAATAAGCTCCCCTGAAGATAACCTGCATAAAAGAGTTAGATTTCATTTTTTTAAAAATCATGTCATTACGACATCTCCAGATGGCCCAGAGAAGAGCAGCCACACCAACCCAAATCAGGGGCTTAGTTTGTCTATGTTGATTATTAAGCCATGAACCGAACATATGGTCCACTGAGGCGGGTTGTGTTAGATTAGTAACATAGAAAATAATCCTCCAAATCATTTTGACAAAAGGACAGTAAAAAAAGAGATGTTGGATATTTTCATTGAAACTACAACATTCACATTTCTGACTCCCCTTCCAATTTTTCCTTGCAAGATTGTCTTTTGTCAAAACGACGCCCTTTTGAATAAACCATAGGAAAATTTTAATTTTTAGAGGTATTTTCCACTTCCAGATCCTCCTATGTTGGAAAGGTGGATTTGTATCTATAGCATCAAGATACATAGTCCGGACCGAGAAAGCTCCAGACTTAGATAAAAGCCATTTAAAAAAATCTTTTCCATCCACCAGGGCCACATTGGAGGTCTGAGTCACAAGGTTAAGCCAATCCAATAGGTTATTATCCACCAAAGATCTCCTAAAAGAAATATTTGGAGGATTAGAGGATAAAACTTTTGAAACTGTTGCATGTCGATCCCTAGCTATATTATATAGGCCGGGGTATCTAAGTTTGAGAGGCTTATCACCTAACCAAGTATCCTCCCAGAATCTTGTGCTGGTTCCATCTTTAATCAGGAAACAACATTTCGCAAGCACCTCATCTTTGATATGCATGAGGCCTCTCCAAAAATGAGAGTCGTTTGGTTTGGCTGATACTTGGGTTAGGGTCTTGGAATGCAAATATTTATTCCTTAGCAAAGATTGCCAGGTGCCATCAGTGTTTATAAGATTAACAATCCATTTGGCTAATAAACATTTGTTTTGAATCTGTAAATCAAGAATTCCAAGACCACCTTGATCCTTGGGGCGACATAGAATATCCCACTTAGCAAGTCTATACTTATGTTTGTCCGTAGATCCTTGTCAGAAGAATCTTGATCTGAATTTATCAAGACTCTTGAGGACTCCTTTTGGAACCTCAAAAAAGGACATCATGAACATTGGGAGACTGCTTAAAACTGAATTTAGTAATACAAGTCTCCCCCCATAGGATAGATACTTGGCTTTCCAGCAAGAAAGCTTTTGTTCAAAGCGTTCTTCCACCTTTCTCCATTCAGAATTTAGGAGTTGTCTATGGTGCATAGGGATACCTAAATATCTGAAAGGATAGGTCCCCGCATTACAACCAAAGAGTGTAGTATAATAATGTTCTATCTCTTTGGCAGCACCATAACAGAAGATTTCGCTTTTGTGGAAATTGATCTTGAGCCCCGAAAGTTGCTCAAAAACGCAAAGCAAAAGTTTTAAATTTTTTGCTTGCTCCGGGTCATGATCTAAAAAGATAATGGTGTCATCTGCATATTGTAAAATAGATAGGCCATCATCGATCAGTTGTGGAATAACCCCACTTATTTGTCCATCGGCTTTTGCTCTATTAATAATAAGAGCAAGCATATCAGCAACGATGTTAAACAAGATAGACGACAAAGGGTCTCCTTGTCTAAGGCCCCGATTGGTCTGGAAGTAAGGGCAAATATCGTCATTGACTTTAATCCCCACACTCCCCCCTGTGACCATGTTTTGGACCCACCTACACCATTTTTGGGAAAAGCCCTTCATGCGTAGAGTTTGCTGTAGGAAGGACCATTTGACCTTGTCATAGGCTTTTTCAAAATCAATTTTGAAAATGACGCCATTTCTTTTTTTAGTATGTAATTCATGGATAGTTTCGTGTAAAATAACTACTCCTTCCATGATATTCCTACCTGGCATGAAGGCAGTCTGTGTAGGACTCACAACTGTCTTAGCTACTTTATTCAGTCTGTTAGTTCCTACTTTTGTGAAAACTTTGAAACTAACATTAAGGACATAAATCGGTCTATATTCTTTGAATAGTAGTAGCATTTCGGGTTTTGGGGATAAAGAGATTATTCCAAAATTTAGACTAAAAAGGTCTAAATTTTCATTGTGGAATTCATAGAACATGGACATGAGATCATCCTTGATAACCTCCCAAAAGACCTGATAGAATTCAGCAGGAAAACCATCCGGTCCTGGAGCTTTATTATGCTCCATTTGGAAAATGGCTTCTTTCACTTCAGATTCAGTGAATTCAGCGATGAGGATATCATTTTCTTCTGGGGTAACTTGTGGAATATCTGTTATTTGATCTTCCAACAGAGTTACCTCGATCACCGCAGTGGGCCAAAAAGATTTTTATAATAATTTGTGATGTGGCTTTTAAGGCGGTCATCACCAATAACAACACCTTGATCATTTTCAAGTTTATAAATATGTTGTTTTCGATGTTTCTCATTTGCCACTAAATGAAAGAACCTAGTGTTAGCGTCCCCCTCTAATAAGGTTTTAACTTTGGCTCTCTCGTACCATTTTAATTCCTCTTCCCTCAATAGAGAAACTAAACGTTCTTTGAGGTAGTGCTTATAATTAATCTCTTGATCAGAAAGACAAGTAGTCTCAGCTTTTTTATCAAGCTCTTGTAAAAGGGCTAGAAGAGTCTTCTTCTCTTTCTTATAGGTTCCTGCAGTATTTGCAGCCCAACCTCTAAGATATTGTCTTAGTTTCGAATTTTGGCTTGCCATCGTTCTAAGGGGTTGGTTTAGGAGGTTTGGATTGCCAAACATTTGCAACCATTTCATAAAACCCTCCCTAACTAACCACCCCCTTTCAAACCGGAAGGGTCTAATCCAGGTTTGATGGGTCGAAGCACCAGTATTAATAACTAGGGGAGTATGGTCGGAGATGTTTCGATCTCTAGACTCTACCCCAGTTAGAGGGAATTGAAGCTCCCAATCTGTACTGACTAAGACTCTATCAAGTTTTTCAAGAGTAGGATTATCACCAGGTCCAGCCCATGTGAATTGGCAACCTGACATGGCGATTTCTCTGAGGTCAAGGGAATTAATGACCGCATTAAAAAGGTCTGGCCATTTAGGGTCAAAGTCCCCAGTGCTTTTGTCATTTGGGCTTCGCATAATATTAAAGTCCCCTCCAACAAGATATGGTAAGTTCTCTTTGGAGCAAGTATTAGCTAGCTCTGCAAGAAAAGCACTTTTGTTTTGATATTGTGCTGGTCCATAAATAGAATATAGGACAAACTTGAAGTCATTTTGTTTTAAACGCAAGGTGAATTTCACATAGAAATCTCCCTCGTCAATGGCTCCAATATCAAAAACTGACAGGTCTGCTCCAAGTAGAATACCTCCAGATCTACCATGTGGAGCCATAGCATGCCAAAGGAAATCACGCCCTCCACAAAGGTTTTTTAAAATATGATCTGGGAAGGAGTCCCTACCAGTTTCAGAAATAGCAATAAAATTTATTTGCTCCTCCTTAACTAGTTCCGCCAAGAATCTGTGTTTAGCCAAGTCAGCAAGACCTCTGCTATTCCAGAAAACTCCTGTCATTGTAAAATAATTTTGGAAGGAGTTCTTGACTTTTTAGGAAAGTTAGATTTATTATATTTTTTCCTGCGCCGGACCGGAGATAAATCAATAATTTGATCATCCTCCGCAAGCTGCAAGTTCTCATTATTTCCACAAACATGGTTGAGAACTGCGTCCAGACGCTCTTCCCTTTCATCATCACTAACCCTAGGTTTCGAGTGCTTCAAATTTGCACTAACAACCATTCGATGTGATCAACTACTACTACATCGATATCGAATAGTCCACTATAAAGACTAATGTGGGCAGTGCCACCCGTGCTTTTGGTACTGGTCCCGTCCTGATCATGATCTATATGTTTTTATATATATATTTGTTGATTACAGTAAGTTCGTTTACGTAATTAACGTTTTGTGAAATGGGTGGAACAAGATCACACGCCTCCGTATATTTGTCACGATTATCTTTTGTTGAAGATGACCGGGAGATACGGTAATATATTATTAACTTGTACATAGCGCAGCTGCAAGTAGTTATATAGGCGCCAATCCTCCCAATCCACAGTAGCGAACAGACCTAGTAAAGAGAATCACAGAAGGCCAGAAGGGTCGTTCCAGATACTCACTCTCCGTCCCTTTTTAGATGTTATTAGTCCCACACATCAAGGAGTCAAACGTAGTTAATTTTAACTAAATATACTAGAGATTATTACTAATATTTGTGATACATAATAAATATCATTAGATTAATCAGAACATATTTTTATAATACAATATTTAGAAATTCAAATATTACTAATAGTTTTTTTCTATGAATTTAGTCAAACGTTTGACTAGAATGAAAGTCTAGACGACACTTGAAAGGGACAAAGAAAGTAAGTAGGACTGGCTCTGTCAAAAAAAAAAAAAAATACAATTATGACATTCTTTCTTATTGAGACAGATCAAGTTTGATCAAATTTCGAGTAAATAATAATTACATTTATATCTTCAAATTGATTTACTATGAAAACATATCCCATAACTAATATAGTAATGGGTCTGTCTCCATGGTAGTTGCCTGATATTTGGCATAAGCACCGGTCATCTTCAACCTCTAATCTTGGCGTCGTCCTCCTCCTTCCTCCTCGTTTTTCCCCACCCCCAACGAGGCGACGCCCACGACTATGGTGGCTCGACCCCCCCCTACCCCCCCGATGGTGTGGCCACGGTGGCCCTGGCCCTCCCCCACCCACGACAACGCGACCACGGTGGATCCAAGGAGGAGATCCAAGGACCAGAGCAGAGGTGAGGAGGGAGGGCAGCGGGATAGAGGGGATGCTGGCGGCCACGGTAAAGACAGAGAGAGGGAGGGTGGAGTGGCCTGAAACCCTAAGTGATGGTATTTATATTTGATTATCGGGCCAAATGGGTTGCTTCTTGGGCCTTTGATATATGGTGACGGGCTATTAATGTTGCCCGCCAAGGTTAAGGTATTTTCCATGGCGGGCATTCTAACGCGCACACCACGGTTAAGCATTTTTAATTTGCCCGCTACGAAAAATGGATTTTTCATGGCGGGCAAAAAACGCCCGCCACATGGCGCGAAAAAAAAACTGCAAGTGGCGTGGCATTAACCGTGGCGGGCAAACTGTGTGCCCGCCACGGTAAATATTTCCAGGCATCACGCAAAATCTTTGGTTACTAGTGCGAATAATCCGATTATTATTAGATAAATTAAAATTCCAGTTAATAATTAGCTAGTTGAATATTAGTACTAGTTCATCCAAAAGGGATCCGCTTACTCCGTCAGGCTTGCCATATATATTGCCTACTAACTGAGTCCAGGTGAGTCATAGCTAAACCTCAGCTATATACCGTACATTTTCAAAACGGATTAGTCACGAGCATTTGTTATCATGGTATCTGAATGCACCACGGTGGTGTGAGCGGCTGTTCTGGCAGGGCGTCATCGACGCCGTGGTGGCGTGGTTGGCGTGGCCGCCCCTTCGTGGCTTCGAAGCATGGTGCTCTGGGCGAAAGCTCAGCCCGACGTGGTCGGGCGGACGATGGCGACGCCTCTTGGCGTCGCACCCTTCTTGAAGGCATCGTCTTGACGCCATGCTCTTGTCTTCGGCTCCGGATTTTAGGCGAAAGCCTCGCCTTACACTCCTAAGGCCAGCAGCGGTGGCGTCCTTGGCGTCACACCCTTCTCGAAGGCGTTGTTGAAGAATCTTCATGGGTCGTCGCTCCTCCCCCCGTGGTGGCTTTGGTCGTCTTGCTCGTTGGCTGCTCCTACCTGCGCTCCTTGTCTATCCTCACTTGGGTTTGTCTAGCTAGTGGACGTTGATGCTTTCGTCGTGGTCGTTTCCGGCAGATGCTTTGCTGCCGAGGTGCTCTCTTTCCGGCAGATGCTTTGCTGCCGAGGTTGGTTGGACGGATGCTTTGCCGTCATCGAGTTCTAGCGGATGCTTTGCCGCTGTAGTTGTTTCGGCAGATGCTTTGCTGCCGAGGTGTCGTCTTTGGCTCCGTTCACTGCTAGCTTCCTTAGTGTTGAGTTTTCGGTTGTAGGTTCAGTCGTTGGGCTTGTTAGGTGGAGGGTCCGCCCTACCCCCTTTCCCCTCCGTTGCTTGCTGTTTGTTTGTGCCTCAGGGGTTCGTCAGTAATCCATGGTTTACTGGTGAGCCCTTTGTAATTTTCCACTTCTCTTAATGCAGTACGTGCTAATAGCACGCTTTCGAAAAAATGGTATCTGAATGCAATGCGATTAATCCATGTGGTAGTAATAAATTGTTGTGTGCGCCCGGCCCATTTTCAATTAATCCCTGTGAACTCGTGTACCGTGGGAGAATGCAAGCAAGTCACGTGTGCTCAGTGCTCTTTTTCGCTCAAGTACCCTGCATGCACAGGCATAGCAGCACACGCCACCTCCTCAAGCTCTCCGCTACGTGCACACGCAACCCGGGAAATCGAAAGGTTCAGCTACTAGCAAACTTCGCCGACATCGCGGCCGTCGAAAAGTCGAAACAGCCAGCGTTGCAGCGGTTGCTGGCCGGCTGCCTGCCCGGCGTAAAGCCCCAAATCCTGTTGCATGCCTTACACCGTTACGACCTACGACGACACCGTGAGGGGAAGTTACGGGCGGTCAAGTCTGCTTTGACCGATCAATAAGGAACCACGTGAGGTAATTAGCATGAGATCATCCTGTACAAGATAAGTATGATTAGTGAAATAAACCGCATGCGCACTAGCGGAGCGAGCAGCGGCGCGCCATGCACGCATATATGCAGCATGTTCGGCACGTACGCCGCGCCCGCCCCTTTTCCACGCGGCCCGTGGCCGGGTGTCGCCATTGTTACTCCCCGGTGTGCTCATTGTTACTTCATCTCAGTCTCAGTTGGTGGTTATCCTTCGCTAGCTTTCCTCGATCCATTCCCTACATATTCGATCGATCGATCTCTATGTACGGCCTATTGTCAACAACAGCAAGAAAGCAACCGCCCTCAGCTCGATCGGCAGAGATGTGCTTAGCTCCGGCGATGACGACTATAGCGGAGGCAGCAGCCGACGTGCTGTGTCCTGGTCACCACCGCCACCACAGCCCGGAAGCGGAAGACGGCGGCGGCGGCGGCGCCGGTGGCCGCGACTACCAGAGGCAGCAGCCGCACTGCTGGCTCGGCAGGAAGCGGCCGTGCCGTCCCCGCGTGGCGCGCGGAGGCAGCTGCAGTCAAGTCCGTCGACCGGCAGCGGCGCACATCGTCATCCCCGTAGCCGCAGTGAAGCGGCGGCCATCTGGCTTCTCCTCATGGGAGGCGCCGGACTACAACCGCGACGAGGAGGAGGCGGCGGCGGCATCTGTGCCGCCGGCGGGCTCGCCGCCGTCGTCGGCGCCCATCGTCATCCCCGTAGCTGCAGTGAAGCGGTCATCTTCCTCCTCATGGGCTGCGGAGGACTACTACGGCGACGACGACGGCGAGGCGGTGGCATTTGTGCCGCATCTAGCTGTGGAGGCGAGGTGGGGGCTGTCGGAGAGGAGGGCGGCCGCGTCCATGTGCGAGGGCGGGCTCGGTCGCACGCTCAAGGGCCGCGACCTCCAGTCCGTGCGCGACGCCGTGCACCGCATGACCGGATTCATCGAGACCTGATGCATCGATCCTCTCCTGCATCGATCTGCATGCAATGCAATCAGGATGGTAAGGTAGCCAGATGATTCGTAGCTGAGCTTAGATCAGTTTTGCATTTCAGTTAGTAGGTTTTCAAATCGACTGTGTAAGAATATGCGGAGTAGTTTCCAGATTTCCAGTTTTTCAGACGGAGTTTATTTGTAATTTCGTAATTACATGCTGATGGAATTAATTAAAGTTCAATTCGTGTGGGCGGGCATGATAATGGATCTACTAGAAGACAACGATGGACATTCAGTGAATTGAAGCTAGGGATGGACGTAGACGTTCTTGTCGCGTTTGGGACGTGCCGGTTGGCATCGATAACCCCCCAAGTGTGCCCGTCGTTTGCTCTGCGACAGCGACGGCACCTACGTCCCTAAACAGTCCACAGGAACGTCCGCATCCGACGGAAGGAAATCAGTTACGTTTGGAATGGCGGGCGAAACAGCAAAGAACTCCAGTGATCGATATGATGATGCGCGCATTGTATTTGGTAGGGGAGGCATTCCCCTTGATTGAGTGGTAGTACAGAACTCCGTGTAGGATGCGTAGGTTCTGCTTTGTACGAGCGACCTTGCACAAGTTCCGTGTTTATGCGGTGGGTCGTATATGTACTCCTCTAGAGTTAGTTGGTTTTTAAGTCAAACTTTTTAAACTTTGACCAAATTTCATTAACAGTTATGGTGTCAAATTACTATTGTACTATTGTTAGATTTAGCAAAGAATATATTTTCATATGGTGTTTATTTTATTTCATAGATGTTGCGAACGACACGGATTCTAAATTTAATTTATTTTGGAATAGAGAGAGTACTCGTCCCCGTGGCTTTCGAAAGATGACGGACGTGCTTTTTTTAGCAGATGTAACATAATTTCGAGAGAGATGTGCAAAAAACAGAGAACCGTACGCCCGGCCAGGATCAGCATATCGCTTTCAGCACCAGGTAGCATCCGTGAAATATATTTGGTGATAAACTTATTTAGAGATATATCGTATATTAATACAAATATTTATATTATTTAATTTCATAATATTGATATATGTTTTTTTTTTTAGGATGGACAAAGGATCCACGAACTAAGCGTATCTCAATTTGTTGGATTTCTTATGGTGAAATCTTTCCATCTACATTTAAATTCTCAACATGATATGGGTGCTCATTTATTTGTGAATTTAGTTAGTAGTATTATTTTGTTGAGGCATCTATGATTACTTCATTCATATTAACGTCTCAATTAATATTAAGATCTCAAGATCAGTCGACCCACATGTTTTTTGGCTGAAATGATTGCATTGAGGAGACAAGGTGATTCGGAGTTTTTAGGACCTTTCAAGACCCGTGTCTATATTACTCGTAAAACCTAAAGTTGTGTAGGGCAGTTCATGATGTGAGTGTCTGCATAATACTGTGATTAGAAAAAAAAACGAGTGTTTGTTAAAAATTGTGACAGACTCTGCGGATTGATGAATTCTGATTAGCTAGCTCTAAACCTGCGTGCTGTTTTTTTTTAGCAAATCTGCGTGCTGATAATTTTTTTTTGAGCAAAATCTGCGCGATGAACTGGAGGAATGCACTACCCATTTGGCATTTTCAGCCCAACTCGGGGTATATGCTGGGCAAATCGTCACTCGCCAGCCCATCGTGGCACATCCGGCCCACCTACGCGCCGAGCGCGGATCCCGTGCGCGCTGGCCGTTTCGGTTCGTGAGCCGTGTACACACAGACACAGACACCTTTTTATTCCGCCCGCCGCTTCGCTCACGGCTCACGCCGTCCCCCTCTCCCTTCCCCGCCCTCGCCGGGCCTGGAAGCTTCTCCGCGGCGCTGCGTCGCCAGCTATAGCAGCGGTGAGTACCCTCTCCCCCCGTGCGTCCCTCTCTCCTCACCGTTTCCCCGCTGTGCGCGCCGGCGCGCGTCCCTCTCGTTCCTCCTGGCGGCCGCAGTCAAACGCCGTGCTCGGAGCTTTGGATTCGCTAGCTGCGTCTCGCGATTTAGTTTAGGTCGCGGCGGCCTGTTCTGCGGAGGGAGCTCGGGGTCGTGGTGTGGCAGAATATGATTTCTGTCGGCGTTTGAGCTCGGTTTCTGCACTAATTCATGGGGATAAAGGGAATTTCAGAGGGGGTGGTGTGATGTGGTTCGGTGCTGTGGCGTTCGGATGTCGCATTGAAGATGGGTATGGTCTCTAGGGTTCCGATTGTTTGTTTGGTCGGGGGAGCCAGACATATGGTGGGTTAGCTGGTCGGCTGGTCGCGAAACACGAAACTCACCCTGAGCCCACGGCTGGTTGCAATTTGCAACCCCTTTTTACTTACCATAGCTGGAGAAGCGAGCATCCAGCTTGAATTTTGTGGATCCAGGGGTCCTCGGGGATAGCACGCCGTGGAAGTGGATGGTCACCGGAAGGAAACCTAGGAATTTGTAGCAGCCGCTGTGGAAGTATATGACCACCGGAAGGAAATCCTGGGAATTGGTAGCAGCCGAACAATGCAGGTACATCTGGGAGCCAGATGTTTGGTGTCAAAGCAGTTTGTGTTTAGAACAAATGACCTATCGTCCGTGGCAGTAGGAAATAAAATCCAGTCCCATTATGAGTGGCAAATCATTACTTGATTTCATCCTATTGTTCAAGATAACGGAATGCTAATAGAGATGAGACTAGTGTGTAGAATGGATATACAGTACTCGGCTCTGATTTCCACTTTCGAATTAGATGTGCTCTGGAAATGCTATGCCAAGGGAACCCTCTACCTGTAGAAATGGGGAGGGGTGGACGTTGGCACCCAGCATTGCATGGCATGCTGCGGAGTTGGACCTCTGGACGTACATGGTCCATGACACGTGGAAGCAGGAGATGAGCTGCAAGCTGCCTGTTTCTTGGCCAAGGTCATCGAGGCTTCAGACATCTTTTTTCTGTGTTGTCGTCAAGCGAGATGTGGAATTGTCTTGAGCTTGCCTTGTTTTTTCATGTTTCCTGATTTATCTTTTACATTATAGAAGTTTCCAATACGTTATTCTTTTGGAAATATCCGATTATTATAATATGCACCTCGTGTTAATTGTCGCTTGCTTGATTTTTTCTTCTTCTATAAGTTCTCTAGTAATTCCTTTTTAATTACTATCTTTGTTCGGAATCCAGTTCTACAAATTTCAATGGTTCTTATGAAAATTATATGGAAACAACCAGCTGTATTTTTGTTTGTCATTTAAGTTTGTGAAAGTTGTCAGTTTTTTATTTGTACTTACAGGATTCCAGGAAATAGACGTGGCTACATGCACCTAACTCATTTAATGTTTCTCCATATACGTAATTCGTCAATTTTCATGCACAAGTTTAAAATTACAAACAACAAATAATTAGTATAGTATGCTCTTGATATATAGTAAAAAGTTATGACCTCTGCTAGCTGAATGCTTTAAACATCCAGTAAAATGTTTTTGATATACAGTACAATATTGAGGTGACTCGAGAAATCCAAATGTGTACCTAGAAAAAACAAAACAAAAACAAAAATGGGAAAAGAAGTGATGCGGCCACTTCCGTTTTGATGGGAAGAAATGACATCTCAGCCGAAGGCTGAACCTGAATGCGTGAAGGAAACATTATTAAAGGGAAAGGACATATGTTGCCTTAAGAACAGCCGAGCGTGTTCTCTCAGGGCTCTTTTAATAATTTTGAATAATGGGGAACAATTCAAACCTAGTTCAAATCAGGGGTGTGTAAGACTTTAATAGGAACTTGACTGTTGGGTCCGTTTAATCATTATTCATTCATTTTTATTTCTTTGCTGTAGATTGCAAGGTGCTGGTGAATCTGATTTGGCCACATCAAGCTTTTTTCATTCTGGTCCTCTGGAAGACGGTTTTGAAGACTGCTTTTTGTTTACTCAAAATTGATGAAATTTTGGTGAACATATACTATGGGAAAAAATGAAGCTGACTGTCCAGTTGAGGGCAATGGTGAGATTGAAAATGGTGTGAGCTCTAGTCAGAATCCTGAGACCCCTAAACATCCAGTTTCGCTGTCAACATCTCAAACAGTGCCAAATAACTTGGGGATAAGGAAAAACTATAAAAGGACAGCAAACAGAGGTAAAAAAGGTTCCCAAGGACTAACAGGTGAAGCATATACTTTGAGGTCATCCGATAATCATGTCAGGGTGCGTCGTTCCACATCAAGTTCAAAGACAACACCAACTGAGCCTGTACAGACTCCAGCACAACCGGCTGCCAAGAGAAGAAAAAGGAGCAGAGCCACAAACAAAAAAGCTTCAAACAAAAGTTCCACGGATGAGTTTTCACAAATTCGTAAACGCATTAGATACATTTTGAACCGAATGAATTATGAGCAAAGCCTAATTGAAGCTTATGCCAGCGAAGGCTGGAAAAATCAAAGGTTTGTCACTCTATATTATTGTTTGGAATTTTGAGTTGCTGCATCTTCTGAATTTAAATTCTTTTTCTCTTATATTATTGGTAACTAGTGTTGTATGTGTTTAGAAGTCTGGTTCTTCAATCCCTACGTGTTGCGAGGGTTACAGAATATAGCTGCAAGGCCGTGTATTATGTGCTAGCCAAAATCCTTAACTTTCTTTGTTAACCAACCACAATAGTGCTGTGTGCTATAAAACTGAATAATAGGTTTGACTATTTTAGCTTAAATACGCTTGTCAAGTGGATGCCAATCCTTTAGCCCCCCACCATTTTGCACCTGATTTCCCCTTCCATGTATTCCTTTGCCTTATCAAATGATGGGGCTTTTGTATCACAATTCACACATGTTTTGCTGTCAGTGAAACTCTATTGTTTCACCCTTTCTGATTTTGATATCATCCTGCCATCACTTGTTAAGTTCTCTGTATATACAGTTAGTATCTCTGCATCTTCTTGCTGCCAGCCATGATGTGTGCTTGGGTCAGTTAAATTTATATGGGCTATTAGGCTCAGTTGCTGATCAGATGCACACATGTTGCCAAAAAAGAACTTTGCATTAACAGACAGCATCTTGGGATTTTGCTACTGCAACGATGTTTCTTTAGCTGTTAAGTTCATTGCAAATTATGTTGCAATATATAAAATGACCGACGTGTCCCATGTACAAACATGCAGTTTGGATAAGATAAGACCTGAGAAGGAGCTTGAACGAGCCAAATCAGAAATATTACGGTGCAAATTGAGAATACGGGAGGCCTTCCAGAATATTGATTCTCTTCTCTCAAAGGGGAAAATCGACGAATCTTTATTTGATTCTGAAGGAGAAATATCTTGTGAAGATGTAAGTCAGCATGTAATTTTGATTCCATCAATGTATCTGTATTGTCTATTAACTTTGTTCTGTTATGCTCATCATTTTAATCAGTGACAATGTTTCATAAATCCCAGATCTTTTGTGCCACTTGTGGTTCGAATGATTCTACGTTGGATAATGATATCATTCTCTGTGATGGAGCTTGCGACAGAGGGTTCCACCAGAACTGTTTAAATCCTCCTCTGCGTACTGAAGATAGTAATATTCAATTTTCTCTTTCATAGTATCAGTAATTCTTGTTTTGGCATTTATTCAATTTTTTTATAGAAATTTCGGCATTCATTCATGAGCACCATTTATTTGTAGTTCCCATGGGTGATGAAGGATGGCTCTGCCCAGCATGTGATTGCAAGATAGACTGTATAGATCTAATAAATGAGCTCCAGGGGACTGACCTCTCCATTGAGGACTCTTGGGAGGTAAAAATTCCCTTTATAAGAATAGTACAGTTTACTAATTGAATTACATTTCAACTCGGTAGTACATATATTTTTGCAGAAAGTTTTTCCAGAGGCTGCTGCTATGGCAAATGGATCTAAGCAAGATGACGCATTTGATCTTCCATCAGATGACTCGGATGACAATGACTTTGACCCCAATATGCCTGAAGAGCATGTGGTCAGTAAGGAAGAAGGATCATCTGAAGAGGAAGAGGATGAGGACGGGGGATCAGACTCTGATGACTCAGACTTTTTGACTGGTTCTGATGATTCAGAACCTTTGATGGACAAGAAAAAGGTTGATGACCTTGGATTACCTTCTGAAGATTCAGAGGATGATGATTTTGATCCAGCAGATCCTGATTCGGATAAAGATGTCGAAAAGAAGTCAAGCTCTGGTGAGTCTGACTTCACATCTGACTCGGATGAGTTTTGTAAGGAGATTGCAAAATCTGGTGGACATGATGAAGTTTCATTGCCTCCATTACCTGATGCCAAGGTGGGTGATATGGAAAAGAACACTGCTCAGGCTAACACGGCAAGTTCTGCTGATGACCCTATGGAGACTGAAATAGACCAGAGTGTGGTTTTACCAGTTTCAAGGAGACGGCAGGCTGAACGGCTGGACTACAAAAAGCTGTATGATGTATGTCCTTGTCCTACATCTGTGCATATTTAAAATCTTTACTTTTTAGTGTTTTAGTCTTGAATAATGCCTATTGTGTGTTTGTTTTTCATCCATTCCAATTCCATTGCTTCAGTTTCATGGAGGAACTAGGAAAATTCAAAAGTACAATTATGAACTTAATCATGGAATGTGATCTTAGACATATTTGCATAATCTAGTAGTCGATAAATGCATAATCGAGGTAAATTCAAAAGATGTTAAAACGACATGCGCATAATCTAGGCGATGTCCTGTGCCTTGAATTTAGGTGTTTCCAGAGGTTTCTTAGCTTATACCTATGTTTTGCTGCTTTCAATCTTGAATTCTTGATACTGATTTACGCAACTAAACTCAGTAGCCTTTTTTAGCAATATGTACTATCAATATTCTGCATGAGGTTAAGAATTGTTTGCTAAAGGCTATATGCTCTTCGGTGCATGCTTGCATGTGAAGTTTGTTTTCTGACCATGACGTCATGACATATTCCTATTCTTGCTGGACTCAAAAGGAGGCATATGGTGAAGCACCATCTGATTCTAGTGATGATGAAGAATGGTCTGGGAAGAATACACCAATAAAAAGCAATGAAGAGGGTGAAGCTGATTCTCCTGCAGGAAAAGGCTCCAGAGTTGTGCATCATAATGATGAACTGACTACACAGAGCACTGAAAAAAGCTTGCACTCTCTTCATGGTTCAGTAGATGAGAAACATGGAGATCTTACTTCTAATGGCAGCAACAGCGCAGCTAGGAAAGGACATTTTGGTCCAGTAATTAATCAGGTATGGTTTATGATTCACTGCAATTGGTTGCAGAATTAACCATTTTAGACCGCTTTAATTGATCGAATGAGTTGATGGACATTACTTGCAGAAGCTACAGGAACTTTTTAAGACACAACAATACCCTAGTCGTTCTGTTAAAGAAAGCCTGGCAGAAGAACTAGGGTTAACATTTCGTCAGGTGGATTCCTATCGTTTTCTAATTTCTAATTGCATGGTTCTCATGGTTATATTGTCATTGGATTTGACCCTCGTTGTGTATTTTGGTGACAGATTAGCAAATGGTTTGAAAGTAAGCGTCATTACGCAAGGAAAGGCATCAGTCCAGATAAGCATAGCCCCAAAAATACTAATAGCCCAGTGACACCTAGTATGCAACCTAAAGTACCTGAGGGGATTGTGATGGAAGAATCTAATGTTTCCATAAATAGGGATGCCACCATCTCTAAAAAGGCGGTCTCTTCAAAAGTTAGATCAAGAAAGAACCTTAGCAAGAATTCACCTGGAAGTGATGTGGGAGGGTCAAAAGTTGGTTCTGCTAAGGATCAGAATCCGGGGGCTGACCTTGCAGAGAAGGCAAGGCAAAAGGCAGTACAGCTGGAGTTGAAGAAGAAGAAAATGAGACGATGAAGTTTGTAGACAGACATGAGCCAGAATTTGGACTGCTCCTGAATTTTCCATGTTGGATCTTGAATTCGCTGCAGCGCTATGGGCCTTGAAACTTTGGCTTTGTATGGCTCTACATTGGTAGCCAAAATAGCCTATACCATTGAAGTCAGCTAGCTCTCATTAGATCATGCCAGTCAACTAACAAGCATATCATTAAGTTTTTTCTGTGGGGGCTATTGCTACCCGTTCTTAGCCAACTGAGAGCTTCCTCTGATTTCTTGGACGCTCTTTAAGAATTAGTGATCCTTAAGATTTATTTGTAGCTATTACTGTCATTACAGGAAGGGCTCAATTGCAAATACCTAAGGCTTCGTAACGACAGCAGGGTGCTGCTGTGACACCAGCAGGAACATGATGCAGAAGATGCGCTGTTTTCATCGGTGTTTTTCTTGTAAGATGTAAGATGAATGTTGTACCAAACCTTGCGTAATGTGAACAAAGGCCGTTGTTCGGATTCAGAGTGTTGCAGAGCCATGGGGTTTGTACTTGTTTGACTCTGATAGAACAAGATCGTTCCGCCTTTCATGCAGTCGCGTTTTCGGTAACGTCAGTGTCCTTGATTTGAGCTCCTGTCCCTCTTTGACATGCATATAGTCCGTACATGTTCCAGGGTAGTGCAGTATGTTACCCTTTCTCTGTCGTGCTTTGCACTTTGTCACTTTGTGTCGCTTTTCAGTTGCACTGTAAGCTACGTTAGCTACGACATCGTCTCTCGTCCATGACGTAGCGTTTGGAATTTGGATCATCGAGCTTTACACAGCTCCGCGGCACAAAACTCCAGCAGTTCTGGCTACAGGGTTTCATAGGATTGCAAGTTCTGTAGAACCGAATAGCTAAGATGCATTTGGACAGGTCCACTGTAAATTCAATCCACGCTGCTGCTGTAATCAAATCGTCTTCTCGTGGAACGCTTTGTTCCGGCCAAAGTACATCCCTTGTTCAGTTAGTAACGTGACGCCTTTCCCTGTTCCCATCTCCCAACGATGTTCATTTTGCCAATCCGAAATTTCCCAGCATGGCAGCATCCCATGACCATAACGGTGAGCCATGGCGATGATTCAGTCACAGGTCCAGCAGTCATTTTTCGAATGGAAAGATCGAACACCGCGTCTGAACAAGGATCCGTCTTCCTCGACACCGGAATCACGCTACGTACATCTTTAACGCGGGTCGGGCAGCACTCACGCGTACCACCACGCGGCCATCAATGTCCCGAGGTTTCTTCAAGGACGCGAGTACGCGAGCCGTGCCGCCGTACGTACACGGTCTCAGACAGGCACAGGAGAGGAGACGACGCTTCTCGTCAGTTACTCTGGCTGCACGGATGGAAAACGATCGGTGGTCGGGGGCAGGCAACGAGCTGAGCATCCCGTGGGGTGGGTTGATCTCATGTAGCACATCGCTTTTTACTGCCCTGATCCCATCGGATTCTTCTTCCATGGATGCGACGAGAGAGAGAGGCAGTGAAGTCACGGTCCATGAGCAGCTAGTAGCTAGCAGTTGTTGGGCGAGCGAGATCAGGAGACGAGCCCGGCGCTGGATTTCTCCGCGCGCTGACCCGTAGCCATCGCCGAAAGCTCGAGCCGCACATCGTCTGGTCCTCCACCTGCAAGGCAGGCTGCTGGCTGCCTGCATGGTCCAGCTCCAGCCCCAGCCCGAGCATGCATGCTGACGAAGCCACCCAAGTGCTGCCAAACGAGTCAACAGATTCCATGGCCGCGTCCTGCGAGCGTGACAATTGAGAAGTAGGAGTAGACGCAAGAAAGTGAAGGCGTACGCAACGTGACAGGAGGAGCTACTACTCCTACTGGTGCCCATCAGCTGGTCAGTTGAGTGAAGAGCAACACTCGAGCTACTCGAGCTAGGAGAGGTAACAAAAGCCGGCCTGGTCTGGTAGGCACTACGCAGTACTTTACCAGCAGTAGGCTACTCCGTATCTAGCTATCTAACCGACAGCAGGAATGGTCCATATCAGAGAGACGCACTACTGCACTACTACTATATTATGGTCAAGGTTAGATGTGGAAACAGTTAGATTTGGTTGCACGAAATGTACGTTATTAGGCAATGCCCCCAATAGGCAATATCGCAAAGGCTACTAGAGAAATGGAGCTGGGGCCACACAAAAGGCAGGAACAATATCCGGTCCACACTCCACACACACCGTATACTCAAAAGACCTTACGATCGTTAAAGGAGCGCGTAATGTTGTTTGACCTTACGATCGTTATTAGTTGGGTGTGTAAAAATTCAAAAACAATAAAAAAAAATAGCAGCGTTGTTGTACTCGTTGAAGCGATTAGTGAAGGATACGAGGCTGGTTGAAGCGCCCCTCCCGGACCGACACCGACCGCGCACCGTGCGTGACCACGAGCAGCAGAGACAGACCGGAGCTAGTGGTTCCAGCGGCCTGCACGGTCGTTCGTTCGGCTCCATTCCAAAGGCCGGCTCCACGACCCGCGCTGGCACCGAGCAAAAGCAAAGCAAATCGGGCCCGGAACGCGGTGCGAGTCCGCAGCCAGCCAGCGTTGGTTTGACCCAGGGAAGCGACTCGTTTCGCCGGCCGCGGCAATGATTAGCCCCGGGAAAGCGAGGTCCTCGTCCTCTTTCCTCCCTCCTCCTCCCGGTGGCGACCGCACGCTGCAAGGAAAAGGATGGATGGATGGATGGATGGAACACATGGGGACCCGCCCCGGATTCGGCGATCTCCCCCGCGGTCCGCGCGCACCGCCACACCACACCACACCCACCCGCTGGTGCCCCGTGATGTGGCCGCACGAACCATGGGAGGAAGAGGACGAGACGCACGGCGTCCGGGTCCAACGGACGACGGCTCGGGCCGGCTGCCGGCCGCGGTGGAATTGCAAGACCAGACCACGCTGTGGAACGTGCAAGACCAGACCACGCTGGCCACCGCGTGATTCGCAGATCGATCGCCGTGCGTGCGTTCCATGGAAGGAAGTTAAGTTCGTGCGCTGCTACAAAAAAAAAAAGATGCGAGTATAAAAGGTTGACCCGTCCGTCCGGTCCGGTATCGAGTGGCGTGAGCAAACAAACATTGACCCAACCCAAAGGAAGGCCGGGACGGGACGGCCGTTGGAGTCGACACGACCACAGCCACACACGCCGCTCGTGCCTCTCAACCGGACACGCCACGAAACGTTTTGTTTATTTTTTTTTATTATATTTAATTTATATTTATTATATATCCGGAGGCCAGGGTCGTCGTGGCCAGCAGCATCATTTTCGTTCCCCGCTTTCTTGTCCTTCTTTTGTGGCCGCACCGCACGCAATTGGCGTGCCTTTTCCCGTGCCGTGGATCGGTGCCCGGTCCTGACGGATCACTCACTCACTGTCCAGTGCACTTCGGGCGCCGGTGCTCCGGCTCCGGCCCGGCCAGGTGCGCCGAACCCGCCGGCCGGCCGGAAGCTCCGGCTGAGTAGGCGCCCATTTTTTGCTTTGTGTGTTGTGTGTGGCCGCTGGAGCCCGGCGGAACAGGATGCCCGCGCCGCCGCGCTTTCCATCGTGCGCCGGGCCGGGGATTCCAAGCAACGCCGTTTCCGTTTTTCGCTTGTCACGGATAAATACTTTTTGTGTGCGTGTGTGCGTGTATGCTGGTCGTGAACGCGTCGTCTGATATGTTCAGTATCGTATTTCCACAGGTTCTTCAAACGTACGTACGTACGTAGCAGGAATTTGCAGCAAAGCGAACCAACGAGCACTAGTTTTTCGTTCAGGGAACGGTGGCACTGTCACACACACAGCACGAACGAACGTTGCAGTACGTGCTACTAGACCTGGATTTACAGCTACGTACGTACTTGCATTTACGCCGATGGTACGGGTTGTCCTCACTAGCGCACTAATACTGGAATTAAGACGTGGCATAACTCGGGAAGGGATGTCCTTGGAAGCTCATCAATACGACCGTTACCAACATCATCGTATTCTCCTCTCACACAGTGACGAGACTGAGCAGACATAGTGTGCCGCTGCTGAACTCCACAGTAGTCCCCGATCTAGAGTACGTGTGACTGTGATTGCTACGGGCCTACGGCGCAGTAAAATTTCACCGTGGATTCACCTGATCGTTCGGTTGTAAAACACACGGACTCTATCATCGAGAAGAAATGAATGTTCTGCTATATCTCGGTAAATGAAATGAATGAATATCGAATATGCGTTAATAAATGGATTATGAAAATCCATATAACGAAGAATATAAATCGCAACTTATATAAATCTCATACTAAGTATTAAAGTCTAAGATATATATTCGAATGAATATTCAAGTCTCAAGAAGAGCATGTCCACAGGAAGGATTACACTCATTGAATGATTTTTATAGTGAATAACGCAATGTCATTGTGTATATCACTCATCTCCCATGCAGTAGAGAATATATCTCATAGAAGAGAATTAATAATTCACTAAGAATGAAAGTACATCCTTGAAGGAATTAATCCATGAAGGATTTACAGTCAATTCTTCCCTCAAGGTGAATTGCAATGGCAAAGGCCATTGGTTGGGGTTCCACCTGGTTCAAAACGGGGTGTTTTTTATCTCAGGATTTTCGGTCTTGTCTTTAAGTGGGGCGACGTCGAATACTGGTGATTGAACTTCAAGATTTGTTCACGTGAAGATGCTCATAGGGGTAGGGTTTCGACGTGTATTCATAAGGTGTGCGTGCGTGTTGAGCCGTTGTTCGTGTAATCTCAAAAAAAAAAAAACACCATTCATTCTGTCTTGAATATAGACCGAGAGAAAAAAAACCGAGGAATCTTAAACACCATGAAGGTGTCATCCAAACACTTAGAAAGTGTATGAAAAGCTAGCAATGAAGTGATGATATCCTCTAAATACCATAGAAGGTATAATGATGGTTTTGGCAATTAAATTATCCCCTAAATGCAAATGCAAGACTAGATTTATTATTTAGTGGAACATTTGATACACTATCTAGAAGATATTGAATATTAATTTATTTACTCCCACAATCCTCCGAAAGGATTTATTACGAAGGATAATATTTATTTGTTTTGCACAACTAATAAGTGGTCATTATGCATGAAGCATATTCTCCCATATAATTCAAAGAAGAATTATGAGCCAACTTTAGAAAGACATAGTATTATGGTACGCATACCATTAGTTTGCACACATTTTAAAAAAATATGGTTTGAACAATGAAGTTCAAAGTTTGGCTTTATGAGGGGGCATATTTGCCTTTAAGGTAAACCTCTAGAATTACAAAGATCAAGTAGATCATATTTGCTAAAACACGAGGAAGTTTATGCATAAATTGTGAAGATCAATACCTATTCATGAAGAATAGTATATCCGTGAAGAATATATGACCAAGAAGGTTAAATGTTGTACTCTTTTTTTTTTTTTTCTATGTGAGTTTTTACTTTCGAAGGTTTTTCACACAAGGTTTTTAATGAGCAACATGTGCAATGCAATTAACGAATGCGATGTACTCTTTTCTCCAAGAACCGTTTTTTCCCACCGGGTTTCCGGATGGAGTTTTTGATGAGGCATATGCATATCATGGTAATCGCCAAGGGGAGTGTTGTAAAACACACGGACTCTATTCGAATGAAAGGAGTAATCCTAGTTTCGTATGTGGGCTCTTACAAACTCTTCGTTCGGGGACTATATAACCGAATATTGGATGAAATAAACGCTATCTTTTACTACTTGTTCTACCCATATACTGCTGTCGGAGAGGGATCCTAAGGCTGGCAACATGTTTCACAACACGTTCCACCTGGATACATTTTTTTTTTTTTTGCCTTCTTTTTTTTGAAATGGGTTCCGCTAGGGTAAATCCGGCATTATTGTTCACGGAGGTCGTAATGCCGTGACAAATCGTTCATAAAAAATCTTTGTGCCTTACTTTACCCCTGCTGTCTTTAAAATGTGACAGCCACAGTTAGCAGAAAACAACCAGTTCCATGTCCATGGGGGTAATGAATTCAACACTCGGAACCACACGTAAAACATGAGGCGCGGTTCAAGTTTCTACTTGTACGTACCAACTAACAGCGACCTTGTGTCCTCCATTTTCCCTTTACAAAATGCAAAAGTCATTGACTCGGCGGAGACCACAGCGACCGACCGGCCGGCAGGCACAGCCGCTGCCGCTCCGCCCGCCTTCAGTAAAGTCCCGTGACGACGCCGGCGGATGGAAAAGCACGAGCGCACCACACACCAGTCCACCACCGCGCCGGCTTTCTCACTGCTTTCTGGCAGCCTCCGTTCCGTTCATGCATCTACCAGTGCCCCCATTGCTGCTAGTGCTATGCCTTTTGACTGGTGTAACGCCAGAAGTTATTTTTACTGATCCTATGACTCGTACTAGTAGGCTGGTACGGCGAGTAGCCTTGACAACGAGATCTGCTGCCAGTCACGGTTGGCTCATCACGCGGCGCAGGGATGGCAGACTGGCCTGCGATGGCAAAGTACGAGGCCCGCGGCGGGCGACGACACGCCCACGCCGACGCGGACGCGACAGGCGAGAGGGGACAGAGCATCTGCGGCCGGCCCACCGGCAGGGATGGGACAGCGGCTGCACGAGGTCAAGGCTCAGGCTCCAAGTCAATGCCTGCCGCAATTTTCTTTTCCTTTTCCTTTTCTCGGCACAAGCATATCTCCTTCCTTTCCTTTCCTTTGGTTGGACTGGACCACCACCACTACCACTATTCGGAGCCATGCATGCTTCTGCTCTCTGCTCGCGACAGAACGATGAGCATGCGTGCGTGAGATCCCAGGCGTAAAATCTGACTTGACACGCTCACTTTTGGTTTGCTCAATTATGGTAGTATATTTCGTGTGTTAAGATGTTTAATATTTATTTAGTATGTTGCTATATAAATGGATTTATTGTAAAAATATTTTTTCTAATTAATGTAGTGATATTTTTACTCAGTATTAAATATGTTAGTAGTATCATTTTAGATTCGGTCAAAATGAAAAGCAGTGAGTATTTTTCACAGTGGATTAATAATTGATTGTAGTATATAAAGATATGCCAAAAAAAACAGAGGAAAATAATGCACGAAAGGCAGTGAGTCATGAGACGAAAACTGAAACAGAAAGCCAGCAAGAAATTTAAAAAAGAACAAAATCTGTGATGAGAGAGAAGCTGCATCAGGCAGGCAAGGCTATAGTCCAGTCTAGAGAGAGAAAGGGAGGAGAGAGAGAGAGAGAGAGAGAGAGAGAGAGAGAGAGGAAGAAAGCATCAACCCAGACGACACAGGACCACGCCAACTATACATCACCTCTAACCTCCCCTCCCCTTGCTCTTCTTATTCCCACTCCCTCTCTCTCGTCTCCCCACTGACCCACCCAGACCTCTCTTCCCTCCCTCCCCTCCCGCTCTCCGTGAAACCAACGCCGCTTCAAGCGCGCACGAATGGAAGTTGCTGCGGCGAAGCAACTCCTCCCCATGGCGGGGGGGCCACCCCAACTCCCCGTCCTCATCCACCTCCTCCTCCTCGCCCTCATCCGCCGCCGGCGCCGCCTCCCCGTCGCCGCGCCACCAGTCCCAGTCCCAGCCCCAGGCGGCGGCGGCGCCTGTGACGCCGTCGCCCAAGCCCGTGCCACGCATCATCGACACCACGCCGTTCCCCACCACCTTCGTGCAGGCCGACACCGCCAACTTCAAGCAGGTCGTCCAGAGGCTCACCGGCTCCGACACGCCGTCGCCGCCGCCGCCAGCGGCGGCCCAGAAGCCCGCCAAGAGCAGCCACGGCCACCACCACCACCACCACCATGGCGGCGGCGGCGTCGGCGGCAGGGCCCAAGAAGCCGGCTTTCAAGCTCTACGAGCGTCGGATCGGCAAGAACAACCTCAAGATGATCGCGCCGCTGGCCATGGCGGCGGCCGCGCGCGCGGCCGCGGGCGCGTCGCCGAGGAAGGCGGCGGGGCCGGAGGTGCTGTCACCCAGCGTGCTCGACTTCCCGTCCCTGGCGCTCGGGAGCCCCGTCACGCCGCTACTTGCCGACCCCTTCAACCGGTCGCCGGCGTCGGCGTCGGCGTCCCCGTCCCCGGGCCAGGAGGACGACGCCGCCGCCGAGCGCGCGGCCATCGCGCGGAAGGGCTTCTTCCTGCACCCTTCGCCGAGGGCCGCCGCCGAGCCGCCGCGCCTGCTGCCGCTGTTCCCCGTCACGTCCCCGAGGATGGCGGCCTCACCCCGTCGTCGTCGCCGCGGGCGGGCAGTGATCGATCGGCCGCTCCGCCGCCGGGAGAATTGCTAGTACCGCGTGAGATGGATCGATGATACTTGTTGTTTAATTAACTCGTTGGTGCGTGATGTAATTTTTGCTCATGGTTTATTCGACTCGATCGATCTTGAGCGATCGCGAAGAAACGGAAACAAAGATGACACTCTTGAGCTTCTTCTTCTCCTGGTGCTCTCTGCTGCTGTTTCTTGCCTTATTCCGCCATTGGCGGGCGCTCTCCATTTCCTTCAGTTATTTCTCCCCACCAGAAACAGCTTCGTTTTCTTTTCTGTCAAGGGCGAAACGACGCTTGCATGATCTCGTCGAATTCTTGCAGTTTTTAGACGTCTTCCTGATCTAGCACTGTGACAGTGACGGAATTTCTGTGGACCAACTGTAGTAATTCTTAGTCACAGAGCTCGAATCGAAGCTGAAAACACAGAGAGAAAGATGATTGTTGTGCAATTTTGTTTAGACTTGGGCTTGGGCAGTAGAAGAACAATCTCCATGTACTTATTTTATTTTTAATTAATTTAAAGAAAGAGATAAAGGTTGATAAGAATTAGTCAGTCAACAAAGCATTAATCTGCGGCGGGCAACAATAGCAGCATCAGGCGCAAACAGTGGTTGGCCGGTCCAGTTGACCATCTCGCCTTGGGAGTTGTGGTGCGCGCCGGCAGCTCGCGACCGATGCCCGCCACTCCTCCAACCATCTGTCACACAGTATCACTACGAGCTCTCAATTTTCCTTTTACTTTTAATTGTGTTTTTGAGACGCAGAGCCCTGAATTTCTGATACACCACGAGTAGTATGTACTGTAGCTGCCTCTAAGAGAGTGGGGCCCAGACGGTGGACCGTTCAGACCAGCTGTCCGGAGTAGAATGGACGGCACGGAGAGTGGCAGGCAGCGATACGTCCATGCAGTCCACCACGCTCGCTCTCACTCAAAGTCCCACTCAGCCTCCTCAGCCTCGCCCGTCTCCTTCCAACGACCCGTGAGCCCGTGACCCGTCCGTCCCTGCGCTCCACGGTGGGGGGGCCAAGGGCCAAGGGCCCAACGCAACTCGCGTGCAGCGCGGCTCGCGACCTCTAGACGACGCCGACCGGCCGCCGGTAGCAGCAGCTGGTAGTGGTAGACAGACTACGACCGGCCGCTAGCCGCCGGCCCGGCCGGCGTTCTTCGTGGCCGTCGTCGTCGTCGTCTCGCCGCTGCCGCCGCGCGCGTCTCTCGATCGGTTTCTGAACTTGCTCCGGTCGTTGCGTTTTGGGGCGTCGTTTTCAGAGGGAAGTGACGGGAAACTTGGCCGTTTCCTCGTTCGCGCCGGCCCAGTCAATGCGGTAAACCGCAAGCGGTGGAAGCTTCTGCAGTCTTTGGGGAAATGGATGGATGCTACAACTGCCCCTGTTGACCTGCGTGCACAACACTGATGAGTGAGAGTTTCGTCGCTGTGCTAGCTGTGCTGTGTTCATAGTCTGAGATGTCTAGCTAGTGAATTGAAGGACTGACTAGCTAGTAGGTACCTTTACATGCATTCAGACGAAGAAAGACGACGACGCCTGGTATGGTGGGCAAAAGGGACTCGGAGTCTCGGACACCATCCCACGCTGATCGATCGATTGGACTGTTTGTGAATTTTAGATTAGAAACGTCTTTGTAGGACTGTTCCTTTCGTGAGCCGGTCATTCAGGAAGCTGCCAGTGAGTAAGCTGAGTCGTTTAAAGGTTAAGCTAGGTGAGATGTCTTGCCATCACCTCAATCAAAACCACGTTTTGGTTTCGTAGGACTGAAGAAAGTTACACACACCACACACACTTGCATCATATCCATATCCATCCATCGGACTTTTTGTACGCCACCACCTTGCTGTGCAATTGTTCTACTACTACTACATTCAATCAATCTCTCCTTGTCAGGAACGACGAACCAAGTACGCGGAAAAGTAGAGGATGAACGCGAGATCAAGCCAGTAATACGGTAGCTTGTGTTTGTCCTGTCGCTAGCTCCTCCGGAGTCCGATCGATCGACAGCGACACCGGCGAACGGCCATAATCTTGGTCAAGTTGAGCAGCAAGTGAATCCAATCCAAGGAGCGTTTCGTTTTGGTTGGTTAACCGATGGGAGGAGCTCTGAACGTTGTTGCATGCAGTGAAACGATAGAAAGGTCAGCTAAGGCTGCACGCACGCCAACAGGGCAACGTCAGAACCCAAGATAAGGTAGGAATCGTCGTTACAATTATGATCAACTGATTGTGACATGTACAATGTGGAGAGCTTGGGTACTGGCGACGCCGAGGCAGTGATCTTGAACGCTGCCTTGGTGCCATGCCTTTGACTTGAGCTAAGCTAGCTATAGCCGGCCTGTGTACCCTGCACTCACTGGCATATCCGCACACATATCAAAAGAATGCATCGATCGCATTTCAGTTTTCTTTTTCTGAAACATATAAAATGAATCGCCTCTCTCTGAGCGAAATATCAGGCGCCAGATTATTGTATCTCTCTCATCATGGCGTACTGGTGCTGCAAGGTCGGTCAAGCTAAATTTAGGTACTGGAATGATTCTGCTCTTGATTTGATGCGGTCTGCTTAGTACTGAATGAGGAAGAGTTCAGTGATGAATCCGTCGCCAGGTCCAATGTACGTATAGCGTGTATCGAATTGGTGTACTATGTGATTCAGGGTCAACTGAGCACAGCGGGGATTATTTCAAACTAATCAGACGTACGGTGCTAGCTCTATGCGTCAGTATTGAATTGATGTACTGATTGATGATCAGAGTCAACTGAACATACCAAAGATTGATTCTAAATACGCATTTGATTTTAAATACGCATTTGATTTCTTGTTTCGACAGCGGCATGTCCGAAGAACGTTCGCATTATTTGCCGCGTCATTTTTTTTCCCCGGCAGGCAATTACTATGTCAACTCACCAATGAACCTCTCTAACCGTACAATTTTTTTAGTAGGGTGAACTAGTAATATCTCGAACTGGTCAGGTCTACATCTCTACCTCCGGGAAAATTGATGGAAACAAGTGCAAGTTTTTCATATCTCGGAGCTCGCAGCGATGAAGAAAAACCGTAAACGTTGTCTGCTGCTATGCCTTTCAAGTTGGGCAGCGTGTATTGCAAGATCACTTTACGTTTATTTATTTATTTCTAGACCGAAATCTTAGTCAATACGTTCACAACGATTCTCGTCGTATCAAACTGGCAACCAGCACGCACGTCTCCATCAGACAACAGCTTCCATTCTCAACTCATGTCTGAACAGTGAACAAACACCAAGAAAAAAAATTCATATAGAAATAAATCGGTGGCTAATAATATATCTCTTCAGCTTCCCCTCCTATCCTAAATCCTATGGGCATATAATATTTGCATGGACAAATATATTTCCTACTAGTATATATATATATATTCCGAAGCAGCGCTGTCGTAAATTGTAATTCGTCTAGTGTAGACCGGTTCTTCTTCAGTTGCAAACTACCTGCGGGCAGTACCTTCCTCATCAGTTTAGTCCTACCGACTGTACTGACCAAATGAATTCTAAATCACAGCTAAGATAATACAAGACCAGCTTCAATGAGTTTAGTAAAGTTGCATGGAAGGTAGAGAGGGATCTGCTGCCCTATTTTCTGAAGGAAACTGCAGGGAAGGTAACAACTGCTCTAATAGGGGGAAGGGGTCCCAATTAAGTTGCAAGCTGTCGGGTCACAGTGCATTACTGAAAGTCCAAAATGTCGGTTAGCAAAGCATGGGCGCGCTTGGATTACATTACGCCCCTTTAAGCAGGGAATCATGCCCTAGATGGAGTGATTAATTGTTGATTTGTTGTTTTCGTGCGTTGTCGTCTCAGGGAAGTGACAAGCGACACCTGTGAAGCCACAGCTTCAGCTGAAGCTTCCTTGTTTTGGATGCGCACTGGGATACGGACTAAGTGCCTGCAAAATCAAATCCACACGGATTCTAGCCACATGATTCGTCGGTGTTCAGAGTTCAGAGCCAGGATCAATCAGATCAAATAATGAGAAGACTGGATAACTTGATTTGACATACAAATGCAAATTCAGAGACCACCTATACTGAAGAAAAAATATATTTTTTTAAAGAATTATACACGGTACAATACTTCAATAGAAAATGGGCCGGTTTCAATCGGTCCAACGTGCGGTCATATGAGGCCTGGCCTGTTCTCGTGCACTGGGCCGGTTTCTCAGCCTGCGTAGACATGTGCTGGGCTGGGCTTACCGTCTTCCCACTTTTTGCCGCGCCGGGCTTGGCACGCCCTGCGCGCACGGGACAGCCCACACCCTCCCCTCGTTCGCCGCACGCAGCCTCGCACGAACCCCAGTCGAATTCGAACCGGGGACATGACATCGTATCCTACTCCGAGTCGAATTGGAAAGATTGCAACGAAATTGTTTAGGAAATCTATAAAGCTTAGCCCTCGATCTGTCACGGTGTCACAAAGTTACGAGAGCTTCCATTGCGAGTGAGAGGCATCTCGGGTCCGTGCAATCATCCCAGCTCGATCGGTGAGGTGAAAAATGGCGTGTTCTTTGGTTACGGCGAGCCCGGCCATTCCAAGTGCGCCGCGGTTGTCTCCGTTGGCTCGGCCGTACCAGTCGGGGCGAGTTGTCCTGGTGCGGTGGACGCCGCCGCCTCGCGGCTGGTACAAGCTGAACTTCGATGGGTCCGTGTACCACGACGGGTCACGACGAGCGAGCATCGGCGGCGTCATCCGCGACAGCACCGGCCGTGTCGTGATGGCGTTCGCTGAGCCGACGGAGCACTCCACGGTCGGCATCGTCGAGGCGCGTGCGATGATTCGTGGCCTTCGTCTTGCGTTTGGGCTCCACTTGCAGCGGCTGGTTGTCGAGGGAGATGATCTCGTGCTGGTGCAGCTGCTTCGTGGCGAGGAGACGCAGACGCGCATACCTATGGCCTTGCAGGAGGCGATTCACGGGCTGCTTCGGTGCTTCTCGGGGTGTGACGTGAGGCACGTGTATCGAGAGGGAAATCAGGTGGCGCACACACTCTGCCGCCAAGCCTACCAGTGCCCGGGAGTGTGGGTAGGCATCGTGCCGTCTGTCGTGTTTGACAAGGCTGAAGAAGACCGTCGTGGCGTGTTGCACGAAAGAGCGGTGTTGGTCCGATGATCGACGAAAGAAGTCTTGTGCTTGAAGAATGGAGTGTGGGGCGCACGAAAAATGAGGATTGCAAGGCGGCTTATTGGAGAACTGAGGGCGAATAGTTAGGACGCAAAGTGTGTCGGAACAAAGGATCAGCAGCGTCTAAACTTTGCAAAGAAAGTGCAAGCAGAGCACCGTGAGCTAGAGTTCATGTGCGAGGATCATCAAGGTTGCTTTGTATAGTTCTGTTTAATTCCTTTTCTTTTGTACAAATACAAATTAAACAAGTGTTGATGTATTGTCGTTGAAAGAATTATTCCATCTACGATGTAATTGTATCCCTATGAATCATGCTACAATGCGAATGCAATGACAATCGACAACCCAAACCCGCAATTCCCTCTTTACAATACACTGAATATGAATATAATTACATGGAAAAAAGGGGAAATGGAATTTTAATACGGAGTAGCCCATATCTGTAAACCTTCCCTCTGCCGCTGATCCGGGTTAATCATCGATACAACAGTTCCTAATTCTAGATTTATTTTTATTATTGTGTGACTTAACAATGTTATTCTTCTCGAGTTAGACCAAGAGACAACACCACGTGATTCCATTTCCTGAAACCTCCGAGTCGCAGCATCAACGTCCCCTGATCTAGCACACATATGTATGAAGGAATTCCCCATGGCAGTGAACCGGTTAAAGCCATTTTTATGGCAAGACCCTGGATCTGTTCACCTGTTCTTGCAACTGCTAAACTGGCACATGCATTCATCACGCTCGACATGGTGAAAAGATCAGGTTTCAGTCCATAATAACGTACTGATTCTTGGAAAAATCTTAGTGCCTCCTCAAAAAGCTCACTCTGAACACACCCTGAAATCATTGACGTCCAGGTGACAATGTCTTGCTTAGACAGAGATCTGAAACTCAGTTCGGAAAAAAAAAAAAACTGAAACTCATGTACCCATCTTCCATGCAACCAGAGTCAAAGTACAAGTCAATGAGTGCACTCCCAATATAGTCATCGTCTTAGAAACTGAGTTTGATTACTTGACCATGTACTATCTGTTTCCCAAATCCAAGTTAACTTTTTTTTTTTTTTTTTTTTTTTTTTTTTTTTTGACCAAGAACAGAACTTTATTATCAGTGGCAAATCGCCTCAATTACAGTACAAAGATGAAGAGATACATCGCTCAGCGCCTCCATGAGTGGGCATCTGCCTGCATGATCAGCAATGATGCAGGAGATGTTTGGATTTTGGGATACATCAGAGTGCCTAAAGGCTAGTTTTGCTAACGAGTGAACCTTGATATTTGCCTTCCTGTCAAGTTACACGAATGCAGAATACTTGAGAATGCGAACTCAGAAGGCTGCATCCCTCGGCTGTCGCAAAAAAAAAAAAAAAAAAAAAAAAAGGGCTGCATCCCTCGGCTCTGCATCTCTGAATACAGACTCAGTGACTTCCTTACCAACAGCAGCTTCATCACGAGAGAATCCCGCATTCATCGCATTGAAAACAATCACATTTGGGTCTGGCACCGACTTGACAGCATTGACCAATCACATGCCGATCATTGCGCTTGCAAGAAACAGGTCGGCGTCCAGTCCAGCCTTCTCCACGCATCCATGAACTGCCTCTGCGATGCGCAGGGGCGGGCCTAGGATTTGGAGTTTGGGTATTCAAAATTTTTAAAGGGCAAAAAAATATTTATAGCAGTCTAAAGTATAGATTTATAGCACATAATTAAATACCAAATTGGGATTGAGAAGTGTGTCATTTGAGCCCAAGAGACAATATGAGATTGGAAAACATGTTCTGTGATGCTATTTTCTATTTTTGATACGTATACATGTTATATATTATGTATATAATTTTTTTGTCAAAAATTTTGGGTATTCAATTGAATACCCATGCATAATGCTAGGCCCGCCCCTGGCGATGCGCCATCCGACATCACCACCACCACCAGAAGCACAGCACTTGATGCCCCAAAGTGCGAACGAATTCCACCCGATGCCATTCTAGCACATCACAGAGAACACCTTCAGCGTCTCCTCACGAGTGCCGGCGCGGACGAACCCAGACAACAGCGAGTTCCACGACACGTCATCGTGCTCCTCGGCGCCATCAAACACGCGCCTGGCATCGACCATCTCGTCGCACCCGGCGTACATGCTTGCGAGTGAGTTGGACAGGAACACCCCATTCCCGAGACCGTCCAGGATGGCCATCGCGTGCACGGCCTTCCCTGTCCTGACGTGAAGCGCTCGCGAGCATGCGGCGAGCATGGAGGGGCGCCCCGAGGCTGCAGTAGGCATGGAGGAGGAAGTTGCCGAGGGAGAGGGAGGCGGTCAGGTGGAGAAAGTTAAATCTGCTCTCACACCGCATTTACCCACAGTAAGTGTGCCACAGAGAGTATAGGGAGCCCAGAAGGTTACCAACTCTATTGTCTCCGGCCCGATCCTAGGTTGAGGGGAGACCTCCGGGTGCTCAGACAAGTGTTCGTGGAGACATCTACGTAGACAAGGTCTCGAGACACTTGTATCATTTAAAGAATCAGTTCAAGAAGTTCAACCTGAAGTTGAGAAGCTCCTGAAGTGGCGCCTCAACCTGAAGTCGAGTTGGTCACTGAAGGACCCCATCTTGAAGATGAAAACCGACATGCGGAGTGCGCTCAACATCTCATTGGTGGATCGGAACTCCCCTGCTCAATCGTTATGGGAAATCACAACGTGTGGGATGATGAGATCGTCACTAATTATGTTGATAGTCAATAATAAGAAAAACCACTATTGTCAACATATATTGCCTCAGAATTGCTGATGCAATGGGTCCAGATCATAAACTAAAGTCCATGACAGAGTGGTAGAAGCACCCAGATTGGGACATGGAAAACAACAATTGAGGCAGAGTAGCGCTCGCTTTATTAAAGAGAGGTTATTGAGCCTGCAGTTCCAACACCTCTAGAAAACATTCCTGAAGGATGCAGGTGGGTCTTCCTCTGAAGAGGAATAAATATGGCATAAAGCGAGACTAGTGGCACAAGGGTCCATGCCGAGACCTAACATCGATTATGATGAGGCTTGCTCTCCCGTCATAAGTGGCATAAAGTTCCGATATCTTATATCTATGCAGCTAACGTGAATTTAAAAAGGCATTTGGCGAATATTGTGGGTCACTTGATTCGGAAATCCATATGGGACCAAATCAAAAATGCAAAATGTCTGCCTGCAGCGGTCGTAGTATGAGTTGTAATAATTCGAAAGGATGTGGTTTAACCATTTGGGTAATTTGCTCCCAAAGAGGGATTACACAAACAAATGATGAAGGACTTGAATAAAACCAAATCTTGCTTGAGCGAGCAGCACAAGTACCTCCCAAAAGGAGTGTTTATAAACTAGTCTATAAAGAGGGTACTTAAAATTTTTTGGGCATATACCTCCATCTAAAATCCTCCATCGGTCCTATTTAGATCAAGGGTTACAATGAGGAAATATTGGGACCTGAAGTTCCCTACTTAAGCGATAGTGGAGCACTAGTGTAAGTAGCGAACTATATAAGGGCTAATATTACATTTGCAACGACTTAATGGGCAAGGTACAACTAGAAGATATTGAGTTGGCAAAGCCTATCCTCAAACACCAGTATGATACCCAAGATCTTAGTCAATGGTTCCCGAAGAACCAAATCCCAACCATGGTAGGGTATGTGAATACTGACTATATGTATGACCCGTATAAAAGCCAAATCCTAGACTAGTTTCGTATCTCTGTGGTGGTGCAACCATTTCATGGCAATTTGTGAAGCAAACCTTGGTTGCCACATCATCCAACCACTAAGACATAATTGCCCTATATAAAGCCCCATCAAAATGTGTTTGGCTCAATTGGATGATTGACCACATCCAGAAGTCATGTGGCATGAGCTTAGATAGCTCCCCCACCATTATCTATGAATATAATGTTGCTTGTGTTACACAACTACATATGGACTATGTGAAGAGAAATCTGATAGAACTTGTTGCTCCCAAAAATTTCCATGAGCTCTAGAAGAGTGGGGGAAATAATTGTCCTACAACTAGGTCATGTAATCCAAGAGATTTGTTCCCAAAGTCTCTGCCACCCTCTAGCTTCCGCAGTGTCTACGGAAAAGACATGAGACGACTTAGAGTCGGAGGGTTCAGGGGGAGAAGCTTTCCCGAATCATAGTCCATAATTGTGGTCCTGAAGATCACAATCTGGTCTTGAAGACCTAAAGATTGTATGATTGGTTCTAAAGACATGATCCCAAAGATGAAACTATTGTAATCTTTTTTTTTTTTTTTTTTTGCTTGGTGAATTTTTCCCACTAGGTTTTCTCATGCAAGGTTTTTAATAAGACAATAGGTGCAACACAACTTGCATGTGTGATGTACTGTTTTCTCCTACCCTTTTTCCCATCAAGTTTTTTGGGGGAGTTTTTGATGAGGCATGCACGCAAGCGCTAAACACCTAGGGGGAGTATGTTATGAATAAGAAGCTCATAAATGAATATAGAACAAAATTTGAGATGACAAAGATACAAATTGGTCTTGAAGACCTAAGTTGCATCGGTTAGTCTTGATGGCTTCAACCGAAAATCACTGTTGCACTCCTTTTCCCTTGGTTAGTTTTTCCCATTGGGTTTTCTCATGCCCGGTTTGTAACGAGGCAACAGGTGCAAACATGGTTGGCGCATGTAAATGTACTCTTTTGTCCTACCCTTTTTCCCCACTAGATTTTTTTGGGGGGAGTTTTTAACTTGCATGTACACAAGCGCGATTCACCCAAGGGGTAGTGTTGTGAAACCATGTGTATGGGTGAATCTCAAGTACGAATCTCAAAGAAGGGAGAAGGGAAAATATCAAGGACCCTAAGAACTAGAGTAGACTCTAGAGTGCAGTGGAAGTATCTATGGAAGATATTTGGGAGTGCTACTGAAGCTCCTCTCTATAATAGGGTCTAGTCTCAATCTTGTCTTTGTGTTTTCTTTATGTGCTCTATGGTTCGTGGTGGTTTTACAGTGGATTCTTAACACTATTATTATTTTTTTGCGAAAACAATACTGCTACTGTTATTATTTTTAATGACAATGGGATTGTTATTCATTTGCAATAAAATTATCACCATTTATATAGAAAGCACTAATATCAGTGAGCAAACCATACCGATGTAACAAACAAAAAATTTATATCTACAACTCGTTTTATAGATTAGCTATGTACATTTAGTGAATTGCTGAGAAAACCTTCCATAACTACTGCACGAGTGCAGTGATGGTTCTAATGAGAATGGCAGCAACTAAAGACGTTCTTGCCATAGATAGTGGCTTCTTTATTGGTAAAGGAGAGACAAGTTATCTTGTGATTACATGTAAGAATTGGGTTGTATCAAATGTTGTTAATGATGTCACATTGAGTATTAGAGTTGCTGGTAAAAATAACTGAATATCGCAATCCTCAAGGTCAAAGGTTTGCCTAAAGAGTGTCCAGTTTTAAAATTAGGAAATTCAAAGTTACTTTATTTATATCATTTATGCTATCCTTTTTTTATTCAAAGCGCATTACGCCACCAAGGAAGTGATGAATAAAAAATATTGGCCTACACTATGGCTGTAATGCATGGTACCTTTGGATCTACTCTGTTAATGGATGGAGTGATTAGTGAGTGTCTATTAAATGACCAAATTGTCTTTGCCCTCTAATTACATAGTTGATTCAAAAACCCGGGCGGAGGTTCCGATGCCGGAAGGACGACATGTGGCGGCATCAGGGATTTCGTGTCGAAGCGAAGCTATCGGTGAGAGGCGCAGTGACCGTCGGATCAGAATTGATTCGAGTCGGACCACTATGCCCATGGTTATGTGGTGTGACTCATGTATCACTTAGGGGTAGTTCGGTCATTCGGACCGAGACTATATACAGAGATGACAACCCTCCCTTCATAGCTGCCTCTCCATTTTGCAGTTCATCTTTAGGGTTTCTTTCTAGACTGTTGTGTTGTGTGAGAGTTCACCAAATACTTTTGTTGATACGTGTTTGTAGGAAGAGCGCCCCTTAGTGCGCTCATGGCCTCTGGGCTTTTTGATTGAATTCGATTTGAGATGTGTTCTTGAGTTCATTTTCGGTTTTCCACTTCCCTCCCTATTTCTGATCCAATTGCTTTGGATCGATCTACGATGTGACATGATTCAATCTACCCAAAAAAAAATCACTTGATTTCTCATGTGCTCGAAGATCCAAGCGATTTTGTGGGTAGGGTTCGTGTTCTTCGTTTTTGGCACGTGATCAGAAATTCCCGATAATTTACTCATTGAAGTAAGTTGATTTATTGGAATATCATCTCCTCAGTGCCTAGATCATCTACTTCAATTTTGGTAGCATGTGGTTTAGATTTGATTGAGTTTTGACTTTTGAGCGAATTTGTGTTCATGGCAATTTTTCTACGCACAGCCCGACAATACTGGTCGCATCCGGTAGTAAACCCGGACAGATCCGGTATTCCTAACTTTCGAGTTTGGGGCTAAAATTTTATGGAGATGTTGCCCATGGTTTTTGATTTTTCTCGTATAGTAGTTTTGTGCTGTTTTTAATACCGGTCGTGTTTGGTATTCGAGTCCGGTATGTTACCTGATGGGTCCAGTATGAGGTCCGGTATTTGAGTCATCTGTGTTGATTTTGGTTTCGGTTCAAGTGTTGTTGCTTCCATCTTTTCCCTAGTGATCTCGTTTGTGCTTAATACTTCATGATTAACATCTAGCTACAAGTTAGCTTTGTGTCACTCATATTTTAGAAGATCATGCTTCTTGGGGTTGTGTGAAGAAACAGATTGTCAAAAGATTGAAAGATTTTATGAGGCTCCTATTCATTCTCCTCTAGTCGCCTTTCCAGTCCTTCAAAGAACATAAGTATAAGGCCGTCGAGATTTTATGAAAGATAACCTCACGCCGGGGAGAGCCGCCGCCGTCGCCATAGGATGAGGTGGAGAAGGAACCGAGAGAAGGACCGGCGGCGCTGCCTTCTCGTCGCTGGTTGGGGAGAAGACCGAGAGAGGGGAGGTGGAGAAGGAACCGAGAGAATGACTGAATGATTTTTTTGTCCCCGTCGAAACCCTAAGTGCCGAGTTATATATGGCCCAATATGGAGTGGGTTTGGGCTCGGCAGTGGGCCTCGCAGTATTTTGCGTTGCGGGCGTTTCTAAGAGGCCCGCCTCCGAAAATGGACCTATTTTCCGTGACGGGCAACTTATAAATGCCCGCCACGTAAAATCTATTTTGCGTGACGGGCAAATGTGTCTGTCACGGTAAATAAACAAGGCCCGCCACGTAAAATCAGCGGTATTAACCGTGGCGGGCAAACAGTGTGCCCGCCACGGAAAATATTTTTCAGCATCACGCAAAATGATTTCGTTACTAGTGTAGTCTAGCACTATAGTTCCCCCGCTCCAAGTTTAAATTAGCACACATAATGATCTTGACGACATAAGAGAAAACCTACATCATTCTCCATAATCAACACAAATTCTGGGAGACGATCCATATTAGGGTTGTACTGATCAAGTACAACTGGAAGCCTGGCCAAGTTCCCATCTTGATCAATATGAATATAGAAGTACTCAGCATCTTAGCATTTTCTTTCAGTATCTTCGAGTTCACCTGCAAATGTTAGAATATGTTTGCTTAAAGAGCTATGTTTTTTTGAAACAATGGCAGGAGCTCTGCCTCTCAATTGGCGGAATCAAACTGAAATAAACAAACTTATAAATATTATACATCACCTTAGGCACCTAGCCGATTAACCAAGATTTTGGGCAACTCAGAAAACAACCTACCTCTGCAATCTCCAGTTTCTCCTCATCATTTTCATCACCAAGTAATTCGTCATCTTTCAGTGCCATCAGCAGCAGCTCCTGAAGAGGAGCTGGTTCTTTAAGTTCCAAAACGGCACAGAGCTTGCTGGGGTACAGTTCTTTACTGCACCATAAATTGAATAATTAACATACCACATGAAATTAAATACTGAAATGTCCCTAGAAATAAACAACATCAATGAAATATGTCGAAGTGGCAGCAATAGTTGCAATGCAGGTGGTAGCAGTGTGATGGTCTGGTATGACATCATTTTTTTTTCTCGAATGTGCATTGCTCGGATTTCATTAAGAGACGGAGAGAAAGTTCAGTACAAAAATAAATAAAAGACTGGAGTAATCCGCGGATTACTTCAACTACGGCCCAATGGCAGCAAGAGTTTGTGATTACAAATAAACTATTTTGCAACTAGGGAAGCTCCTCATCACAACTACTAGCCATCATCCTCCCCATCCAGATCGGCTAGGTTGAGATTCCAAGCCACCGGATCAAACTCTTGATCAAAGAGCACCTGCAGAGCCGCTTCTTTCCTTGGCGTTAGAGGACTAGCAAAAGCTTCAAAGTACTGTCTAGACGCCTTTATGTTAGCCGACGGAAGGTGTGTCGCGATCCCCATCTTCTGTCGAAGCACGACTTGTGCTTGCAGCGTCGCGTTCGCTACGCGTGGTTTGGCAGCGAGGCGGACGCTTCGGCAAACCATCGTCACCGGCCAGCGTGGCCTGCGCAGCCTTGGCCCTCCCTTGATCAATGGGGAGTCCATAGGAAGGCACACATGATCCTCAATCATCTTTCGTAATGGCGGTGATCGAGGCCCCCACAGGGTGGCTGTGACATTGGGACAACCGACGTCGTCATCCACCGGGTCATGTTGAGCGGTAGCAACAATGGAAGGCGTAGCCACGTGGTCATCCAGACCCACAGACACAGCCACCGCGGCACTCCCCTCCGGCGCGGGGAGACCATCAGTTGCAGAGATTTCCCCCGCCGCATCGGGCCCAAGAGTGGTCGCGACATGATCCGACGGCGCAGGACTCGCCGGCGGGACGTCGTCGTTGAAGCTCTCCACAAATGGTGCATCGACCTCAGACGCCCCAGCATCAGCAAAGTTGAGCTCGACCATACGTAGCGGCAAAGGAGGCTCCATCTGCGCTGCCTGGGAGATAGATGAACACACGACGAGGCAGGCCTCGACCTCATCAAACATTGGGTCCACCCGAGCAGGAGGATCCGTGCCCACAGGCGACACGAGTGCTAGCGGGTCTACAGGTGTGTCGACCTTGACCACCTCCATCGATGGCCTGGCGCCAAACTCCAGCTGGGGCAAGGCCGATGCCGAGGGGGCCAAGGATAGGATCCGCCCGACGAAGAAGGGAGGTTCCGGTGACCCGGCTGACGGGCGTCAAGGCCCCCGACACGGTTGACGACGACACGGTGGTCAGCACAGTGTTGAGGCTTCTGAACACATCGTCGAGGCTCCTGCGCACTTTACGTGGAGGAGTGTTGTGGTGGGAGGCGAAGTCGATGCCTGCAGAAGGGATGGTGACACAGGCCGTCGACGACGAGGGTTGGGCGAGGCACCACGCCGCCCACGCCTGCGCCTCTCGAACGAGTGAAGTCGTTGTCGCCGTGCTGCGCGCCGCTACGCCGGCGCCACCACCGCGGAGGCCGGTGGCGATGGCCGACCCGTTGGTGGCGAGGGCGCGTAGCGGCGGTATCAACCGAGCCACTATGGAGCGGGCAACCTAGTCGAAGGATGAGGACACACCGCACGGGCGTCGATGGAGTCGTGGAATACGGCCGACGGCGGCGGCGCCGCCGCCACGCCTGGGTCGGCTGGTTCCGGTGTCGGGGTAGCGCCCGCCCCGAGCCGGGGCTTGACCGCCCTAGATGCGACGACGAGGGCGTGGTCGACTTGTTGTCCAGCAGCAGCGCCCGCGGCCGCCGACGGCGAGACAACGCGACACGCAAGACACCGAGGAGCGTAGGGAGGGCCCATAGTCCACCGTTCTCGAGTCGGCATCCTCGAGGAGCCCCTCCATTTAGCGCTCCTCCTTGGTCCCGCCGGTGCGGGGCATCAACGGGCCGCGTCGGGGAAGAGGGCCTTCCCGAGGAGGAGGTAGACGGCAAAGAGCTCGGAGCGGATGGCCGCACGAAGTGACGTCGGGCTCCGACTAACCCGACGAATTTGGGAGTCAAGGGAGCTGCGGGACCGGCGACGGGGACCTCCTGCGGCTAGGTGGTAGCAGCGGCCGGCGAGCCGTGTGGAGGCGCCCCCGGCGAGGAGCGTCGGCGGCCGAGCTGCCCTCGCTGCCCCCCAACATGGCCCACGCCGCGGCGTGCTGGTGCGCCACGACCGCACTGGCAAAGGCACAGCCACAGGGAGGGGCGTGACGAAGAGGATGAGCGGGCGCCATTGAAGGGATCCCGGTGGCGGATCCCGGCTCAAGGAGCCCCCGCGGCCACCGAAGGGCCCGATGCGGAGTTGACGATCCCAGCGAGGGACGGGCGCAGGCCGGTGCGGTTGGGCGCCGCGGCGCCCCGGGGTGGACCCGCTAGATCCGCCGTCCTCGCCGTCGGCCGCGGGGTGGACCCGCTAGATCCGCCCGCCGTGGTAGGCCACATGGCAAATCCATCCCCTGGGGGGCGGGGGAGGAGGAGCGGGGGGTGGTGGCCACGCGCGGGTAGGCCACATGGCATGGTAGAGATGGGGAGGAAGAGGAGGCCGGGTAGGGCGGGATTGGAGACTGGTATGACATCATGAAGTCTTTTTATCTGGGGCTAGGGGAATTGGGTTTCTAGGGCCGGGAGGCCACCGGCCCGGCGACGGGCGGGCAGGCCCCTTCATTAAGGAGCAAAAATCGGGTTCCCCGGTCTCACCGCCGTATGATTCTAAGAATTCTGGTATGACATCATGAAGTCTTTTTATCTGTATGGCTAGAGTGGAATTGGGTTTCTAGTGCCATCTGCGAATCATGTAAGTTTTTTTTTGTTTTTGCCCAGATAAGGCACTAGTCACGCGTGGAAAGGAAAGAGATAATTCACTGCGTTGGAGCTACCTAACATTTACAACATTGACAAGGTATAGTGAGTATTGTGCTATTCGGTCAAAAAAGTGAGTATTGTGCTGTATCAAAGCGAAAACTTCATCAGCCAGGCTAACATATGTGCAATTCTTAAACGTAACCTCTAAGAGACCTGCAGCAGTAGAGAAAACATCAGGCTAAAAGAATTGATGCCCTCCTTTCAGTCATCAAAGGATAAGATGAAATCACCAGGATGGCAGTGAGAATCTATTTCCATAAGAAGCTCATGACGCCAGCATCCTTTGGATTCCTCCTTGATCTTACAGCATTTCTTGTAGAATCATGTAAACATTGAGAAATAAAATCAGCCTCAGCACAAATAAATGATAGCAATCACAGTTTTCACTTCTTAAAATAGATTGTTTGAATTAGCAGCCAGAATAGAAAAGGAAAGGACAGCACTCCCAATAAAATTAGATCCAGCATGCAAGCAAAAGACAGAAAACGAAAAACAAAAACAAGGATAGGATAGCAACTTTAAAAAAAAAATAAATAAATAAATAAATAAATAAATAAATAAATAAAAGATGCATGTGAGGGGGTGAAGTGGTTCAATGATACAAATACAAGATCAACTCAATGATGAGGAAATTCTGAAAGGAACGCTGAGTGGTTGCTAGCTTGATAATTAAGAGCCCACCTTACAGAAACAAGGGCAGATTTCTTTTCGAGATTTCAAGATTGCCCATGCCAGTAAGCGTGCAACCTTCCAGATGGATTGTGTGGATATCAGTTCTGACCATTTGGCTCACAGGAGTCTTTTGAGATTTCATTCCTACAGCACAAATGGTTACAATGAGATGATTCGCTTGGCAGGATTCAGAGTTTCAGACACTGCTGATCAGGTAGCAAATAGTACGAATAAGCAATTAAACTCATACGCCAAGGCAGCATAGGGCACTACTGGAAAACATTTACGCTTAAAAAGTTATGATCCATTATATGTGTTGATTAACATTGTACATACCAGAGGCCATTTGACATCAATACCCTTTTCCTTCTGTGTGTAAACTTGAGTAAGTTCTGAGTTAACTGCCTGCAGCTTAGCTGGAACAACATCATCAATGGTAGAAGTACACATCAAAGCTCAATTACATATACACAGACATCATAGGACGTTTCAACTTTCAAGTATAAGAAAGTCTGTTATTATAAATAATGAAAATGAGCATGCTAGACCATCACCAAATCATATGCCATAAAAAACCACATATCAAATAAAGTTTGCAGGTCAATGCTTGTGTTTATAGGCAGGGTCACCCAGTGAAGAGTCGTGTTTCCAAGAAATATTTTATGAGCATGGTGACCAAGTATGTGTGTAATCGAAAGTTGTCAAATAGATATATGGCAACTGGTAAGTAAAGTATCATAGCGGAATACAGGCTATGACCCAGAAGTAGCTTGTAATATCAAGGTTTGAACTAATCACTGCGATGGCTGTCAAACAAATCAAATAATTTAGTCTGAATAACTTGATTTGAATACACATGCAAATTCAAAAGACCCATGGTGTAGAAAACTAGCCCAATTCAATGGACTACTATTGGACGTATTGCTTCTACACTTGCAATGCCACCCCATTCACAACTTTATCTTCTACATTTTCCATGACCCTCCAATAAGCTCTATGTCGGAGGTCAAATTTCTGGATGTCATTTTAGGTACACATACACGCCTTTTCACAGCATCACGATGACACCAAAATGGCAATGGCACGAACCAACTGTCATCAATAATATGGCCACAATACAATGTCATCCACAAATTTATAGAAAACATTGAACTTGTAGTAACTGATGCACCAAATTACCTATTTATCATGAAACTGTGATCTCCATCTATAGTCCAGTCAAGCTTATTAGATGCATAATCATCATGGCCAGCTTCATCAACAGTCCTATTAAACACGCCAAAGAATATAGTAAATTGCTAATTGCTAATTATACTTTAATGACCCCGCTTCAATAAATAGTTCAATTGCTCGCACAACTCCTGTACGTTACTGAAACCTAAATACACTGCATGACAAGCACCTGAATAAGTAAACATACCTTTTTTTTCTCAAAATGACCCAGGACACGGAGAATCTCTTTCCATGCTAAGTACCAGGTTCCTCCAGCATGCTTATCGTAGAAGTTCATGCCAACAAAATTCCCATCAAAATCAAGAAGGGGCCCTCCAATGCCAGCCTAGCCAGGTGACACGGAGAAGTTGTCATCAGTAATGTCAAACAGATATGGTCATTAACTCGTACTCCAATATAACCATGATCTTCAACTGTGTAATAATACGAGAAGATAGCATGCATACTTTACTGATTCGACATTCAGAAAAACGGAGATATCCGCAATCACGTTGGCACAGCATGCTGGCTTTGTGTCCTCTCGAAGCCATTAATTTGCCGGATCTGAAGATACGGCCTACAGCTAGTACTTCACGATTGTCACGCCAACGATGTTGAATTTTTATTGGGTGGCTAGGACTGTAATCGTTGACCCAGACTAGAGCAATATTGTAATGTAAATTATAATGTTGTAATATTCCGGCGACTGCTCGTTCTTTGCCTTGATGGAATACTTCAATCTGCAAACGACACAATTAAGACTTCACATATTCATAAAACGAACATGGATCACATGATAGCTAGAAGCACAAACCCTCAAGTTTTTAAGAATCTCATCTGCACGACGGGAATGTCTAATCAAGCTCGCTGACGTTAGAATAGTAGTACATCCATTCCATTCAATAAAGCAACCTGTGCATGCAAAAAACCTTTTTTCTCCTGAATACCATAATTGATCATTAGTTAGTAGTGAACCTGTGGTTAGATACAAATATGAAATAGTAAACAGCACAATACTGCAAAATCACCATTGAATGAAGCCAGTGCAACGATGTTTTCATCTATGTTGGTGGCAACTGTTTCCTTTAGTTCACTCCAGACACTTTTATCACCTTTATCATGTGTGTCACCGAAAGGATCTTCAAAACTATTAACCAAAATGTAATCTGATTGAAAATACAATGTACAATACTTGTGAGCGGACATCAAAGCAGTAAAAAATACGATGCATGAGAAATCAATACTTATAGGCATGGACTCACCAGTTAACATTGTTTTTGGACGCTCGGGGTAACCCAAGGATTCTAGATCATTCTCATTAAGCCCATCTCCATGTACTGGTGCAACAGTATCAGTAGGGGGTCGATCCTCATCAAGCCCATCTCCATGTACTGGTGCAACAGTATCAGTAAGGACTCGATCCTCATTAAGCCCATCTCCACGTACTGGCGCAACAGCATCAATAGGGGATCGATCCTCATTAAGCCCATCTCCATTTACTGGTGCAATAATATCAATAGGGGATCGATCCTGATTAAGCTCATCTCCATGTACTGGTGCAACAGTAAGAATAGGTCAAGTGACTAGTGTTTATGTAAGCTGATATTAGATACAATAAGTAACATTAACATAAAATTGTGTGCAGAGGATCAGCACACACAATCAACATATGATGAGTTGAGCCATACTAAGTGATTCTGCTTGAACATACCCATGAACAGAGTTTTTATTAATGATTAGAATAAAACCAAAGAAGTACAGCTGCAAACACCTAAGCTTATCAATAGTTACCACGAGTGTATACAAATGTAAAAGATGATTTTGTATCATTTGAGACAATTCTACAAACAGATACCATTACAAATGAACATAAATTAAATATTTTGATGGTTAAATGCCATTATGTGCCCAGGCCTAGTTAAAGAAAAATGTGCAACTCAACTGTGAGTGACAGATAGGGCTGCAAGAAACTTGAGCAGAGTAAATAAGGAGCATCAGACCTGGAACCAGTAACCCAGTTGTCTCTTCTTCATTGCAAATTGTTTTGTCCTTTGTTGACCTTCCTGTAGGATAAGATCTTTTTTTCTTCTTTGAGCTTCTCATGTGATCCATCAATTTTTCTGTTCTTTGTTGAGCTTCTTGTGAGATAAGGTGTATTCTTCTTTGAGCTTCTTGTGAAATAAGTTCTCGTGAGATCACCAACTCGTTCAGAGCATTACAGAGATTCAGACTAGTAGATAAGAGAAGGCACACCAATACTCCGTAACTAAAGATTTAGACTACAAATAGAGAAACTTTTTCTTTTTTTTTTTTTTTTTTTTTAAAAAAAAAAGACTTGATGGAGAAATCGACCTGAGAAACACGGGAAGGATGCCTCTTGTGAGGAGCAGAGGAATTAGGCCGGGAGGACGGAGCGTCGGAATCAGAGGGCGTCCGGCTGCCGGCGCAGTGCCGCAGTGGTCTGCGCCTGTGCAGAGCCGCAAAGTGCAATTGGTAGCCTACGCGGTGGCAGGCTGAGGGCGCTGGTAAGCTGGCGGCACGGCGACCTT
>JADLZK010011229.1:0-89660 GCA_015847255.1 Hyparrhenia diplandra
TGGGCATGGCGACTGCGCTTTGCTGGAGACGCTGTGCGGGCAGGCGTTCGGCGCCAGAGGAGTTTCCACCGCATGATGGGCGATGTACGGCCGCAGCGTTCCTGGATCGTGCTCTTCATGTGCGCGGTGCTGCTGCTGCTGCCCGTAGCCAGCTTCTTCGCGGAAGAGGTCGATGCTGCTGCTGACGGGGCAGTCCCGGAGCTGTCGGCGATGGCGGGGAGGGTCTCCGTGTGGTTCATCCCGCTCCACTTCTCCTTCGCCTTCCTCTTCGCTGCAGCGCTTCCTGCAGTGCCAGATGAAGAACTTCGCCAACGCCGCCGCCTCCGCCGTCGCGCTCGTCGTCCACATCTTCGTCAGCTGGCTCTTCGTCTCCAGGTTCCAGTTCGGGCTCGCCGGCATCGCGCTCACGCTCAACTTCTCGTGGTGGGCCACCGGCGCTATGCTCTTCGCCTACGTGTCCTGCGGCGGATGCCCCGACACGTGGCATGGGTTCTCCATCGAGGCCTCTGCCGGCTATTCCAATGGAATTTCGGTTCTGCACTCAGCGAAGATCCAATGGTAACTCGAGGGAGGCCCTTAATTAGCTACCGAGTGGTCCTTGTCACAGAGCTTATCTTGCGTCGCCGTCATGCAATCGTACACATGATAGGATAAAAGTCGGCTAGGTACATGTGGAGGCACCACGGACTGCAGCGACAACGCCACGATCTCCACTCAGATTGCTTGCTGCCCTGTGCAGGACCAGCTGGCGGTGGGTGCGCGCGCGTGTGTGGTGGCTCGTGGGTGGTTCGACCCCATGTTGGAGGAGCTCCTGCCTTTGTATTTGTCGAGGCCCTCGCTCGCTTCTATTGGGAGCTGCCCTCTATCGCGTGGCGGGCATTTGCGTGGAATCCTTTTGAAATTTACTATCGTCTTGTGCGTCGTAGATCTTTGGGCAGGATCTGGCGGAGGATCCGTTGTTTGCTCGCGTGCTCCGGCCATTGCGGTCGAGGCCTCTCCGTTATGTGGCCAGATGGTGAGTTCGGATGTCGCTCACGCTGCTTTGTTGATCGGCTGCTGTGGTCCTCTGATACTACGGGCCGAGGAGTTAGAGGCAGAGATTTGTTTGCCGTTGACGGACACCTCTCTCGAGAGGCCCGACGGCTACTGGCCAAGGCTAGCGACTGCGCCACCCGCTTGCGCGTGGTAGGTCGCATTCTTCGCCATGCAGCGAGCGTGAGCGCCACTGCAGGCAAGCCAGTTGTGTTGTTGAGAAGGCGGGCGAGGAGTTGAGGAGGATGCTCTTGATTTGGTGGTTGAAAGCAAATTCAAATGCGCCTTTCAGACGCCAATCTGTAGCACGGAAATCGGAAGAAGGAGGCTTGAGACTCTTTTGAATGGGCGCTTTCCATTTCGGCAAGCTATGCCTTAGAGTCTTGAGCGTGGCGCTAGAGGGACGAGTCTAGCTTCGCGTAATATCCGCTTTTAGTTGTAATTGTTTTGCTTTGTAATCCATCCACGCGTGCGAGGTTGTTGCCGGGTGGGCTTTGGTAACGCGGCGTTGCCATCCCCTCTTTTCTCGTATTAACTTCTTTCTGCGCAATAAAGCAGCGCTTCGGGCGTATCGGAGATAAAGTCGGCTAGGAGCTGACCATCTCGCGTACGACCGTGGCCGGCCATTGTTTTTTGACGCATTACATTCTTTCGACCAGTTATCTTTTGACCACCGGGCACCGGCCACAAAAAGAAAAAGAAATGAAAGAAACAGCTCCGGCAACCGGCGGTGTTGTTTTTTTCCCAGTCGTCCTATCTTGGAGCCTATTGTACAAAAACTTCATGTGTCACAGCTGGAGGCAATCAAGGACTTCCAAGTAACTCATCATGCTGTAATTGCCGGACACGGTTACTTACAGAGTTATTACAGTGACCAAATCCAGTTACTGCTAATGGCATACTCGTAGAACATATATAATGGCTTGCTAAAAATAATCTTAATTTTTTTAAGGCATTCATATCAGATTTATTTTTTTGTAGGCATTCATGTCCAGATCAAAAAAATTTATTATGTACAATAGTACTAAGATGAAATTATAGCATCTGACATGCTGATTCCAATAAGAACGGTGCAGCTGCTTACCCCTCTCTTCCTTCGGAAAAAGAATGGAATTCTAGTATAGCATTTAGAGATTTTTTTGACACGTGATAAAAACTAGAATTTTTTTCAGGAGGCACAGGCAGCACCTGTGATCATCAACGATCATCGTCCTTTCAAGCACGCGAAGGAAAAAAATGTAAATCGATCAGACCTGGTTTAACGCGTCATGGTCAGGTTTCTCCTTGCCGTCCGTAGCAGCGCCTGACCCGCTGGGACTTTCTGCCGGTGCTCCGGTGATCGGGACGACGCGCTTCATGTTGCTACCGCCGTGCTCGTCGACGACGGCGTCTGGATCCGTCCGGCTTGGCCGCTGCCACGACACGGACCGCCAGAACGACGCGAGCCAACCGGGCGTCCGCTCGGCGCCGCCGTCGGGATACCCGGCGAGGCTGGCGGCCCGCCGGTGCCTGCGGACCGCGGCGAGCTCCTTCATGACGTGCTCCGGCAGCCGCAGCGTGTGCCGGTCCGGCACGTCCATGGCAGACTGCGTCCGCCGGTAGTGGAACTCGTGGGGTCGCGCCGCGCCCAAGCTGATGACGGACTCGGGCGTGAAAGCGGCGACGAGGCGCGCCTCGTCTCGCTCGTCCTCCTCCTCTTCGTCGTCCTCCCCCGCCTCTTCACGCACCGCCATCCTGGCGCGCCGCCGCCAGCTCGCAGTCGCAGCCCTCGGAGGAGGAGGAGGCGGCGGGAGGAGCGTAAGCCGCGGTGACGGTAAGGTCGGCGCGGCAGAGCGGGCACGTGACGGCGCCGGCGAGCCAGGGGTCGATGCAGTCCGGGTGGAAGACGTGGCAGCAGGCGGGGAGCACCCGGAGCTCGTCGCGGTCCTCGAACGCGGCGAGGCACACGGCGCACTCGAGCGGCGTGCCCGGGCCAGACTTGGCCGCCACGCGCGCCTTCACGTCTCCGTACACCGCGGTAGGGAACGACTCGACCACCTCCCTGTCGAGCCCGGCGCGCGCGCGGCGCTCCGGACGGACGACTGCACCGCCTCCACCACCAGCGGCGGCGGCATGGTGATGATCCGGTGGAGCGTAACGGGACGGCGGCCGGCGCGCGGGAGGACGGGTCGGCGCGCAGCGGTTGATGTAGATGGAGAAGAGGGTGAGGACGACGAAGGCGGAGACGAGGGCCACGAGCACGATCACCGTGGTCGGCGTGAACCCGCCGACGGCGGTTCGGGAGTTGTGGGTGATCCCGGTGTCGTTGTTGCTCGACTGAGCCTGTGTCTGTCGCGCCGCGGTGGAAAGAGTCAGCAGGAGGTACAGGACAGCGAGCTGTGGCGCGGTACGTTGGCGCGCCATTACGACCTCGGTCCGGGATCCGGCGAGGGGCCACCGGACGCCGGAGAGATCTTCTGGCCTTGTCCGTGGGGAATGGGAAGAGAGAGAGAGAGAGGTTTTGAAGGAACCCGAAGTGTAATTACGCGGGCGCGCAATGTAACGTAACGCACGCGACGCGAGACGCGGTGCGTGTTGCGTGGGCGGGGCCGCCTGGTCAGTGGCTGTCGGGGGCGGCAGAGGGAGAGGGATAGGGCACCATGGGTGATCGCTCGACGTCGACGGAGCAGATCACGGCCGCGTGGCGGTGAGCTGACTCGCGCGTGCCCGAGTCGTCGCCCGGTCAGGATTCAGATTCAGGGCACGCAACACGGCCACACCGGGCTCGGCTGCTGATGATGAATGCTTTTTTGCTCACCAATCTGCGTCCGAGATTCATGCCTGCTACTTTGTCCCAACTGCTTGTCTGATAATGCTTTTGTTTAATGAGTCAACTCGGCGGTGACGTACTATACTGCCGCGCATGATTTCAGATGATGATATGCTCATGAACGAACGAATGAGGCTGTGGTTTGTTGGCGATTTGATAATACGTGCAAGTCTCGTCATCGATTCGTCTTGAACATATCCACATCGATTCAGCTGCAGCCACTTTTGCAGTTTGCACCACGGTCCGCGGACGATGGATGCAAACGCGCTTCTGTTCTGAAGGAACCAATAACACCGGAGCCGCTAGCTGTTGCAGTGGAGGCAACCTTTTTTTCTACTCTTTTCCACCGCCACTTCGACGACGAACTGAACTTCTGACCGAAAGGCTTCAGGCCGCACACAGGGTAGCGGTTGATTGACGGCGACCGTTTGTTGGATTCATCGGGGAGCAGATCACTTTCCGACCACCAGCTGGCCGCCCTTCTGCCCCTATGCGTCGTGTTTTTGAATCGCTGAAGGCGCTGTCACTCGGCAGGTATACGAGTCAGTTAATTTGAGAAGCAAAATAAATTCTGAACATGCTGAAGGCGCTGTCAAACAGTCCAGCTGCGACTTCATGTTTCGTTGCAGTGTGAAATCCGAAATCCAGTTTTGCCAAACACCACTCCAAGAGCTGTTCAGGTCATTTTTTAAGGACGATACTCTGTCTATTTGAATCGTTCAAAGCTCAAAGTCCTCTCGCTCAATAATATGTTAGACTGTTAGATCGCCTACTAATTTTACTTCTTTCTTTCTATGTGTGCCGTGATCAATATGAATTTTTGACAATCCGTAGTCAATTGAATTCGCATTGCGTACGTCACGCTATAGGGCTATACCTTTTTGAGAATTACTATAGGGCTATACCTTTTTTTGAGAATGACACACAGCACAACGCTAGTACACTCACAATACGCACGCACACCCTTCACTCCCTACGAACATACGACGCAAACTCCTACCCCTTGGCGAGACTGTTCGACCGAGCACCCTACAGATCCGAGATTCTCGGTCACCATTGGCGCTCGTCAAGCCGACGGAACGCCGCGACTACGAAAATCCTAGGAAAATCCCGCAGAAAGGTGCGAAAGCACCGTGATTTGAACCCCTGCTGGATAGCGTCCCCACCTGGACCGGCCCCTACCATCGACTACGATGCCACTCGCACTATAGGGCTATACCTAGGAGCCTGTAATTTGAACAGTCTGTAATCATTTCATGTTATTGACGCTGCTCTGGCTCCCCTGGAATGTCATACTGGGCTGGCATTATTTATCAACCGGGCCAGGCTTTCCTTCTATCTAAGGGGACAACAAATCTGGGCCATAATAACTAGTAAAGCGGTCCATATCGTGGCCTCAGGACTCCATCATGGCAAAGGGGAACATTTCTTTCAATTATTAAGAGAGATACATGGGCCCGAAGTTTGATGATATGTTTTTTTGTTTCTTTCATGGACTTTCGTGTACCAGTCATTATCTCGCAAGCACTGGATGAGTTTTTCTAATCAAGGACACATTTTTTTCCTCTTAAGAGAGATAATCAACACAGATCATCATTTCTCAACACGAAAGATGCATGTCAGTAGTATAACTCCAGCCAATAACTATAACCTAGACGGTTTATATAACTATAACAAACTATGGTCCGGTTTGAAACACCGATTTATTTTTTTAATATAAAAATTGAATCGATTACTCTAAAATTGCGGTAACAGTTTCTTACGGGCGCCTGACGCCGCGGTGATTTCCGGACGTGGCGTTCATGGTCGCTACGGCGCTCCCCGCCCTTCCTAAACATCGTAACGCCTTCTTCGAAACAGATCCACTCTCCGCACCGCATCGCGAAAATCAATTGATTCCCCACTCCCCACTCGCATCTTGTTGTGGTTCCCTTCCCTCGCTCACCTATCGCTGGGTGCCGCCACCACCGTTGCCGGGCGACGTGTTCTTTAGCGGTCGAAGTTCACCGCGGCGCTCCAATCTTCTTCTCCGCGATTCGCCGCCCGGATCGGAGTCGGTGGCGCCCAGCGTGACGCCTTTCCCTCTCGCATTTGTAGTCAACTCCGACAGGTGAAAGCAGCAAATTAAGCGAGAGGTTAGTCGCCACCTTGCCCAAGCGGCTCCTTCTCAACCGGGCATTCTCCCTTGCAATAGTAGATCGAGGGATCTTATACATGTAGCATATGTTGTAATTGTTTCATAAGCATGTTGCAAAATATGTTTTTGAGTGTTCCATATGTTCCGGTGATATGTTTCATCGTGTTTTGCGGATATGTTTCATTTGTGTTTCCGGACGCGATGTTGCGTTGTGTTTATTTAGATGTTTCATATGTTCCACATATGTTGTTTGCATGTGTTTTATGCCGATGTTGCATATGGTTGCAATGGGTTTCAAGTGTGTTTTCAAGCGTTTTAGAAGCATGTTCCAGGTGTTTTCAACCGTCTTGAAACGAAAGATTCAATCGCTTTTTTCCGGATGTTTCAAAATTAGATCGGCCGTTGCATCTCTCTCCTCTCACCTTCTACTGCATCGCTCCTCGAGCTGTGGACATTGCAAATGGCCGCAATAGTTTTCAAATATGTTTGAGGTGTTTTTTCAAGTGTTTTTAGAAGGATGTTTAGGTGTTTCAACCGCTTCAAAATGAATGTTTCAATCGCTGTTTCGGATTTTTCAAAAATTAAATCGGTGTTGCATCTACCCTCCCCACCTTCTACAGCATCATGGATGGAAGGGAGCAACAGTTGTACAACAGCCGAAGGGGACGGGGCAGCATGGAAGGTAGTGGCGTAGCGCTTGGTTTCCGGGATGTCCGCGCTATCGTCGCCCTTAAAATCGGTGTGTTTTTTAGATTTACCCTCGTTCTCTCGACGCATCCAACTCTAAACCGAAGCGTTACCACCTGCCAGTGAAGACGACAAGGCAGACTGGCAGAGAGAGCATCGTCATTCCCTGGGAATGCACAGTGTAAAGCCATGGCACGGCCGGAATGGAATATCTCGATCCGTGCCAGAATAGGCAGTCAGAGGAACAACTGGAATATTGTATATCACGAGTAGCGCTGCATGCACGGCGAAAACAATCCGCCGCCGCGCGCATCATTACCGCCGTGGTACGCGCGCGCATATGGAATGGAATCACAAAGCCCCTAGCCTAGGGCGAGGGTCCTGCTGACCGTCCAGCGGCGCGCCGATCGGCCGCCCCGGCCATCATGTTACAACGACTACGATCGGTTCCAGCGGGCTGCTGAGTGAAGTGAATCACAATAGTCGCTGATGAAGTGACAGGCGCGCGCGACTGCACAAGTGCCTAGCAGCCAGTGTACACGCACAACAACACAGACATGTTTGAATTAACCCAGCTGCCTCGTCGTCCTCCGGCCATCCATATGATCCATGTCGATCGATAGGGGGGCAATGCGCCAGCCAGTGCAAGAAGGAATGTGACCCCGGCCTTGCGGCGAGGCGCGGTAGTGGTAGTAGGTGCTACGCAACGATGGCAGGCATGATTGCGCCGAGCCGATCGTCGATCCGCGGCCTCATGATTCGGGAATTTGACGGCCGGCGGGGCACCCCTGCCGTGCGTGACTGGACGTCTGGTCTGGACCTGGGAAATGGTAGCCGCCGCGCTGTGCTAGCAGCGGCAGGATCCATTGCCGTCGCTTCCCTTCCCGTCCTGTCTCCGGCCGGGGCTCGATCGGGGTCCCTTCCACGTCTCCACGTCGAGCTTGCGTTGCCCCACTGGCCGGCCCGTTGCTGCTGCGGACTGCCACGACGAAACGAAAACTCGGGCGCGCGCCATCGCAAAACCAGGCGCCGTGACGAGTGGTGGTGTCTCGAGGCGGACGGTACACCGAACGCCAGGCCACCAGCCGGGCGGGGCGGCATTCATGCATGTACGCGGGGCGCCTGCCCCGCGATGTACTGTATGACATGGGATTACATAGTACCGCACGTGCCGTCCGAACGGTTCGCCGGGCGCGTGACATCGCATAATCAGGGCGGGGACGGGACTGCCACCGCACGGACGGGGTGTCCGGCCGTAGTGGCGACTGGCGACGGAGGCGGGGGCGCGGCCGGGTCTGCTGCCGCCCGCTGCAACAGGAAGTCAGGAACTCCAGCGCCCAGCGTTTGCGGCAGACACGACGCGACTTCACGTCGCAGTTGCGCGGAAAAAGGGGCGCGGCAGCCAATGGTGAATTGGTGATTGCTGGTGCGGTAGGGCCAGCGTGCACGAGCTCGCGTCTGTGGCCCGGACTGCTCCCGTGCACGGCGTGTTCAGATGCCCAGACGCCGCGGAACCACAATTCTGTGTGCTGCTGCTGCTATTTGTCACGTTAGGCTACCCGGCTTGCTGTTGATCGCTAGTACTCCCTACTGTTATAGTACATCAGGAAGGTGACCCCTGTGTTTTTTCTGGTTTTTTTCTGCTTTGTCACGAGTCACAACTCAGATGATTTTTATTTTTCCACTTTTTCCTATATATTTAGTGCCTGGAAATTTAAGAAGATTCTGTGCAACACTTTTTTTATCACAGTAACACATTCAATTTTTGCATCCTTGTTGTCTAACTATAGAAAATAATTGTTAATTTTTTAAATTGTCCTTTGTGCAAACACATATAAAATTTGTCATTGTCTAACTATAGAAAAATAATTGTTAATTTTAAATTATCCTTGTGCCAACACATATAAAATTTTTATAAGGTTTGTAGTTTGTTTAACTAGTTTTTATTATTGGAACCTAAAATTGCTTATTGTGTCTACGTAAATTGAAGACTAACTAAATTCCTAATTTTAGTATAAAAATATATGCAATTAGCGTCGCCGGAAATAAAACAAAAATTGAAGCACCTGAAATTTAGCAAATGTGCCTTATTTTTTAGCAACAAAAACTCAGGTTGATTTTATTTTTTCTCACTAAACTATTCACCTGAACTTAGTATAAGTTTTTTTACAACAAACCTAGTATATGTTGAGTTTAAATTAAGGTATATAAGTTGACAATATTTAAAATGGGGCGATGGGAAAAAAATGTATATCAACTTGATGTTTTTATTTTTCGATATAGTTAATGTGTCATGATCCGTAATTGGGCCACCTCGAGAGTGGCTAATTGGGCCAAACGCTGACGTCGCCGCCCAGAGGGGCTCTCAGGCTGCAGCTGCAGGGGAGGCTCGGCCCGCCGCCGCTTTCCCTCTTCCGCATGCGACTCGAAGTTTGCTTTCGCCTTTTAAGTTAGGATTATCTTAGGTAATTTTTTGTGTAAGGGGCTATCTCATCTATAAGGGATACCCTTATTAGAAAAATAATAAAATAGGAATTGCTTATAAAATGTATTCCAGTCATATAAGGAAACCTTATAGAGATTGCTTAGATTACAAGTCCCACTAGTCGGGCTATATAAGCAAGAGGCATGTAATCTCCGGGGGACAAGCAAGAAAATAAAATATATCTTCCGCCTTCAGCTCCCCTGCAACCGCGCCGCCGCCTCCTCGCCCTCGCGCCGCCAGCTCCGCCTCCCGCCGCCGCTTCCCTGACGGCCACGCTACGCTGCCGCTTCACGCCGCCACCGCCATCACCACCCCCGTCCCTCCCTCCTCTCCCTCTAATTCCCCCATCTACGTGTCAATTCCGCCCAATCTAAGTCGAATCACATTACATTGAGTATCCGGAGGCGCGATTCCCACCACCCACTTGGCCCAGGGATTAGGGAGTTCAAGCCTTGTGGCCCTTTGAAGGGTGCTCCTGGCTGACATGCTAGCTTTCGGATCGCCCGGGCGCTTCGATAACATCGAGACTTCGTCTCGCGCGCGGATGGAGTCACGTCTACATCACGTCGAGGACCCTGCACGTCACAGCCGCAGGAGCCATTGGTATTCTGCGCCGCCCAAACCTGCGAGGGCGGCCGCCCCTGCTGCTGCCACGGCGCTACCGCTCCACCGCGCCCGAGGTTCCGTCGGCTGCTCCGACCTGCCTTATCCTCCGTGTGGAGGAAGATGATATGGCGCTGTCTGCGTGGCAGCTCCGGCCGTCTATCGAGCGTCACCACTTCAAAGCGACAACTGCGGCACGCAGACTGCCCCCTCACCTCCACGACACGCAGCACGTGCGGAAGGGCAGCCCGGCGAGATGGGTGCCAACGCTGGCGCCCTGCTCCCGAGCGCCACGCTTTGGTGTCACGATCAGCGCCACCCAGCGGCATCACATCCCCCTGGCGCTTCGTCAGCGTCGTGCGAATCCGAGTCGGCATGCGGCGGCAAGCGAGCCCGGACCTCTGGCCGCGGGCTGGAGTGCTCTCCGGCTGCTTCGGAGATCGCCCGCCGACCTTCGTGATTCTGTTGCTTTCCCACCTCGTTAGTGTATTCTCTGCGGTCGCGGTTCCTTGGACCTGTCCGCTGAACTCTCCGATCAAGTGCCGAGTTCACTCCACACGCCCTCGCCATCGCCCGGACCGCCCACCTACCTGCGACACTTGAGGCGTCGCGCCGCAGCCTTCCCGAGGCAAGGCGAGCGACTACATCAGCTTGCCGAGAACTATGCACTGCGCATGGAACTTCGAGCAATTGACGCCACCGTCGCCGGACTCTTGCATTGGAAAGCCCTCACGGGAGGCGCGCCGCGGCTGCAGCTGGAATGGATACGAGGCACTGCGTTAGATTGGAGGAGGCCATCGACCTTGCCGCGCTGCTAGCAGCCCGGCAGGCGGCAGACAGGCCTTGGACACCAGGATCTTTGACGCCCAGCGCCGCTTAGCGGCCCGGCCGCCCTTTGCGAACACGAGGTGGCCTCGATGGCTGACATAGCGCGCTGTGCCACTATGTAATGACCGCATGCCCGGGCGGCAGCGTCTTGCTGTTGCCGCCATGGAAGACATCGAAGAAGAAGGGCGATGAGCTTAGCGGCGAGGATCAGCTGGCGCACCTTGCGCACAACTACCAACGCAGGGCTCAGGAGGATCATCTCGAGCGCCATCGAGCTACGGATCCAAGCTAGCGCCCGAGTGGAGTCTCCCGCTGTGGCAGCCGTGAGTACTTTCACGCTAGCCATCCCAGCGGCTTTAGAGCTTTCTCGGGACTTCCTGTGGGAGAGCGCGTTCCTTTGCGGCGTTGCCGGTGGAAGAGCTACATCTCCCAATGTCGCCCTCGGGGAGGCTCCCGGGCGTTCCCGGCGAGCGTCAGCTTCTTCTCGAGCGCGCGCGCGAAGCCCAGCGGATCGAGGCGCCACCGTCCTCCTCGCCGACAACCATGGCGGCGTCTTCTTCCGCATCGACCTTTATCACGGTTGGCGCCCGTGGAACAAAGAGCAGCTGGTGGGACGGTCGCCACGCCCCGGCGATCACTCCTCTGAGCTGCTTGCCTCCTCGGCTTCACTCTCAGTCGCCACCTACGTCGCCCGACACGTCCTGCTTGCGGGCAACTCCATGCCCAAAGGTGGCGATCTGCGGCTGACTTACACCTACGCGTCTCCACCTGCGGCTGCGCGGATGCTCTTTCGGTAGCCGAGAGCACCCTCGAGCGCCTCCGTCATGCGTCGTGCGCCGTGGAGCAGCGCGTTCAACGCTTCGTCGTGCGACGGAAGCTTCAAGTTCGGCGTCTACGCGCCGATTTCCACCTCGGCTTCTCCTTCTCCGAGCAGGGACTCCGGCGCCACACTACTTTAGCGGCGGCATACTTGACAAGTCGCGGCCTTCTACGTCCTCTGCGCGCCGGGCACAGTATGCCAGCTCACGATCGGCGTGCCTTTCGCCACGCTCACGGTGGAGTTGGCGGCCCGATGGGCGCAGCAGCGCTCTCGTCGAAAGCGGTGAAGAAGCATCGCCAATCCGAGTGAGGCGGCCCGAGAGTGGCCTAATTGGAGCCAAAGCACTGACGGCCGCCCGGCCCGGGGAGGGCCGGACGTATGCAGCGAATGCCTGCACGCCGCGCAGCTTTCCCTCTTCGCGTGCTGACTCCGAGTTTGCCTCGCCTTTAAGTTCTAGGATTATCTTAGGTAATTTTTGTGTGCAGGGGGCTATCTCATCTATAAAAGCCCTTATTAGAAAGAGAAATAATAAAATAGGATTGCTGCTTATAAAGGTATTCCGTCGTATAAGAAGCTTATAGAGATTGCTTAGATTACAAGTCCCACTAGTCGAGACTGCTATATAAGCCTTAAGAGGCATGCTAATCTCCGAGGACAAGCAAAGAGAAATAAAATATATGCTTCCGCCTTGAGCTCCACGCCGCCGCCGCCGCCGCCTCCTACAGCGCGCTTGCTTGCTACCGCCTCAAAGTCGCGCGCGCAGCGCGTAGCGGTAGCCCGCCCGCACTGCCGCCAGCGCCACCGCTCCACCCCGTCCTCCTCCTCTCCCTCTAATTCCCCAATCATTACGTGTCAATTCCGGCGCAAATCTGGCATTTGGAATCGACATAATAGTTTTTGAGAACATATATTCGATCGATTCGATTTGGTTGATATCAAAGAACCGAGGTGAAATCATAGAGCCCTCACTCTCGGTTTACAGAGCAGAAGCTTGTCTGTCTGGGATCGATGTGCACCTTTTTTTTTTTTTTTGCATGGAGCTAGAAATCAGGAAACTTGGGGGACAAATGTTTTTTAGGCCAAAGTGTTCCACATTCTTGGAAGAATACCAGAGTATGGAGTAGGCAAGTCCCTTGTAAAATTAAGTAAACTGACTTAAACATAGATTTAAACCAGCTCTATAGCTAGCTCCAAAAATCAGCTCTCTATATCGATTGCGTACTATGTGGCTTGTGGTTGGTGTCGACGTGACCCCCTTTGTCATCGTGATATATATATTGCTAGAAGGACTTCGGGATTCTTTGTTCTATCGATTTATTGTACTATGTGAAGCGCTCATTGGTTGGTGCTCGACGGCCCTTGTATCGTATATATTGCTTTAAGGACTTCGGGGATTCTTTTTCTCGCCGTAGCCGCGTCTCTTTTCTCGCGTAGTAGTTTATCTTTTAAGTACAACTTTTACCATTGTTGTCTGTGTTGTTAATGCAATGTGCACGATGCGGCTAACAGGTTTTTTAATAAAGCGTGGGGCCATGTGAAACTCTATTTTTCCTTATCTAAATCGTGTCAATGGATACGCTTCGAAAAAAAAAAACAATTATGTGTGCTATATATTGTTTAATTTGCTACGTTAGGCTACCTGCTTTTGACGATGATCGCTAGTACTATTACTGTTTCAACGGGAAAGTGATTGTCCTTGAATTACTTTTCCAAAAATGATATGACTGTTTGACACACAGTTGTACGTAGTTCTAAAATGCAAGCTCTGTTTATAGTTTGTGGGACAAAAATATTTGCTTATAAACAAAACTAAATAAACACCGCGCAACAAATGCCTCTGTTATATGCCCATGCATGGAGCTAGCAGTGACAAATGCTAGGCCAAAGTGTCTCCATATTCTTACACCCCAACACTATTTGTGGTGGTGTATACCACGGTCCACAGCAAATCGGTAATTTAATGTGTGCAGCGATTGCCTAGCTCGAGAGACAATGACACGGGGATTATATTGGTTTTGGGGCAATCGAGCACCCTAGTCAGGTGTGTGGCGGAGCTCAAAATGCTTTCGTTCGGGGCTTAATGCAAGGGGAGAGAGGAGATGAGCTCCCAAGTCTCGTAGCGGTAGATGCTTATTTGGATCGAATGGATCGTGTGTGTGTTATGAGTGTGCAAGAGAGCTTGTTGCCCCGATGGCCAAGCTCCCCTTTTATAGTCCCAAGAGGAGCTCACAGCTGCCACCGATTAAGGGCTTAGAGGTAGAAGAAGTGTGAATAAAGGGATAAAGGGAAAAAGGTCTTCCTAGCTCGGTCGGGCACGCCGGCTGTCCGTGCGTCGTCGCCCGTCATCGCCGCTCTACCCCTCAGAGACCCGCCCAGCTACGCCATAGGGTCAAGTAGAGGCTACTCGCGTTCCGTCGACGAGGATGCGCACGGACGCCCGGAGCTCGGAGCTCCTTGTCCCGTGCATGGGGGGTACAATGAGCTCGTCCGACCGCCACCGTACTCCCAGTGCCCTCGCCGCCCGGCACGCGCGTGCCGCTCAAATCAGCCGTCGACCTCGCGGCGGCGCCGCCTGGCCTTAAATGCTTCGTGACTTTGGTGTCGCGGGAAAAGCGTGTAGGCCGTGGGAGCTCGTCGAGGAGCTTGACCTCGACCCACCGAGGTCACATTTGTCCCGTGAGCTGTTGTCTTTAGCGCATGGCGCGGTATGGCGTGGTCCGGACGGGTCATACGCGGCGTGCCGTCGGGGATCTTGCTTCCCCTAACGAGATCTTATCGTAGGTTGCGGCGCCACGACATGCCGCCATGGCGCCCGCCGCTTTGGTGTTGCGCCTGGGCCTTCACTCGCTCGACCGGGGATGCCCCCGGAGCTTGTCCGAGGCGAAAAGAACTCGATGTCGAGGTGGAGTTCGGTATGCTCCAGATACATTGATGGGAGCTCGCTCGGGGCGGAGAATTGTCACCTAGGTGAGCTTGAGCTCGCGCCCGAGGACCTCGCTTCAAGGGAGCCTCGTCCGAGACGGAGGGGTCTCTGTCGAACTTCGGGTTTGACTCGAGAGGGGCTTCGTCCGCTCTCAGAGTAGATGAGCTTTCGTCTTTCCTTTGAGGCGTTGTTAGGAATAGGTTTGGTCGGCTAATCTTGTCCGAATATCTGTGTCCCACAACCATCTAAACAGAACCATCATGTAATTTAACCTCAGACACACATAACATAGAGATTTAATGTCCTAGCTTCCCTAAAAAATCATCTGTATAATCATAAAGGTGCTCTGGGAACAACAACCACCACTTCTAGAAATTTGATTTATTTTATAGAAATTGCGATTGTTCATAACTTTCCCCTAGAAATTATTTCTATAGTAGTGCAACATGTTGATTGGTACACAGTTCCTAGTTCTAAAATGCAGTGTGTATGTATGTTAAAATAATTTAGTTTGAAAAAATGAATAAAAAACACCCAGCAAATATATCTGTTATGCTCATGGAGCCAGTAGTGACAAACTAGAGCTATAGCTATGCAGGGCCAAAATGTGTCCATATATGCACTATGCACCAACGCCGTCTAAACGGAATCATCATGTGATTTAAGCTCAGCCACAAACATGACACATATATAACCTAGAGAATTAATGTCCTAGGAGGCGGGGCATATATGCGCTGCTGCGCACACATGCAGGACAGTGCAGGTTCGACGCACATTGGCTAGGCGACTACTAGGTAGGTCAGGCCTCAATTTCGACATAATACTACTAATTAACAACGCAACCCCCTTCTGTTTACGCCAAGACAAAATTGCGTCGTGATTTGGTTAAAAAAAAAAAAACGTTGTGATTGTGCATGTTCAGCAGCGAGGGACAGACAGGATTCCCGTGCCGACATAGGTTCTAGTGTACAGTGTACGGACTAGTAGTTAACAAAACCCGCCTATGCATTGCTCGGATACCTGGATGCAGTTTGTTATACAGTAGTGCTCCATTCAGACTTTCAGAGGAAGTGATAGATCAATCGAGTTTGTCCGTTGCATGACTTAACAAGAAGGTTGTTTTGGATTGGTTAGCTGGCATGCATGCATGCTGAGTATGAAAAAAAATTCCATCTCTCTACCTATAGCACTTCGCAGTTCTACACAATATAGTGTCCCATCATGTGTGCCACACTATGTGTCGCTGCCTATACGTTAGAAAAAATGTGGCATGTATATATATATATGGATAAATAAACTAGGAAACATGTATATTTGGTGAAAACCACAACCTTTGTAAAAAACATGCAAACCACAACAAAAGATTCAATAAAAAAATCACACATGTACATGATATAATCGTCCAAACTCGACTTCATTTGTGAGATATAAAAATAACAAATTTCAAGCCACACTATTTATAGTGACATTTTTCATATCATGATAAATATTTCTTTCATGATTTTACGGAGAAATGTATGCAGTTTTACACTAACATATTAGCGTTTGATACATCTTCTTGTATTTTTATGGAACAAGTTGCTAGATTGCAGAAAAATAGGCTTATATGCATTAGCACTGTTTATATGATACAATTAAGCAAATACCAGCGACGAACCGAGATTGGGCCTTGAAGCACACGAAGATAGACGAAAACGCGAAGCAAACATACCAAGTATGGTTGATGCCATCCATGCATCGGTCATGTTTGGATCCCTCAGTTTTGCCAGTTTTTAAGGATCTGTTTTTTTTTTTTTTTTTTGGAAACTAGGTGGGATCCCAAAGGCCAATTTTTTTCTCCCAATTTTTTACTAGATTCTTAAAAACCAGGAGAAGCCGTTGATACCAAGCTTTTTGTCAGTTTATTATGGCTCATATAGCAATAAACGAAGTCAAATTCATAAAAGTGGAGAATCAAACACCAGAATCAGATTTCAGAAACTAAAGGGAAAAAATGGTTTTTAGAATTTGAAACTCTTGCAAATAGGGCCATCGACCGTAATTTGTCTTAATTGTATGCTTTCCCTTTTGTTGGACGAAGGTTCTCCTATTACTCTCTTTTTGAGATATGCCACTGAAAAGTAAATCATGATTTCACAAAAAATTTTTTTGTGTGTGCGTGTTAATTTTCAAAGGTAGTTTGGCAACTATAGGATAGTGTTTAGAGTATTAATTCTTGGGAATGCTCTAACGTATGGTGTTTATTCTAAGATTTGTGGTGCCTGTAGTACAACCATAGCACTCACTCCCAAAAGAGGGAAATGCAGAGAGTAGTACATTCTTTTGCCATGATCTAAAATATACTTGCAGTTGGCGTACTTTTAAAAGGCAATTAGTCTTGTCAATGTTGCAACAGAGCTAACACCATATATACCTCTAGGGGTCGACCGTCTTCCAGATGAAAGGTACTGGAAGAGGAATCTTTGAAATTAAACGAGCAAGCAAACGTATGTCTAGTGAAGCATCATTCTGGCAATTGCATTAAACATGGGTTTGGAGATCGGTGAAAAAGGACATGGTTGTAATAAACTAGCAGCAGCAAAGGCACTGTCCAGATAAACACACATCACTGCCCAAGTGCATTTTGTTTATATATTACGCGTGCGTAGGACCCGGGAGTAGGACGCACTGACTAGAGCAGAGCAAAGACGGCAGAGGTTAGCAATGCTTCCAAACTTTGCATTTCACACTTGACATCATTTTTTTTCAGCAAATCAAATCCGTTACCTACCCTATCCATCCAAATTAATTCCCATGGAGATCTCTCAGGATTTGCACTGACTAGAAAGCTTGTTTGCACACACATACGTCGTACGGCCAGCGATAATATGTGTGGCTCAGGCGGTAGGTATATGCGTTTTTTCATGTTGAAATAAATGGAAGAAAAAATGCTCTGCCAAGTGCCAAGACGAAGCTGTGATCCTTGTTTTTGGCATGGTTTTATTTGGTACAAGATGAAGCCATGAACAGGATGCATGGGGAACAAGATCGCCGAAAATTACGTTTTATTAGCACGGATTAGATGGCTACCTATGTGTTGTAGGAGCTGCAGGACGGAATTGTTGACCTTCTCTACGTACGTGCCAAACAAGAAGGTGTATATGTGATATGCCTTCTCGTTGCTTCTGTGTGGCCATTCTTTCGTGATGGTGGCCGATCAAGAAGAAACAAGAAACTGGTATGTTTAATTATTCCCTAAAGAAATACCAACACTGATTTATTTAGCTGACAATTGACATGATGGTGGTGCGTGTGTATCTCCATGGTAGTATCTTCACTGATACGTGACAGGAACACACCAGAACCACACGCGATTAACGTAACATGACAAGTAGAGCATAGGGGTGTACTTGTTTTATCTCGTAGCCTCATATAATCGACGTGGCATGTTAGTTAGCAGTAGAGATTAATCTAAATTAGTGCTACTAACCTCCTAGATTATTCTTGTTATGGGCGAAATACATCTTTATAGATAACACTTGTTTGCATGATTCCATACTTCTTGGTTCGGTACAGTACGTATCTTCTTCTGAGAAAATTAGGCGATAATTGATGTTACATTCATGAAGGACCACTTAGTTATGCACATGCTAGTCCGATTTGGTCACCGTGATAATCAAGCCACTAGATATTCATTATATGTGACTTCGTACTTGGTATGCACGACTCTGATTGAGTTTCAGTGTCAAGTATCAAATATAAATACAAGCATATGACCATTAATAACTTTACACTATCAAGAAGTCATGATTTTTTATTCATAGGCGGAATGGGAGAAAACATACGACAATCTTTTATTGTATAACTCAATGCTCCATTGTTTACAAAAATAATAATAACTCAATACACTGAGAGAAGAAATTAGTTTGTCTTGATGGTTATATCTTTATTCATACGCCACCAAGCATTAACCCACATGATTAAGCTAATGATGTGGCAACTGGAGTGCTAGGATTATAGTAGCATAATATAACTACTCAACATGTTGGTTAGACTAGATTGGACCAAAATTAGTACCACTAACCTCCTCGATTATTATTGCTAATGCATTTGTAGACACGTACGCATAAGCTTTTATACCATGATTCCTTACTTCTTGATTCGTACCTTCTGCCGAAATTAGGTGTGTGCAGTGAGATCATTGGTGATTGATTTCATACTAATGAAAAGGACCACAAATTCTGCACATGCTAGGTCGATCCGATCACCATATAACGATCAACCTAAGTGTCTATTTTGCATGGATTTGTTTCTCAAGGTGCTCATCCGGAAGAAATTTTGGAAACGAAGGGGAGTCACAAATTGGACCTCCTTCTCTGTAAAAAACGATTATGGCTCCTTTGTACACCAAAAATGCCTCTTCCTCTAGGGTGGGTCTGTCTCCTCTGGATCTTCTACAAAAAGTTGGTGCTAGAGCCAGAGCTAGGCCCATACCAAACAGGACTTTGATTAAGACTCTGGATTCTGCAAAATAGCTAAGAAATTACATCTCGCCAAACATGAGTGATGATTCTGTCCAAAATTAATAAATGGCAAAACATATGACTAGTTCTACTCCCATGAAAAACCTAGTGCACCAAGGAAAAGGAATTAGTATGGCCTTGAAGGCATGAATTTTAGGCCATGCTTGGATGCATAGAGTTAAGTGACTAATTGTTAGCTTAATAGCAAATACTAACATCGATTTATAACTAGCTGAACAAAACTAGCTTGTATGTAGCAGCTAATATTAGCTATGAACTTTTAGCTTGCTAGCTATTAGGAAGTAATGGATCTAACAAGACCTAGTTGCACCACTGCTATCACGATAATGTGTAATAATAGTATATCAGAGCGACACAAGCAAGCGTAATTTGCTAATCAATTGGAGCACTAGGATTTTTAAGTAACATTGTGGCGTGGCATCTTAGTTGAACTAGACTAAACCTAACAGTACAACTAACCACCATCTAGATTATTGATGTGTAAAATTCATTTGAAAAGAGGATACATTCTTGCATATCATAAACGATTCCTGACTTCATGGCTCGTATCGATCATGTGGTTATGCTGGTTCTAATTGAGTTTTAATTAAATTTCACTATGCAATATAATCCCAGACCTTCAAGCATATAGCATATGAGTGCAGAGAGGCAGGACGTAGGGAGTTCTTTTCTCATAGCATCATTTCCTTCTGATTTGTTATGCATGGAAAAAGCATTTTCGATCGACCTGACTTGATCGATATACTCCTCTGTCCCATGGGTTCGGAGTTTTTTGAGCACTTTGAACTTCATCTTTTGACCATCCCGTCTTTATTCAAAATATTTATGCAAATTATAAAATAAAATAATCAATATTGAAGTATCTTCTATTGATAAAATAAGTAAGTAAAAAATAAATTATATTTAATGCAAAAATTTGAATAAGGCGAGTATCGGGAATAAGATGGCGCGGGGAAACAGGGGGTAAACTCATGGGGCCGGAGGGAGTAGTACGTATGTATCTCCAGACAAAAATTAGGCATATGCAACGAGACCGTTGGTACTGATTGATGTCACATTCACAAACGCCCACATAAATTCAATTTCTAGCTCTCCACAGGCTAGTATATAGCTAGCCCGGTCACCACACGTACAATAAAAAGCTATTGTATATTATTTGTTTGCGACATATGCTTAGTTCGAACTGAATTTCGGTTAAATCTGACTACTATATGAAATATACATACCACCCCAAAAAAAACAATGCAAGGCAGTTATACAACAGAGATGTGGAGATTTCTTTTTTTTCACTCGAAACATATGAATTAATGATGTGGTTCTGTCAATGGATGGTATATATATAAACCCATGAAAAGAAATTAGTTTGGCCTCGATCACAGCATGAAAGGCGACATAGCAATACACAGCTAACATGTATTGCCAAAACTGACAGTCTGTCAGCCAAAAGCAATGACATCTCAGGAAAATGAAGCTAGAATTAACAAGTGGTAGAGTTATTAATGTCCGTACAATTTTAGTAATACAAGCATTTCAGTCTCCATCTGTAGAGATTCTCCTTGGACGAGCATCCAAACATGACCATTTAGCACCCTCCAGACGACAACACCATGTAATACGAGTTAAACACCTCATCACAAAGTGAAGTGTACGTCACAGTATTTTTCTTATCATCTTGCTTTTTGCCTCGCCACATATCTGCACCCACAAATGGACGAAAACCGAAGAATTGTTTGGGGAACATACTAGCAGTAGTAGGGTTATTAAGTTATTAGAATCCTCGCGTGCAAATGGCAGATTAAGAAATAAGAAAAATACTACTACTAGGTGTCAAAACTATTTTCTCTCGGGACCTGAAGAAAGAACTATCTATGGTAATTAGGTTCATGAAACATCAACTTTCCTGAAGATCTGAAACGAGAGAGAAAAAGCAAAAAGTGCAAATTTTTCTACTAGTCATCTGGACTAGACCGAGAGAGAAAAGAAGAGATCAAAAGTGACAGCCAGATTCGGTCAGTCAGAGCTTTATGCATGCACCTTTCACTTTCCTTTTTCTGTTACTGACACGGCAATTTCTGCTCGCTGTACATTACGGGGAGCAAGTTGAGTGTGAGCGCTGTGCGTGAAAACGTCGTCTACTACATGTACAGCGTCGTGTTCTTTGGGATCAAGGGCTGGCGCAGCATCACTTCATTTGTGAAGTCTGCAAGGTGGGCGCATGTGCCAAGCTCTTGTAATTCACTTCCTTCAATCTTATCGGCGGAAGCCGGTAATGGATCTTTCGATAGAAGAAAATGCCGTTATTTGGCCCTTCGTTGTACATGTACCAAACTGAATCTTCCGTACCTGTGATGTTTGAATTTGGGAGATGTGTGTCCTTAGGTGCTCTGGTGCTAGTACTAAAAATGTCCTCGTCTATGAAAAAAATTGACCTCTAAATTGTTTTTAATCAAACAAAAATATTAATGGAGAAAACACGTGGTTCTCTAGGTTTACGCAAAACTATAGGTTTTTAAGGTAAAAAAGGATGTGAGGAGAACATAAATTGAAAAAAGACAATAACAAGTGAATAGTTACGGATGTAAACGTTATCCATAGCCCGCAAATGTTTATACTCCTATGTTGATACAGCATAATTTTCCCTTTTTTTTCTCCATAGTTTCTTTTCAACTTCAAATTTACAAGATGGCTGCGCACTACCTATCTAATATTTTTGGAAGAATCTAATATCTAATATTTTTTGAAGTGTAAAAATTTCTAGCACAAAATTTTTTGTCCTTCACTCTCTTTGAAAATGATGCGCATGTCCTCCACGTACTCACTCGAGTGTATAAAACTCTTGTCTGGCTATATATATTTAAAATCAGTGTATACATATGATGAAAAATTTGAGATAATAGTGATACTTAGTTTATTATCCAGTCTTTGATCCAACTCATGGCATCGGACTTATAACAACGAGCGTTCGATGCTAACATGTTTTATAATACACCCTCCATCCTAGATATAAAGGCGTAACTATTTATTATTCATATGAGGATGCATACCTACGAATACTTAGTGTTGACAGCAGGTATAACTAAATGTGTTTCTTGATCTTAGAATCGGAGGTGGTTAGGGAGGGAGTAACACTGGCGTGCATATGATCATAGTCGAGGGGCTTTGCAGGAACAACGCAGGAAAGATCGAGGCGTCAACAATAGGATTTACACTCAACGCAGTAGTCATCAGTAACTAAACCTCTTCCGAGGCATAAAAAACTAAACCTCTTGTGAGGTGGAAGATCATCATGCATGGCCTCGGCTGCATGAAGGAGGCGGGGCCGAATAGTAGAGGTCCGGACTCCGGACCCGAATATTGTGGAGCAGCGGTACACAGCCGTGATCCGCGACAGGGAACTTTCGATTCGGTCGGGGAGCGGAGCGGCGTGGTACGTGAGGCGGAACGATGCAGGGCGCGTGTTCGCGGTGTCAAGGGCGGCGGCTGAATGCAAGTAAGGTGGCGAGGCGGCGGCGTGGTGGTGTTTCGGGCTTGCCTTACATTTCGCCAAAGTTACTGCCTAGGTAGGTTAATATGGGACATGTGTATTATGGATGATAAATGGAAGATCAAGGTATTATGGGACAAATGGGTGCTTAAGTTAATTGGGTAAATATTTGAGATTTTAGGAGTTTGACCACATCAATTGATTCCCTTGAGTTAATTTTATATTGAACCAGCATATGTAATAAATGAATTACACGTGATTATTATAAGCGTATAGTTCACTTAAGAGCGAGGTTATTATACCAAGCTATCATACCAAAAATAGTTGGTTCACGCGTTCCGAACTTTTGAACCATCATCAAGAAGAGTATCTGCACCTTAGGCAGGAATTTTTTAAATTAACGTTCCACGTATCCACGTTCGCCGTGCACTGCACGCAGGGAACTTTTTGTGGGGCTCCAGACACGGCGGAGCCGGGCTGGGCAGAGGCGAACACACAGACACAGAGACAGACGACGATCGCCCGCGCGGGCTGCCGCTGCGAGCCACGCCGCCTCAGCAGCTGGCTCTCAATCCCATGGCCATGGTGGATTGGTGGCAATACCACCGCTCCGGCCACCGTGCTCGCAGATCTCTCGATCCGCGCACCCGCTTTGACCACACCTCAGTAGTTTATACACTCCCTCGTACGGTCTTCATCTATTAACAAACCCTCTCTCGTCCGTACGATGCTTTTCCAAATAACACCCCCGAAACACCCGAGTTCCCCGATCCCACCCCCAGCGCCGCGAGCTGCCGCGGCTCACCTGCACCTGGACTGGAGGGACCCAGCTGTTCCGGCAACGAACAAAACCACCCGACCGCGCGCCAAATCGCCCGCCGGCTCCACGCAACACAGGCACACAGCTCCAGCCCCGTCCATTGGCGCATTGCGTCGCGTCGCTATGGAATGAAAAATTATTGCATTGCCCCGTCGTCTCGTCGGCCGTCCATCCCCTACGCACAAAGCTCGTCGCGCGACGGGCCCGCCACGGTGCGCGCGTACGTGTCCCGCCTCGCTCACCTTTCCCCGAGCCCACCCCCGCCTTATAAAGCGACCACCCGGGCACACGCCTCCTTCCCTCCCTCACACCACACGCCGGTGACGGTGAGCCTGCCGCTCTAACAACACCCGTTCGCTCGCGTCCGTCCGTCCATCCATCACACGAGCACACCAGCCGGCGCGGCCTTGTGTCCACCCGTTTCGGCGTCCATTTTGGGTCTAGTTTGGAGGTAGCACTAGCATAGCACTAGCAGCAGCAGCAATGGCGCTGGAGGCCGTGGTGTTCTCCCCAGCTCCAGGCGGCGGGCCACTTCGGCTCGCCGTACGCCGCCATGGTCATGTGACCTGCAGCTGCGGGAGGAGGAGTAGGAGGAGAGGGTTTGGCGATCTCTGGCGCGGCGGCGGGGAGTGGGACCACGACCTCGACGCCAGCTGGGCCGCCGCCGCCCACCGTGGGCGTGGGGACGACAACTGCTGGGACTGGGAGGCGCTGTCCCTGGACCAGTCCTCCGACGCCTCCACGGACCACGGCAGCAGCAGCAAGGCGGCAGCGGCGCCTCAGCAGGCGGCAGCCGCCGCTGTAGCTGGGAGGGAGGAAGCGGAGACGCACCAGGTCGTCAAGAACAAGGAAGAGATCGAGAGCCAGCGGATGACCCACATTGCCGTCGAGCGCAACCGACGCCGCCAGATGAACGAGTACCTCGCCGTCCTCCGCTCCCTCATGCCGCCGTCCCTACGCGCACAGGGGTACGTACGTACAGTGCAGTTTCCTTCTGTCTGTTCAAGTAGAGCAACTCGAATAGATGTGCTATGTTTTTGAGGAAAAAAATTGAACTCGTATATGGTTATGTTTTCCTGAAATCTCAAGGGTCATATATATATATAGTCAATCATAGCCTTTTGATAACTTTTAGAAAATAGCAAGACTGTTGTGGATCTCTTCTCTTTTTATTGAGAAGTTTTTCTAGTTTACAAGATGGCTAATAAACAGTGAATTTTGTCTATTAAATTTTGCTTGAAGTTCTACGTACTAGCTCCTAGTGCTATGTTTGGCAATGTGATAACAGCTGTACTTAATTTGATCTTTCTATACGTACATACGCAGGGTGACCAAGCATCCATCGTCGGTGGCGCAATCAACTACGTGAGGGAGTTGGAGCAACTGCTCCAATCGCTTGAGGTCCAAAAGAACATCAAGAGCCGTGGGGCAAGCGGCAGCAGCGGCACGGACGCCGGCGGCAGCGGCTCCTCCCCCGTTCGCCGGCTTCTTCAGCTTCCCACAGTACTCCACCACCACGTCGGCCCACGGCGGCTGCACGGGGGAACGCGAGCAACGGAGCAAACAGCGGCAGCGACGCCTTTTGGCCGCATCAGCAGGATCCGCGGAGGAGATCGGCCGGCGCCCAGCGGCGGCGGCGGTCGCGGACATCGAGGTGACGATGGTGGAAGGCCACGCCAGCCTCAAAGGTGCTGGCACGCCGGCAGCCCAAACAGCTCCTGAAACTCGTCGCGGGGCTGCACCAGCTGCGCATCCCGCCGCTGCACCTCAACGTGACCACCGTCGACGCCATGGTCCTCTACACCTTCAGCCTCAAGGTAACAATAATGATATTTTTCAAAAAAAATAAATCAGAAGAACTGCCGAGTATAATGTTAAAAAATATCCATACTGGGAATTGAAAAATATAACAATGCATCAAAAAGGTCCCAAAAAGAGCAAGCATATAAATAAATAATAAACACAAACTAGAACTCTCAGATGGAACTAGAACTTCAAAAGTTTGTTTAAGCTGGTAGAGACAAACCTATAAAGTAGATTCTCCTCCGTTTCAACCAATATTAACGAAGGCGGTGTTGGCCAATTATATAAAATGATGGTTTTCCTTTCCCGTTTTGGACGGCAGGTGGAGGACGACTCCAAGATGGGGTCTGTTGAAGATATTGCCACTGCTGTTCATGAGATTCTCAGCAGCATACAGCAGCAGGAGAAGACCGCCGTCATGTGAAACTCTGCACTGCATGCACATATCTGCACTGCACTGCCAATGGAATCCATTGCCTGTACATGTGACTGTGATTGCACGCACCTACTGAAGCCATGCAGCATTACTGTCCAATCCATACCATGGTCGAAAATCTTGGCTGTAATCTAAAGCACCTCCATTTTGGAGTGAGAGCACTTGTAGATTATTCACAGATATTATTACAAATTTGCCTGAACCAAACTGCTTACACCGTTGGCGTTAACAGGTCTGGAAGCCAGACAGAATGATGACTCGGCCCGTGATCTATGATGTGTCTGTCTACTGTAGTTCTGTACTGACTGTATCAATAAGCTGGTACGAGTATACCACTACCTCATCTGGAAATGCGTTAACTTCACCATGGCAGTCGTCTCTTTGTTCTGCCTCTCATCAGGTAGCTTGATTGAATGTTTCAGAACACTGTGGCAGCAGTAAGACATGTTGGTGAAAAATGTTCTGCGGACAAAATGTGCAGATCCGATCCAGGTGCTAGCGTAAACGGACAGCATGGGTGAGCCTCGGTGCTAGAGGCGAGACCGCTCTAGAGATTCCATTGACTGTGAAACAGTAGTGCCTGCGATTGGAGATTGATCTCTCTCTCTCTGTGTCTGTGTGTGTGTGTCTTTCTGCATTTCCGAAGGACCAACGACGGACGACAACGTCAGTAGTCCGTGTCCTCTAGCACGTGGGTTCAGAGACGTAGGTGTTCATTTTCTTTGCAACACGGTCTCGCGGCATCAAACAAACTGTACTGCCTCAACAGCTCAACTATATACTCTCTGTCTCTCTGATGAAAAAAATGAAAATGCCCACAAGATTCCACAGTACGACGTGGTTGAAACTTCATTTCAGGCACACACCATTTGAGCCGATCCGGAAAAATAGCTGAACTGTACACACCGTCCTGTTACCTGAGTGACACTCGAGAGCAACCTAGAGAATGCACTCGATTCTTTGTTGCCCATTTCGGCTAGGTGTTTCTGGAATGTGATGGTGATGGGATTGAATCTGGGGCCATGTTTGGACGATTAGTTTTGTAATTTCAGTCAGTCTTAATAATATAGAATGCTACGCAAGTGTTCCAGACGCACCAGGTACGACGTACGTATCAATGTGTATCAATGCAGTATGCCCAGGGGCTGATTGGCTTGCCACATGGATCAATAGCTCATGCGAACTGAAAACTTTTGCCCCTGGAACTCCCAATATAAGAGAAAAAAGATATTCCTTTTCTTGCAAGGTTCAGTTAATGGTGATCTAATAATACACGAAAAAAATGCCAAATGTCTCTACTTCACTAGTTGTCTCACTAGTTGCCTAGCTGGATCACGTGAAAGGATCAGATCGGAGTATACCGAAGTTCTCGTCCTCAACTGAAGTGCCGGTGCCTTGAAAGCTAAGGTTTTCGTCTCGCTTCCATCAAACTGACAAAAAGAGAACCTTTGCTTGCTTGAACAGGTTACCAGCACTCCTGCAGAGCAAATTGCTTGCTAGGATGGCATCGAAGGGGCCTAGCAAAATTCCAAAAGTTCACACTGTGGTTCTTGTCATCAGGTCAATTGTCCACTAGATTATCGATCGATTGCGTGTCGATCTACGTGTAAATGTGGGGGCGATTTCGTTTTACTGTTTCATTCTTTCGAATATTCGGGTGCTGTACTTGGATTTGGTAGTGGGGGGCATCCTGGCAATTCAGTACTATGTTATTATTTTGTGAGGAGAAAGTTGAAGGAAAGGATTCATTTAAAAAAAATTGAAGGAAAGGAGAAGGAACAAGCTAGTTCAGAATGCTCAGTGGCGGCGGAGGGAGGGAGGGGGCTGGAGGGGCCAGGCACCCCCAACGTCCTGCATGTACTGCCATATATAGTCTTATGTTTAGCACCTAATGGTGTTGATTAATTAGTGCATGCATGCAGTTTAATTTTCCCATCAAGTATATTGTGTGTGTGAGTGACTTTTGGGGCAAGCGTGTGCCTTTTTATCCCATGTCCATATTGGCGGCTTTCCATTCATGCACTTCGGATTCTTTTCTTTGTTAAAATACCGCACCACGTCTTTGGGATATATTGCAAAATAAATATGAATCTATGGAGGGATATGTAGTTGCAAATAGAATTATATTATATACCTTAGAATTTTTCTTTGTTGGATAAATGTACTCTCTAACATGGATATGTAGCTCATTTGCTTTTATTATTACTTGTTGTCATATTTTTTTTCACTCTAACTGTTTGCATTGGACATGACTATATTTATTTTCCTTTTATTAAAGATTATTTGGGTATGAGGCTTAAAAAAATATATTTTCACCGGATACTTTTGGCCAGCCCTAATATTTGAATCACAAATGCATGAAAACACTATAGCCCCTCTATGGTTGAATCCTGGCTCCGACCCTCAGAATGCTTATGGGCCTACAGCAAAAATGAGGCCCAGTCCTTTTGATTCCTCGAATTGTTGGGCCTAACGAACCACTACTAAGCTTTACTCGGCCCATTTGATCACCATCTTGAGATCCATTGAGCACGGCTTTCAAAAAGAAAAGCAAAAAGGAAGAAAAAGACATGAAGGGTGTGGAAAAAAAGCTGAAAAGTTAAACATTAAGCAGTGGCATGTCACATGTGCAGAAAAAAAAAAGAAAAAAGTTGGCATGTCCGGGCCGCACTTGATCACAATGTTACTACAATCACCGTCGGGAAAAGGATACCATTCTAATTTGTCCAATTTTTTTAATAAAGTTCAGTGATGTTTTATAAAGAAAACAATAATGTTTCTAACGATGGTAACGAATTGTATTCTTTTCCAGATGCAGGAAGTAGTATAACGAGACGAGAGAGACTCAAAGCTAAAGCTCCACGACTGCAAAGCAAAATCCTTCATTACATGTACCACGACATAACTTTGCAGGGCTGCACACGAACGAAACAAGCACGAAGGTACTGTACAACTGTTTTACACAACTCATGGAGTACGTACACATATGCTGATTAGCCACAGCTCACAGGTCGTTGTATCTGACTCTGTTTTCACAGACCATGGAGTACGTACATGCAAAAGAAAAAACGCGTCACGTAACCACATACGGCGGTTGCCCAGCAGGATCGGAGAGCTACGGTAAAAAGCAAAACAAAGCGATTACTGTACTGTACCCAGCACCAGCAGCATCTCGTGAGACCATGTGACATGAGCCTTCTGCAAAATATCGAGGCATTGCAAAGCAAAAAACAGAGGAGACGCCCACATGACTCCCCACCGCGGCTATCGTCGGAGTACAGCATCAACACAGCTGTCCAACGATCACATTCACTGTCCGCACCATTCCAGATGCTGTAAAATTCCAAATTTCCATCGCGCGTTCGGTGTCAAATGGCTGCTTTAGTGGTGGTGTAAAAATTTCAAATTTCCAATGAGCAGACAACCTGCTGCGTCCAGTGTAAAATTGAAGTTGGTGTCCCTGACTCACAGTTGCAGAGCAACTCGGCCGGGACTGGGAGTACACAGCGCAGATGAAAATACTATGGAGGAGAATTAGGAGCAACCAAACCGAGCATCGGATTCATCCATCATTAATCATCTCGATCGCGAGGAATAACAAAGAGAATATGATGTAGTAGTAACAAATGAAAGAATTCCATTACTAATAACCATCTGGATCATGAATCATGGTATTCATATATAATAGATCGTCGCTACACTCACTAGAATCATCATATCAGAACCTCTGCTCTCAGTATCTAACAAAAGAATCACCAAACGCACACCCCCAAACAAAAAAAATCAATACTGTAGTAGTACTCCACTATAAAACAGCACCGCCCATTCACGACGCGACGCGTGCGTCTAGAACATGACGGCAGCTGCGATCGCCCCAGCGACGGCGACGAAGCCGAGAGCGGAGGCGTGCGCGCAGGACGGCTGCAGCGCCACTGCCAGCGGGGGCGACGGTGGGTGCGCCGGCCGGAGCCGGGAGGAGACGGAGGAGGTCGGTGCGGTCGTGGTCGCGGTCGGCGCGGGGGCCTCGGAGGTGGCGGGGCCGGGGAGACGCCAGTGGCGGCGCGCCGCGGCGGTGGGCGGCTTGGCGGACGGAGCCGGGGCGGTGACTGGGGAAGGAGACCGCGCCGGGGAGGTGGCAGTGGGGCCATCTTCAGCGCCGCCTTGGGCGCCGGCGTCGGGGTGGCCATGGAGCCTGCGCCGCGGCGGTCACGGCCAGGAGAGCCACGATGGCGACGACGACGACCATCGCGAAGCGAGCCATTGGGATCGAAGAGCGGCGGCGGTGGAGGAGGGATGGAGGAGAGCTTGGCTAAAGATCTGTAGAAGTGGAAGGACGGTGGTTGGAGACTGGAGAGAGTGTGTGCTCTGGGATGCTCCGGCGGCGACTTCTGCTGTGGATCCCGGATCTGCGAGTTGTGATTTGGAACCCAGGGTGGGGCAGGTATTTATAGCGGGCAACGGAACGGGCTCGTCCCCTTCCTTTCCCTAGTCGGTTCACGAACAGCTGTGACGTCTGACTGACGCGTGGGGTCAAGTACCGTTGGACCGGGATGTCATGGAGGGAGGCGAACGGGTCGTGGAGCGGCGCCGTCCGGTTTGACGCTTGGAGCAGCGGCACCGCGTCGCGGGTGAGGACCACGGTGCCAGCTTCGTAACGACTAGTTTCCGCGTGCAGGTGGTGCCACCCAGCCGTTGGATGGGAAACGGACGCGGGGGTGTCGGCGCCTTTCGCGGCTAGATTACCGGGGTGGCTGGCTCTGCTTTGGCCACGTTACACAGCCTGACGACAGCTAGCCGTTGTGGTCGGTTTGGTGTTTATTCTACGAGGAGTAGTAACGGGCAAGAACCAAGACGCAGAAGCCCGTCCTTGACAGACCGCGTGTGTAGGCAGTACTGTACCAGGTACTACGCGTCAGGGTGGGCACTACTCGTTGTTTCGAAGAAACGTGATCGCACGGTACAGTCGCACGGCGGCACGGCATGGATGTCAATTGCCCTTGGCAAGCGTTTTCTCTGTTCAGCCGTTACACGAGGTTCGCTATTGAGGTACCCACGCACCGCACGATCGGTCGGCCTTTGGCTGCGTCCAGCGTTTTTTATTTCAGAAAAAAAAAAATAGCAATTTCAGAAGAATAAACTAATTCCATCGTTCTTTATTTCTTTCAAAAACTGCCTGCCAGTGCCAGCCCAAAAGGTATCTTTTTTTTAGGAAAACGATATCGGTCCATAACTGCGAGAATGCCCCACAATAGTTGAAGGAACCGGCCTCAAGGCCCATGAAGGATCATCTTCTAGGCGAGCATTTATGAAGCTTCCTCCAACATGGCCTTGGCAATTTATACTTGGTTCTTCCTCTCTGTGCTTGCCAGGCCCTATTAGTTCAGTAGGCCCACAACGGGCTACGAGCAATTAGCGAGTAGAGACAATCTCCTCAAAAACAAAAAAGTAGAGACAAGGATGCGGAGAAATGACGCATATATACGGCCGGCGGCCTGGGCCTGCCTCATCATTGTTGGGAGTTCAAGTGAATTTGTCGTAGTAAAATGCCAAGATTCAATGGTTTTCATTCTGCTACTTGCCCATAGCATAGAAGCAGCTGCGCCCGTTAGAAATGTGCAAGCTTTTACTCCGGCACATAGGCTACCACCAGATACGAATGGAAGCACGCTACTAGTTGTGGGTCTAGGGTGTTCAGTGAAACGTTCTCCTTACATGCTTGGTAGCATAGTCCATTTTCACTAGAGTCTCCGGCACTGTCTTTCACTCTGATATCGATTTCTTTTCCTAAGCACGTAGCCTGTACTCTAGTGTGAGCAAAGTGTAGTACTCCCTCTCGGCTGCGATCCTTGCACTCGCCTCCCTAGAAAACAAAGTATTTTCAAACCCATCTACTATTTATTAAAATATATAAAATTTTATACTAAGTAATTAGGTATCATCGGAAAGGACTTTAAGTCTAGTAACAAATTTATTTGGAGATATAAATCGTCAAGCACGATTTTCTGCAAGCAAATATACTAAAGTTTCGAGTCGGCTGACTTTCGACACGCTCCCATAGTCAGAAATGAAATGGAAACGGAGGGAGTACAATGAACTATCGATGCATCGTAAAACTAGAAAAAGATGGGTACATAAAAACCAAGCCACCTTGGATTACCAAATTGGGATCGGCGATAGAAACTATTTCATTTAACTTTCGCATATTTAAGGATCATGCCTCAACCACTAGAAAGGGAATTTCTCTTACTCTCAGCTACGTGCCGCTTATGCTTAGCGCCCTCGCTCGTCTCCACCGGATTGGATCCTATCCGAATTGATAAATATAACAAGAAACATTAGGGACAGCTACTATATAGAGAGATCCTGTGATTCATTCCAGGTTGGAAACTCTTACTCATGACATGTGCACCAGCACCGAATTAATCCACTAGTCAAGCAGGTGTGAATCAATCCCGCTCTGAAACTCTTGCTATACTTCTATCATGATGAGTAATTTTTCTTGACCTGAATAAATCCGCCTTTATAAGATATCTATCATGATTTTCTTCTTATATTTTATCATTTACTGAATCCCATGCAAAACGAATGAGCCCATGGGATTCTTCCAACGAGACCGTTTATCCACTGAATTTTTCATAGGGGACGTGTAGTGTGTTCAGGCGTCCAGAGCCTCGTAGGACGATCGTAGCCATAGGGGACTGTGCAGTGTGTTCAACTACTTCTTCGAATAAATGGTGCCACGACTTTCTCTCCCATGTGAAAAATACGGAGTACGTCCAAAAGCCTACAATGCGTTGCTACACGGACTGTCGAGCGCATACGAGTACTAGTACGATGTGAGGTGCATGGGATGGGACGGGACGACGACGCGGACAGCTGGGCGCGCCATGTCCATACGACGACATGCGGCCGGGGCTTAAACACATGTCACGACGTGCCAGAGCCAACAAGGATGCAGTGAGAATCGGCGTCCTCACGGCTGTGCTGGTCCCCTCCTCCGGACGACGCCAAAACCCGCTCCGATTCGTCGCCTCCGCGCCGCGGCAGCAATCCCTTCGCCAACCGTGTGCCGTCCCGTCGCACGCGACGCGTGCACAAGGCCCGTCGCCTCCGTTCGGCCGCGCGCGCGCAGCCTGGGATCTGAAGTGCTGCTGCATCGCCTTGGCGGGCGCCGGGCGAGCACGACCGCCTCGTGTCGTGCGTGGTGTAGCTCCGCTTCCCCTTTCGCCTCGCGCTCGCAGCCGCTACCCGTCGTCCTCTCAGGTCCGCGTCACTGCCGCCCGCAGTTGTTGACGTCTTTCTTCCCGGGAGGATTCCGGCTCGTCCCGCTCGTCCACCCCACCCGGCCGGCGTCGCGGCCACGGCGTCCGGCTGTCACGGTCCGAGACCGAGACCGACGGTACCGCAGGGCGGTCAGTGGCAGAGGACCCCCACCTCCACGCCGTGTCAGAATAACTGCGGCCTCAGCGGCGATCGAGCGATCGTCGGCGAGGTATGGTGTCGATCGCAAGTGGTCCGAGTGGTCACGGCGTGCAGATTTTACAGTGCGAGACACCGCAGAAGACTGCTGCTGAGCGATCGAGACTGCGCGGCCGGTGGCAGAGCACTGAGTGCCTGCCGCGAACAAATATCCGTCCGGTGCCGATCGAAAGCTGCATTGCATGCCATGCCCATGCATTCGTCGATCTCGATCGATGCAGTACAAGCACTTGTCAGAATAACAGTCGCTGCTTTGTTTTTAGTGGCATGTCCATTCCTGTAGTCTGATAAAGCGCATGGACGGGTTATTTCTCTCCTCATCATATTCAGCCAATAAATCGAAGATACAGGGACTCATCTGAAGTGCTGTCATTCAACATCTTGGTAGGGTGTAGCCAGCGACCATCGCGCGTTCAGTATTCCTCCCGAGTGTCAAAGTAGTAGGGCATTGCCACTTGAGCCATGCAGCACTAGGTACTATTACTGTTTTCTGTGAAAAGCAATCATTATAGTAAGGGGTTCTGTGGTCTTGAGGCATATCTTGGTAACGGTGAAGTTCTCCCGGCGACAACAAAATGGGGACTGAGGGACAGTTTTCTTTGCAGTAGTACGACCATGCTCGAAGCACCCGTAGTGTATGGGTTTGATCGGTGATGACCCGGTCCTATTCACCGCAGCGTTGGTTGTATGGAGGACTGGTTCTACGGAGAAGACCGGTTAAGGGGTGTCTAGTTCCATGCAAGCTAAAAGTTGCGAAAGTTAATATCACATTAATCTCTTAACGCATATTAAATATTAAATATTAAATATTAAATATAGGTGAATAAAATAGTTCTTCAGTTTGGTGAAAAGTAAATAAAATCACTAATTATACAGTTGTGAAAGTTTGACACAAAATCTACCCAAAATTTAGTTAATTATGGTTGGGCAATAATTATAAATACAAACGAAACACCTCTAAAAACTATTATTAAGGAGGAAACCATGCGCGAGAAGGAGGGGCCGTCCATGCCACTCATCATCCTTGTTTTATGTGCGGAGGTCCTAAGAGGAAAACAAGTTTAATGGTTTTCGTGTGCCGGCTAAATGGAAGTGGCGCGCCAGCCCATTTTAACCCGGCACATACAATAGACTGGCTATTAGGCCAGGTAAAGAGGGCCAGATAATAATGATAGCATGTTTAATACTTCAATATGCATACCATCAGGTGTGGTATACATCTTTGCCCTTTCTTGTAAGCAACATAATAAAAATTCCATTCAGTCACTGCCATACAAAAAACATGGTTCTTTAACTTCTTGATAATAGGTTACGTTGCACGTAACTTAATGGCACTCACGGTACCATGACACCAGTACTAAGCATTACAGAAGTTTTCTGAATAATAAAACATTAAGCCAACTCATAGTTCTCGGCATACAAGCCGTGATTATTGATCTAAACGATGACTAAGCGACGACAAAGGCACGATAAGGTTGGATCTCAGTAGAACTCAGGTAGTACCTTAGTTGGTGTTGCCAAATAATTTCTCCCTTAGGCACCGCAATGCTAGCACATGTTCAGATCTCACATCTTCTGCCATAATAGTTGTGTCTTGGCTTCCAACAACTCTCGGTATGTTTCTATCATGGCTGTCTCCTTGTTCTCTTTGCCCGCCAGAGATAAGAAAGCTTCCGAGCTTCAAGATTCTCACTAGAGACACGCTTTTTGTATCTCCCATCTCTTTCGCCCCTCATTTGTTTTTTGTTCTGAGTTTCAATAATCTGGAGCTCATCTTCAAGATCTATAATACAAGCTTCGTCCTTCCTTTGTTTCTTGCTTTGTTTCATGCAGCTCTTTAGCTTTCTTGCCCCCATTTTCTCTTCTTTTTCATCATCTTGTACAGGAAATGCTGCTCCACATCATCATCATCAACATTGCCTTCCTCTTCTCTGGATCCAAATCTGCAAGGCGCTCCAGATAGGCGTCCCATTTGGGTGCTTTCATAGAACTTCCCAACAATGCCTAAACTAAAATGGACCGTCTTTTTTGTGCTCCTCTTCAAAAGGTTCAATGCCTTCTTCATTAAGTCTGCATCAGTTCCACTAGCCCACAAAGCATTAGCCTCCTTCTTCTACCACAGAACCACTGAACTCTTTTCTTAATTCTTTAAATCGATCCTTGACTTGCTTGAGGCATAGCCTTTTTTGGGATATAGCACTATTGTAGGCAGCAGTAACTTCTTTCAATATTGCTCATTCTTCTTGTAATTTGAATGGATTGGATCATTTAATTATTCAACCATGCACCAACCTAAAAGGATAATGGATGGAAATATTAGAATTAAAAAAACTAATCAATGCAGCCATCAGAGAAGGTGATTCATTGCTTTGCTACTAATTAACAGATAATGGATGGAAATATTAAAAACAGCAATACAATATCTTCTTCTTTTGAAAATAACAAGCTTCCCCAGACCTAGGACGATCAGACTCATTGGTGTCATCTCTACCAACGCACTGATCGATTCACGATGAATTACCAGTGCTCTTAAGCTGTGCAGGACCATGCCTAGGTGTGTTTTGAATTAAAAAAATTAAACATGCCACCGGTGGGATAGAATCCCTCCCTGTCAAAGATGGCATTAAGTCATTAGAACAAAAAAAAAAAAATGCAGGACATCAATGTTTTAGGACACAAAATGCAGGAGGATATCAATGTTTAGACACAAAAATGCTTCAATGATTAACTAGTGCTTCAGTAATTTCTCTTTTAAGTCAGATATCAAAGAAAAGCATCATAGAAAAAAAAAAGGGCCACCAGGAGATAATTCAGAGACTTATGCCTTTCAACTGTCCATGCTATTCGGCTATTCAGTATACTAATGATAGGAAGTAGCTGGTAAGGTAGGATTTGCAGGCAGCAGAAAAAATGTCCAAACAGGCCTTGTGTTGCAGGTATGAATATACTGTCAATATAAGCAATAAGTTTAAATCCATGCATACATATAAAATCAACTAACTAAATGACTGACGAACAACAGAATAAGGTAGCCTACATGGAGATTGCAGACAGAGAAGCAAGCAAGGCTGGGTTCCTCGCAAAATAAAAAAAACTAAGAGTACATCAAAACACCAAACTTGCAAATCAGAGTCTTCCGTACTTGCAGATGGAGGTGCCCACCAAAGGGCCTTGAGCCGATGAACTAACCATGCCTGGATGTTGTACTCCGAAAACCAGTACGGAGTGGAGGAGGGCGCCATGGATTGTTGTGGATATGGAGGACACCAAGATCCAGGAGAGGCGAACACAGAAGGGGTGGTCGTCGGAGAACAGCAGACTGGGCACTGGTAAGGGGGGAAGAACGGATTGAGTCCTCGACGCCGGCGGAATCTCCATTGGCAGCGGCGCTGAGGTTCTCTTGGACGGCGGCATCTTGCAAGGAGATGGCTATCTAGGGTTTGGATATGGCGATTTAGGATGTGCTGGGAGGATTTGGGGGATTTATGCATCGATTCGGTGCGTGCGGAGCGATTTGGCGCGAAGGAAATCGATTTGGCGCGCGCGAAGAAGTTTTTGGCGGGGGAGAGCAGTGAGGAGGCGGGCGGGGGATCGTTCGAAGGAAGGAAGAAATCGCCTGCTCAGTCGCCGATGGCGGGCGGGAACGGGCGAGTCCGCCTCGGTTCTGCGGCACCGGAGCAGGCGAGTCATGACCGCCGCTCTCTCCCATCACCTCCAACTCGGACTGAATCTGACGTGGTGGGGCTAAATCGCCAACTGGCCTAAACTTATTATACTTGCTCTAAAGGAGTCGGGACCGGTTCGATGTGCTGGCTCAATCTCAGCATGTGTCTTGTCATTGGTGAGATCCGGTATAGAAACGTGCTCGCTCCTCCACACTGCAGTGCTCAAAACCCCCTCCTCCACTACGGGTGCTCGAAAACCCTTAGTCAGCCAACTGTAACTAGCTTCCATCGTCGAAGATCAACCAGGTACATGGAGTACACCCGACAAAGACTAACAATGAGAATTGAGAAGCGAACAGGGCGGGATCAAAAAAAGGCTAGGGGAGAAGCTGCCCCAGCCCACCACCCTACCTCATCACGAACACGAATGCGCCCCACTTTGCCACTAAGGGGTACATTTAGTTTGAGGTAGGTAGGTCGCCACGCCCACGCTTGTGGCGGCCGCGGCTGCATGGGCGCTGTTTGGTCTACGATTAAGCTAGGCTGCCACAGCTTTTTTTATGCAAACGGTTATTGGCGGTGGCGGACAATGCCGCCCGCGATGCGCCGCACGACTTTATTAGCTGGCTACGAGGGCGATGGCAGGCCGGCACAAACCGAAGCGGCCCTTAGTTAAAGATTTGACTTGCTTGAGTGTGCTGAGGCAAAACTATCATCCATTTATTTTTATTGGCATTAATTGCAAATCTGTTATGAAAATGTATATATGTTTAAACTGGCTTGGTTCAGGACTTTGAATCGTTGCTCGGCTTTGGGTCTCTAACAAAGCCTTTACCTTAAACTTTATCTCAATATTAGATCTTAGAGCAAGTATTATAGAGCCACCTAGGTGAAATTTGGGAGCATTGTCACATCAGAAAAAATCCCTGCTGGCGAAGAGAGAAAAGAAAGAGAGAGTGGAGCCGGCGGTACCCAAGCATGAAAAGCTGAAGCTTCAACGGAGACACTGCAGCTTCTATTGACTAAACTGCGCCCATTGGTTTGCATGTGCTGCTGTCCTGCAATTAATACTCTTCCACGGTGGCGTTCGACAACACCGGCTGCCGACTGAATCATAGTACCTGCTCTTATGGACCATTTGGTATTTTCGAAACGAAATTTGTTTGAGGTGCGAAAGTGGATGGCATGAAGGATGTTTTCCTCAAGATTGCAAGAAGAATGTTGGGGGATGGGAAAGCTGCTCATGCCGCAAGAGCAGGGGATTCAGGAGCAAGACTTAGTGTCCACCAGGGAGCCAAAAAATCTTCCTCTCAGCTCATTTGATGCGTCATCATCAGGGTGGGATCGATCGAGGATGTGCCGATCAGACTCATCATGATGGAAGTCAAGTAGAGTCTTCAGAAATGATCAGCGGCATTCAGTTGATATGTAATAATCCAGACCCACTGTGCTGGCGGTGAGCCTCGAGGTGCTGTTGTTTGGATTTGGTTACTGGTAGGAATTTAAAAGCTAGGCGTGAGGGTAATAAAAAGAGTACTACAAAAGATCTTTTTAGGCCCAATAAAGGAAAAGTCTAGAACCGAAATAGCCCGTTTTGTGAGGGAGGCGGGCACGCCAATACGCTGAATCACCAGGAGCACTGCGCCCGAAACGAGCGCAACGCTGTAGAAGCGCTTTGGTGGCTACAAAGGCAGAGGGAACATCCGTTTCTACAGGAGTTGCTATCTACGCGCTCACCATCCAAAACGCGGCTGGCGCTCTCTGCGCCCGTGAGGCCCACTAGTGCGCCGGCTTAGCGCCGCTGCGCGCGATCTACCCGGCAGGATTGCTCACACTGCTTAGAGGTGCGCCGTACGGCCGCCGTTGCGATCCTCCCGTGGGCGTGCACGATCCTGTTCTCTTTACATACGAACAGGAAGCCAGCTGCGGCCCGGCGGCCAGCGCACGAGACCGCGAGGCCGAGGCCGGCCGTCGCTCCCCGTGAAGGCTGCATGCCACTCTGGCGGAGCAGGCAGGCGCTGTCGCTTTCTTTCGATGCTCACCCGTGGCGCCTCCAGCGGCGGCAGCTCCCACTTGACACGATCACTCCGGCTCCTGCCCTTGCGCACGCGCTGATGCACGCACATCTCTCGCTTTCGAAGTTTTTCTACTCCGGGCACGCGGCTTACGCCCAGACTGTCTTGGAAGCCCGCAAGCTCTGGGCGCAGGGCAGGCTTTAGGCGCACGACTGGGGAACGGATTGGGATGGCACGGCGGAACAGGAACGGAGTTCCGTCCCGCCGGCCAAGCATCGGATGCAGCCGAGGTGGATCAGGGATTGAGGTATTGAAGACGATTGCACGCCAACACGTCGCTGCTGGGGTACGCCACGGCATGCTCGTGGTCCAGGGACTGGGGGAGTGAGAGAGAGTGTGTGTGTGTTTGAGCCAAAGTCCATCCATCCATCAATCGATACAAATCAATCGGCTGCTGTGCTTACGACTTTTGGGCCCAAAAGAGGTTGCTTCTCTGCCATAGTACTTTTTCGGAGGTCTAGGAATAGATTCCCATCTGGCTCCCCGTTTTGAGGAGGCTGGAAAATGGAGGTCTAGTAGCAAAGTGGTTGGGGCTTTTGTTTCATAGAGACTTGAGACAAGCAACTTGTTTTTCTAGTACTACTATCTATCTAGGCCTTGTTTACGATGACAGATATTTTCGGGAAACAGAATATCACATCGCATAAACTGTGTAATACGTTTGCTTCGTTTTACTGTACATATCATCCTACCGATAAAATATCGCATTTTGATGTAGATGGAGAATCGTCTCAAACGTATAGTGCATATGGAGCAGAGATAGTTGTGTGTAGCTACATTTACACACTCCCGAGCTGGAAAATGAAGTCTATGCACGGTGGTATGGGGTTTAATGTGTCATAGAGATTGAGAAAGTCAGGTTGAAATTTTGTCTCTAAACCAAGGCCCTAGTTACTCTGTCAGTAAAAAGATAGCAACTCGAAAAGCTTCAATACTGAGAGTCCATTGCTCTCAATCAAGGTTGCGGAGACTTGTTGGGTTTACATCTTTGGATCGATGGCTTTGCGTTAACATGATCAGGAGATGGTTTGGCAGGGCCCAATCTCAATGCGTCTCCAGGGAGTACTCAGGTGGCTTTTGTGGCACAATGTGTTCAGATTCTAAAGTGGCCGTGGTCTATCACAGCATCAAGTGACGAGGCACTGCTGCGTTGTGGTATCTCGCTCTCGCAGGCGGACTTGCAAGTGCGCACTGGCGCTATATCCATCCAGCAAGAATCCAGAAGTGCCGATAGCAGCACCGCACTCGTAGATGAAAAAGGAGAGACCATCACATCTTCGGAGCACTATGCAAAAGAGTTCCGTCGCGCGCGTTGTGTCACTGTGTGTGTGGTAGTGTCACAATTTACACAAAAGCACGATCGTGATGATCGGCCACGAGGAAGAAAAAGACTGCTTCCCTACTGTATTTTTCTACACAGATAAAGACGTAAGGCCCATAGGCTACCTAACCGTGCAACTACCTTCGCTGTCAAACAAAAGATATGTAACTGTCCTAGTCTCTGACTACGCTATACACATAAGCGCACGCGCAGGCCTGTTTGATTGTTCCCATTGGTCCAAAGTAAACATAAAAGTCCGTAAGCGGCTACGAAATCGGTGACTTTAGAAGTCATGCCTATTTGTACCGCAAGTCGGCGTGAGAGAGAAAGGTGAGTGAGGTGACTTATAAGAGTCGGGTGAAGAGGAGAAAGAAAGAAAATAGTTGCAAAAATGAGGTCACTTGTTTCACTTTTTGACTCCTGCGGGTCCCGCGAGGTTTCAAGCGGTGTGAAGCGCAGCTCTTGAGGGGCCTCACTTAGCTGCTGGCTTTAAGGTTGTTTGTCGCGTCGCTCTGTCGGTATGTCAGCGTGACTACGCGCGCTCAAAAGCTTCTTGTCATTCACGGCCGGGTGCCTTGTGTACGCTGTTCACTCAGTGGGTTCCTGACGATCTGCAGCTCACGGGGGCCTGATAGCTTAACTAAACATTTCCACTTCTCTTGTACTATGGTACGGAGCCCGATTGCCACTTTCGATAAAACTGCGCGGCAATAAGCGAGTCATTACTCATGGAGACGAAACAGCCCTAAACCATCACAAGCAGCGCGATCGTGATTGCTGATGATAGAAACCAGCAGGATGATTCACGGTGTTGACAAGCAGAATGGACCAGATATAGCCTTTGGATCAGATGAGCCTCGCGAGGAGAAAATCTTGTGCCGACGCAAACTACACCAAGCTCACTCGATTTCACATCGCCACTCCAAAGCCAGCGCCCAGCCGGCAGAAATTGTCGCCTCACTTGCTGCCAGCCGTTTTCGCCGTGGAGAAAGATGAGCTTACAAAGGAGGAGGCATCGGCGTCGGCATCGCATCTAGAACGTCGAATTGACATCACCACACCAACGCACACACGCCGCGGCGCACGAGATATGTGAGGCGCCTAGCTATGAAAGCTTTCTTTCTGGCTTTCTTTCTTTCAAGGCCTGGGACCTGGAGCAGTAGCTTCAACTGCAGCATCGCTAGGTAGCCGCACTTTAGGACCTCTCACGGTCGCAGTCGTGCTTACTGTAATACTCGACCTGTGGGCCCCGCGACGGTTCCTAAAGAAAAGCGCGGCTCTGAGCCTGAATCTGCCGGCTCCATGGTGCACTACCTCACCGGCACAGTGCCTGCCACGTTTCGCCGCACCACACAGCGAAGCCCATGTGGCTTTCGATCCTGATTCCCATGGTGTGAGGTGAGGCTGAGGGTCCAGCCAGCCAGCCAACGCAGGCACATGGCGGCGCTCCGGTAAGTTCCTTGCTGCAGGAGGAACATGAACATGCGCATTATCCCCGGCGAGTACAGCTGGCGCTGCATCTGGGTTAAGGATTACTTTTATTTTATCTGCGGTACAGCGGGTGAGAGCGTAGAGGGTGTGTGTGGAGATGTCGTGCGCACATGCAGCGCACGCCACGGAAATCACAAGTAGCATCGATTCGGTGGTAGCAGTAGTGGTATAAACTAACCCGTGTGTAAGTAGAAAGAGCAGTATGCACGGTGGGTGTCAGGTGGAGTAGAGCGACACGAAAGTACCGTATTGACGCCACCGACACAGTATGCAGCTCCTGGTAGTCGACGATGGTGGCGGGTTCACATTAACAAGCCAAGGTCTGCATTTTCATATACTGTATTATGTCTCGGATCATACTACGTGCCGCCAGTTGGCGCTGGTGTTGACAGCAGCCTCTAACTTGCTTGAAAGGGCAACATATCTGGATGAGCAACGCTTTCCCTTTCCTTTCCTCTTGCTTGAGAAAAACTCATGAAAAAGAGGTTGCATTGTATAGCTGGGAGAAACTTTACAAGCTGGGAGAAACTTTTTAAATGCTTTGGTTCACTTCACTTGCATTGCTAAATAAGTTATGAAACGCAAGTAACCATGGTTACACTACCGTGAATACTTTGTGGCTAAATGCTTTTGGATATGATGGGTGTACGTGAGGGGTTAAATACTGCGCGACATCGTTTTCTCTCAGGGGTGATACTACTATTAAAAATAAAAGTACTGGGATCATGCTTGCGTAGTTGTGCCATCGACGACGAGTGCACATGTTACAACTTTTTAAAACAAAATATTTAGCATTTTGTTCTTTTCTAGCTTTTCTATGTGACAATTGTGTCGTATTTCGTGTTGCATGTTGCGCATAATACATAAAATTCCTATTTCTTAAGTTGATTTTTACTATTACCCACAATATAAGTCTCCACTTCTTCTCTAGCAAAATTCTATCTAATCCATAAATGAGATGATATGCTTCCATGATTTTGGTTTCTCCCCATTTGAAAGAAATCAATTAAAATCAAAATACCACAAGTTTGCAAAAACATATTGAACTCAAAAACGTTTCATAGATAAAAACACGTTTTCATATTTTATAATCAAGGTTTTTGAAAAAACGTTTCCCTGTAATTGAGTGAGTAGCCACGGTCACCAATATAAACATCTTCATGGTAGCGCGCATTGGTCTTTGTTGTTGGGTCTAAGACTGTCCGTAACATGGATTATGGAAAGAAAAATACAGTTTTCTCATTAGCTCTATGGTTTCATGATTTTCTCCCGTTCAGGAAGTATGCTGTACTTGCAAGATACTTCCTGTCCAAAAACATAATTGTAGCTTTTGATCCAGGACATAAATAACAGCCTTGATTGATTCTTTGTTGAGCACAAAAACACGTCTTGTTCAAAAGAAAACGGAGACCAAATTCACTTCTAAAACGGAGGAACCGGCATTGGCCCCAACTGGCAATGCCACCACATGGATCCTACAAAAATCTCTGGCACATGACATGCGGCGCTGTCCAACCGTGGTGCCGGCCCCGGCGAGGCGCTGCTTTGCTGTTATACGAGTCCAGGCCGCTGTTGCTTCGAGTCGTTTGCCTGTGGTGGTCTCTCTCCTATCACGCACACACACATCCATCGTCCTGCGCTCCTGCTCCAACAAAGGGAAGAGGGACTCCACCACCATACCACTTGCTTCAATCTTTAGAGCACGACTTACGAGAGTGCCCGAGGCCATCGCCGCCGACCAACCAAAAAGAGGCCGGAAAAGAGCCTCGTTTCGTTTGTGGCCGGAACTCGGCTCCTGCCGTCTTGCTTTCCAAGAGACTCCTGCCCTTGTCTCATAATAGAATCACCACCATTTCGAATCCTTCCAGAGCTGCGGATCACAGATGAAGAGGCAATGAAGAGGCCCACCGCCAGCCGAGGATCCCCAGAAACAGGTACTTGTTGCATCCCATGGCGGTTGCTGCCTGCGAGATCTCCATGTTTTGTAATTTGTGTACTTCTTGCATCCGTGATGTCCCTGACAGTATATTAGTTAGCCGCAGCGGACTAGAAAAAGTATGTGTGCTGACATTTTGATAGGAGTGTTTGCTACAGCCTGCATTCCATTTTTGCATTTGCAAACTCGCTGATCATGAAGCTGCAGAAAGAATGTTGCTTTTGCGTTTTCGGGGGAATTAGCTTCTGGTAGTTAAATCACTGTAAGCGCGTATATATTGTATCGCAGGGGAGAAGAAGCTGGCGTTCGCGGAGGAAGGGCCCTAGCGGCGCGGAAGATGGAGCCGGCAGAGGCCGAGATGGACGACGTGGACGACGGGAGGGGAGGGAGGACGGCCTGGGTGGCGGCGCGGCGCGGCGCGGTCGTCGTCGTGTGCGAGCTTGAGGAAAGGAAGCGGCGCCTGTTGCAGGAGCAGGTGCGCGCGCTGGAGCGGTGATGCTTCGAGACGGACAACAAGCTGGACCCCGGACCGAAAGGCCCGGATCGCGCGCGCACCTCGCCCTGCAGCCGCGCCTGAGGTCGCCGTCTGGTTCCAGAACCGCCGCGCCCCGCTGGAAGACCAAGACGCTCGACGCGACTTCGCGGCGCTGCGCGCGCGCCACGACGCCCTCGCGCGCCGACTGCGACGCTCCGCCGCGGCAAGGACGCGCTTGCCGCCGGGCTATGATTGTTGCACCGCCGGTCAGCCGTCTACTCTTTGCGTCTTTGTCGGGGACAGCCTGTCACTCACTGATGTGATCGTTTCGGCGCGCGATGGGTGGGTCCTCAGATAAAGGGAGCTGAGGCAGAAGCTGCTGTCCAGGCGCCGGAGGGCTGCTGCGCGGTGAAGCTGGAGGCGACGACCGGGCGAATGACACGGCGGAGGAGCGGCGAACGACGGCCCGGCGCGCCGCCCGCGGGAGTCTGCAAGGACGGCTCCTCGGACAGCGACTCCAGCGTGGTGTTCAGCGACGTCGAGGCGTCGCGCCGTACTCCGGCGCGGCGTTGCGAGCAGCCGGCGTTCGTCGGCTTCGGTGCACCGCCGTTCTTGGACGCATCGGCGGCGGTACCGACAACAGGCGCTCGTCTCCCCCGTGTTCGAGACCAGAGAGTGGCGGCACGGGCCGACGTACCGTTCGACTCGCTACAAGACTTTGTGCCGGCGGCTACGAGCTACGGAGGAATGGCTCCCGCCAGCTCGGACGCTCATCAGCCAACGACGGCACGGCGGGGCTTCTTCACCGAGGATCACGTATCCAGCCTCAACTTCAGCTGGTGCGCGGTGGCGGCGTCCGCTGGGGAGTGAGCGAGGTTTTTGATGTACAGGGTTAGTGTTAAAACCGATGTCATATTACGGTGGCATTGTACATGCTTCGAACTCCAGAGTTTCAACAACGCAGCTATCCGCCAAAGCTGAGCGGGGACATCCAACCAGGCGGAACAGGAGCCGTAGTACTAATGCCAGAGTACAATCACGGATAATAGCGAGCCAGGCTAAGAGGATGTAATGTAAATGTAAAAGGTAAAAGGTAGAGGGAGGCCGTACCACTACAACTTGGATGCGATGCAACGAGATCGGCGATGAGAGCAGTCTAACAAAGCAGCGCGGGATTGATAAAGCAGGCTGCAATTTAGGGTTTTAAGATGCCGGATAAAAATAAGTCACATCTCAGCTCTAATCAAAATAAGCGTTTCAGTACTACATTTGAGATTAACCTCTTCCGAAGAAGCAGCTTTGAGCATGTTTTGAAATCTTCTCAGCTTTTCAAAATCCCAAGCTCTGCAAGAAGCTCTGATGGTATCAAGCAGCCCATACGCTTTATAAGCCGGCATCAAAGACAGCCACGACCTTATAAGCCAACTCCAGACAATGCTTACTTAGAGGTTTCATCAGCTTCTAAAAGGAATTGAAAGCTTGTATCAAAAATATGAGTCCCGGTTTGGCTCGGCTTCTCCCGAGACGCCGTTTGTGCCATCGGTGAACTAAACCGACTTAGGTTAAGAGCCTGCTTAAATAGCTAGCTCTCTGCAGCGGGTTTTGAAGTATGATGGCAGCTATTGGCACATGTGGCTTCCTCATTGGCACGTATTTGAGAGCATGTTTTAAGGGTGACTGACGCTATACGGTTTCTAAAATAGTAGCACACATGTGAAAGCTTCACCTCATTGGCAATATTTGAGAGCATGTTTTAGGGTGAGCTATTTTTGCTATACGGGTTTTCTAAAGGAAATAGTAGCTTTATGTGGCTTCACCTCGACGTATTTGAGAGCATGTTTAAGGGTGAGCTATTTTGCTATATACGGTTTTCTAGCGGCTTCAGCTCAGCTCGATGGAGTAAACGTTCACCGAGCCAAAGAGTCTAAAAAGCAACTTCAATAGGGAGGTGGAGCTGCGGTGCAGAAAACCGAGCTTTAATGTTGCTCACCTCCCATCTCGAAAATTGATTTTTACTATGTATTTAAAGCGTAATGTATATCTAAATGCATCTAGCATATGCAAAGTAGCAATAATAAAAGTAATTTAAGACAGCGGTTACCTGCAGGCACATTTGGGATTGACGAACCATTGAGAGAGCATGTATCTAGCATAGGTAAGAACGAGCTTCCAAGAAGAGAAGCATATGTTACATATTTCCATTGCTGAGATGCATCTTGAGGCACAAAAGTCGCGAACTTGTGTTTTTATAGTTGGCCGCACTTTTATTTTTAGGATTGCTATGCTGTTGTTTGTTGTTTGTCCAGCTATGTTTCTTGTGTGTGAAGTCACGATCCCTCTGACTCTGATGATGAAGCTTAATCTTTTCCATTTTTGAAGAGGAGTTATATTTTGCTGCACCTAGCATTTACAGTAGAGCATTTGATAGTTGTGATTGAGTTTACGCTTCTAAAAAGTGCCTCTATTTTAGCGCATACTTTTAGCATTGTACATAATTTAGCAGCAGCTGCACCTTGCTGCCTAAACGACGACATGAGAAAGTTGTGCTACCATGTGAAAGTATAAAGGGCTTTGTTTGGCATGATTTCAGCTTCCCGACGACACAGCAACTCTACTATAGAAATCTAGTTGGAGTTGGCTTTAAGTGGTGTTGAATCTGTTTTTAGGAAGTGTTTGGCTGTAAGAGTACTCTCAGCTCCAAAGCGATTGTTTCATCTTGTGGATTGTCCACTTAGTCCGTCCTCTAAATGGGACCCAAATGTCGTCCTCTTTTCTGATTTGGTTCTTCTACGTTTGCAATGATGTTCTATAAATGTCCTTGTTCCTCGTTTGGGAACAAAAACCATGCCATGTTTGAGGCTGCTATATGCGGGACAATGGTTGCGGGTTGCCCGGCTGTGTGGCGAGTGTTGATGTGAATTAGGCTACTGATTTATATTGGTCTAATAAGTCCTCGGTGATTTGCTATCAAATAATGACTTTTCATTTGTCAATAATAAATAGCTATTTCTTATTGCCTTAAGAAGATTTTTATGAGTTTTTGAACTATATGTGCACTATGATATGTGCAAAATATACTACGGCGTGTTTGACACGACTTCAAACTACTTTATCTCTTTGCTATAGAATTGCACGAGCCAGTGCTAGCATGGCTAAAAATAGTGGTTTTTGTTACCTCCTTGTTTCTTTTTGAGAAGAGGAACATAATCCTTTCACGATGTCAGGAGAAATCAAAAAGCGAGGCCCGGCGAGGGAGCTCTACCAAATAAGACTTACATATCACTCAACAAATAATATGATCGATACATCAAGATGTATGCAATACTATATAGTCCAAAGTTTTGAACTATGGAGTACGCTTGGTTCGTGGCCACACTTCACCTATGCCACGCCACGCTTGTGGCAGCGAGAATCGCCGCCACAGCTGCCACACACGCTACATTGCAAAGCGGCCCGAGCGGGGAGAAGTAAAAGCGGCAGGTAAAAACTGAACCAAACATACTGCCTTGTCTGCGTGCCTCGCCAAACCTTGGCGGAGACAATGCGTGGCCAAGAACCAAGCAGCCCTAACTCCAAATACCAAGTTCATGGTTGGATTCGATACATGTTCAATGCCTCGCTAGTTCACTACAAAAAGTGGCCGATTTGAAGCGTCCATTGGGGCTAAATTCTATAGCTAGTCTATAAGATGAATCAAAGTGAAGTCTATCGTTCTACGTTTGCAATGATGTTCTATAAATGTCCTTGTTCCTCGTTTGGGAACGAAAAAAAACATGCCATGTTTGAGGCTGCTATATGCGAGGGTAATGGTTGTGGGTTGCCCGGTTGTGTGATGAGTGCCGATGTGAATTAGGCTACTGATTTATATTGGTCTAATAAGTCATCAATGATTTGCAATCAAATAATGACTTTTCATTTATCAATAATAAATAGTTATTTCTTATTGCCTTAAGAAGATTTTTATAAGTTTTGGACTATATATGCACTAAGATATGTGCAAATATACTTTTACGCGTTTGACACGACTTCAAGCTACTTTTTATCTCTTGCTATAGAATTGCGAGCCAGTGCTAGCATGGCTAAAAATAGTGGTTTTATTATCTCCTAGTTTCTTTTGAGAGAAGAAGAACAAAAAAAATAATCCTTGCTACGCACAGGGAAATCGAAACGGAGCCTGCGGGAGATCCACCAAATAAGACTTACGAATCACTCAACAAATAATATGATCGATACATCAAGTGTTGCAATACTATATAGTCCAAAGTTTTGAACTATAGGGCTGCTTGGTTTGTGACCACACTTCACCTAGCCACATACGCCACGGCCACACCCATTGTGGCAGCTTAATCGCCGCCACACCGCCACACTCGCTACATTGCAAAACGGCGAGCAAAAGAAGTAAAACAACCGGAATAAGGGCACTGTAAAAAACTGAACCAAACATCGCCTTGTCTCCGTGCCTCGCTAAACCTTTGGCGAGACAAGGCATGGCGAAGAACCAAGCAGCCTTAACTCCAAATACCAGGTTCATGGTTCGTTCAATACAAAAATGGTCAATGCCTCATTAGTTCACTATAAAAGTGGCTGATTTGAAGCGTCCATAGGGGCTAAATTCTATAGCTAGTCTATAAGATGAATCAAACCGACAAGTCTATCGGCTTATTGTGATTTCGTTTTCAAACAACTTGTCACCTTTTCTGTTGTGTCATGCAATGCAAAGTCAAACAAGTGCTTGGATATATGTTTATGGCTAGTGGGAAATGGTTTTATAAGAACATGGCAAAATGAGGTACAACAATGAAGAATATATTCTTGGGTTTCTCTCACCACTTCTTCCATTGGCTTGCAACGCACAATGTGATGTATTGTTTGGTGGCCAGTGGCCACTCTTTCGCTAGTGTGGAAACAAATTCCTACTAGAATATTGAATTGTGTTGTGCTAAAATAACCAGATATTTTTGAATAGTTAAATGCATCGATGCTCACTTGTTTATGCAAGGGCATCACAGCTTCGGTGCTTTGAAAATGAAGATTAGTTTATTAATTAGTTGATTAGAATCTAAAATAAGAAAGTAATCAATATTGGCAATCCAGATCGACCTAGCGGTGTGGCAAAGTTAGTGGAAGATTCATGGCATGTGAGGCAGCGTGGAGCTTGAGAGTACCCGGCTGGCTAAGATGGCGGCATGTTCCCCTTCCACCACGCAGCAGCAGAGGCATGTACTGTGTCCTCTTTTTTAAATCTCGAGAAAGATAGGAACCGTTGTACAAAAATATTGAAAATTTTATACTACATTTTGCTTTAGAAAAGCCCCTAGGAGGGCTAAAGGAAGGCTGCAAAAGGTGAGAGCTCTGATTGAGGATTAGCATACGGGCAAAGCAGGCTTAAAAGAAGGAACGGTGATGCTTTATTTCCGTTTATAGAAGCTTTTCGAGAGAATTCCAAATTGCAGGTGTCATTTACCAAGACGAAAAGTCCGGCTTTCGTTTAGAAAAGTGTTTGGGTGGTTTTCGGCGTGTCGACCCCACCACCTCCCTCCAAGTGGACGACGATCAGAAAGTTTATGCCAAGGTTTGGTACGCGTCGTTCTCGGCTGTGGGGCACACAGGCACAAGCATCGCAAACACACAAACAAAGAAGGCATCGTCGTCAACAACATCAAGCAAGTCATACGGTGAGACGTCACGAGAAGTAAAGAAAGAAAGGGACGGGTCGCGCGCACACACACACACGCCCCGGGGCCTTGGGCCATGTGGGCAGTTTTATATTGGCTCCTGTTGGCGACGCGACCTGGCACGGTGCGACGCGGGCGGGGGGCTGTACGTAGATCAAACAGGAGCCACCCGTCTCTGTCAGGAACGGCATCGAGTTTATTGCCGTGCGTGCGTGGGTGTTCTTGCCACAAATCGTGGGCTGTTGCAGTGACATTGAAGCAATTCAGCAGAGCCGTGACCAGCGCCAGCACTCCAGGATGTGCAGGTGCAGGTGCGGAAACTACTGTAGGCACATATACTCGCTCCGTCTCGCTTCCCGAAGTAACGTTTTCAAATTATCAGAAATTATATATTAAAATATATAAATGTTTATGTTAAGTAATTAGTATCATTAAAAAGATATTTAAGTCTAGTTTTTAATAAATTTATTTGGAGATATAAATGTTGCGACGTATTTTCTATAAACACAGTTAAAGTTGAGAAAGTTTGACCGACACGCACCCGTAGCGACATCTCTAAAAGGGACGGAGGGAGTACGCGCCATGGGGAAAACCATGCAAAGAGTGACCAATGTTCTCACTGATAAGCACATTTGCCGGGGCCTGAACGAAGAATTCATGGGAGGAGTTGTGGCGTACCCCCGACGCAACGATGGGTTGATGTGCCGTCAAGGTCGCACAGTGGCAGTGTTTTATTGCTCCCTGTGGCTGCTGGTGCCTGGCGGGGACGACCGGGCGGGCGAGTCTTGGCTAAGGCGCCGGCGGCCGGGGCGGATCGGAGTCTTCAGATGAAATTGGAGCGAAATGGGACGATCGCGACTCGCGAGGGGAGTTTCTTCTTGCAGCATTCGCGTGAACTGAACTGGCAGCAGTGCGCCTCTGATGAACAGGTGTGGCGTGTCGGCGTCGTCCTGGTTGCGGCGCCGTCTCTTGCGCTGCACGCTGCTATTCCACCGGGAACACCGTGGTTGTTACGTGTAGAGAGGGGCTGGCTGTCCGTCGCGCATCTGTGGCACACTGGCACACTCGGCTGTAATGCAATCAGAGCCAGCCGAGGACGTATCACCATGCATGTCGGCTGGAACTAGTAGTGGCAAATTGCTCATGAGTTGCAACTTGCAAGATGGTGTTATGAATGTACTTAGGACGTGACATCTTGTCGTCGATGTAGGAGTAGTCTAATTTTCCGGTCGCTGATGGACTCCCGCGGTTCCCTGACATTCCAACCAACTCTTGGAAAGTTCAAATCCCCGTCTAGTTTTATCTAATCAAATAATGAGACGTACCTTGCTAAATTAATTTTGAAGATTTAAGTCTGAACATGAACATTTATAGCACCATATAAGCATAGTAATATAATATATTAGACGGTAACCTTGTTGCCCGCGGGCTGTTCAGTCAGTGGATTACTGGCGTTGTGTTCGTTTATGTTCTACCGAAACTCTCTTCCTCTTAAATGAATACCGTGCAATGCACGTTCGAGAGTCTAATACAACTTGTTTAGTACCATGTATTATTATATGAACTTAGCCGAACTGAAAATAATTTGACTAGAATGAGTACATCGGCTATTTTGGACAGATGGACTAATATCTAGCTATCCATTCCAGAACTTATAAAGTTAGGCTGTTATAAACTTTTTTTTTTTGCATCATGATGATTCTAAAGGCTATGTTGTTGTTGTTGTTGTTGTTGTTGTTGTGATGTTTCTAAAAACTATATAGATTGGCTAAATTGAGCAATGCTTCCAGACCTATGGAACAAAGGGGTCGTGGAATTTTAAGATATTTTCATAATAATATATAAATGTATCCTTAGTGGATCGGCTATATCTCTTCGTAAAAAAAAAAAAGAGGTCTTGCAACAGCTATTAAGATTCTTCTATAATAAAAATTAAATTATTGAGATACAAACCTTTTAGCATTTGGGGAAAATGTGCATTCCAATCTAGTCATTTTTAACATGGGTACTTCCATAAAGATGGTAATTTTCACATACTTGATTCAAAGGCGAGGAAATATTTTTGGCTTACAAACCTTATGAGCTTTGTAATGTTTTTTTGTGGTTTACAAACCTTAGGGCATCCACAATGTACCCCAAAAAAAAGGTAACATTAAGAATTTAATGCATTCACAAAAATGCACCGTAGCCATTGTGGAGTGTGGCAACAGATGAAGCGCTTCTTCGGTCGACCATAAGCTTGTGGTGCAACACTAGGAAATAAAAAATGTCTCTGTCGCCTATTTTTTTAAATAAAAGTGTGGGTCCCACCTTAATGTGTATCTCTAACGTATTCATTGTGGATATCACCACATGCGTCTTCTTGTCGATGGGGACGCCGCCTACCACTTAATCTTGCATCGAACCCGTGATTTGAACCCCTGGGTGGGAGCCCCGCAACCAATGACCTTTGCCATTGCGCCGTGAACCCCTTGACACAATTTATTTAGTTTTAAAGATCAAGAAAGAAAACTAGACTACGACGTTAGTCTAGAAAGCCGAAAAATGATGTTTTCCTTCATTTATAGGCCTGCGCAACCAATAGCCTGACCGCCTGACCGATCCATTGTAGGCCTTTTCTTCCACGAGAAAAGCCCATTCGATGTTGCTTCTAGACAGTTGGCCCAAAATATGTTAGAGTCACTTTAACATGGGCTAGAGGATTAGTTTGGCACTAACTGGACCGAGTTCCAGATTCTAGCACTCGAAGATATCCTACTTTGCACGATGCTTTTGGACGGAAGCCCACTTATCTGCCAGGCCTTTTGGTAGCTTATATCGGTCCGTCTACAGCCCACGATGTACAGTTGTTTACGCATGGGCGCACCAAAAGTGTTCGTGGCGAGACGCCGAGAAATGCTGCACAGCTGTTTCTTTTTTTCTTTTTTTGATTGACTGTGTGTCCGTACGTCGTTACAGGACCTCTAAACATAATAAGAACTTAAAATTAACATAATCACAGAGTGCATCCGGGTAGTCTAGTGCTCCTACGACGCTACACAAATACAACACGTCACAAGAAACAAACAACAAATTAAACCCAAAGCAATCGCTCGATACATGCTGCCCGTCGGACGCGGTGGGAATCGGATGTAAAGGGAACCACCTGGGACGACTTGCGCCTGGGCACATACTCCCTCCGTTTCGAAAATAATTCATGTTGACTTTAAGGCATCATGTTTGACCATTTCGTCTTATTCAAATTATTTATATAATTAGGAAATAAATAAATTATTATTAAAGTATCTCTAATAATAAAAATAAGTCACATCAAAATGGATGATGTTTATATAAAAAATTTAAATAAGACGAGCGGTCAAACATGACGTCTTAAAGTCAACATGATGAATTATTTCAGTAGTATCGTCAGCCATATGGCCATGCAGACTCAACTATGTCTATGATGGTTTTTCATTAATAGGTATGCGGACACAATCTTGTTAGGCATTCCACGAATTCCAAATTTCTTTAATGCCGCTAGAGCTAAAGAGCATGCGCGAACCATACTCAAAAATTATTGCGATAAGTTAGACCTCGATGTCAGCTGGGAGGAGCTCTGAGAAACTTATCATTTTTCTTGGTGGGAAAAAAAAAGTTTGACAGGGTTGCTTGTCTCTTTTACAGATAGTGGGGGCATCAAAGTTAGGAGTACGTACATGCTGTCCAATTAATTGGAACGACAGGCACGCCACAAAATCCCAGGATACTGACCAGCCTCGATCTCGTTTATATTTTTTTCTTCAAACAAACATGAATGCACGTCAATCGGAAGGAGTTGGGAGGCGACTGGCGCTCACCGACTCATGCCAACTGTGTGCAAGTCCTAGAAGGACGGCAGGCCCGGCGACAGCAAAACGCCGACCAGCCGACCAGAAGCTAGCACGACGACAAGCGAGAGCACGAAAGCGGCTCGCGCCTTGCATGGCGTGCCCCGCCGCGACCGCACGCGTCCCTGTCTTGTCCCGGCGGCCTCTACCAAATAGTACTACGTATCCAGCGGTCCAGCCGAGCCGACGCGAACGCCACCAGACCCCCGACCCCCGACGCGGTGCGTTGTTGGTGTTGGTCGTACTAGTATGATCGGTGGCCCCCGGATGTCTGATCAAGTCAGAACCCATGCCGAGCACGGGCAACGGCGACAGGTGCCGGTGCCGCCCCGACCCGCACGGCGGACGAGCCGGCCGTGCGCGAGGCACACGCGGCCCGCGCACGCGCGCATCAGATAGAGATGGCTGCGTAGCTGACCGGTCAAGTCCACCGTGCCAGTGACGGCGACGGCTACTCGTCGTGTCGACTTGTGGAATGGCACGCGGTTGCGCTCGCGGGCCATGGCCACTGTCTGCCACGAGCCCATATCTTTCCCCTCTTTCCAGCGTGTTTTTTTTCTTTCCGCTTTTTTTCCTTCTCCCTCTCTGTTTTTCGAAGCGTAGTGTGGAACAAAAGAAAAGTTGGAGGAGGTCGCGAATACCAGATCCCACTGAGGGGAGACGTGCAGCTAAAGGAAGCAACGAGAGTTTCTTTTGACCGGCCGCGCTGTTCATGCTTGTGTGCGTGCGTGCGTGGCGTGGGCTGCGCTCAAGGATTCTCTCTTGCTTGCTTAATTGCTGTCCATCTTGCATCGCCTGAGTCAGCCAGCCAGCAACGGGACGTGTTGGAATCTCCTTTCGTTTGAGCGGACGTGTGTGGCGACGGATTGAAGCAGGGAATTGGCCGGACGTGCTACTAGTCCTGATGGACGACCGATTCTTCTCTTCACCGATCGAACAAAACATGCGTTTGGAACTTTTGTTGTAGTTTTTTCACCCGTGCTAGTCGTCCATTACGCAGCCTTTTTTTTTTTTCGGCGTGCTTTGCAGCGTCTTTGCATTAAGAAAGTGGGAATGAGATTACACAACCCGTGTGACCAAACGGCGAGCCACCAATGGCCACATGGGTTAAACACCTACAAACATCACCGCTTAAACGGCGGAGCTTAGAGGGGTGTACTAACTAAAGAAAACACTTTGCGACTAACACGACACGGAGTTTAAGACTTCGCGTTCCTCAGGGGCCCCGACTCGCCAAGTTCCGCTTCCCGGCGGCAAGCATAGGGAAGTTCGCTCGAATGTCGTCCCGCTTTAGCGAGACGATACCTCAAAGACCGAAGACTTGGTGGAACTTGGTGGCGATCGTGGTGTTCGGAGAATTTGTGACCACATGATCCGCGACGCCCTCCCACCTGCTCAACATCACCGTGGTCGCTTTCACCACCGGTCGGGGGATGCGGTTGGTCGCTTTGGCGGCCAACCGATCACTACGACGTAGGAACCAGTGGTCATCGTCGACCTTGGAAGCCCTTAGGTGAGGCGGGGACCCGATCAAAGGCTCCTCTAGCGGCGGTGTCACGGAGTCGAAGAAGTCGCGCCATCGGCCGCCACGGACGCGAGAATCCACAGGCGCGGGAGCGAAGGGTGGTGCGGCGGCGGGAGGAGTCGGCGAAGGAAGGCCCTCGGTCGAGGTGTCTTCACACGCCTCGAGCCGTCGACGTGCCAAAGCGCCAAGCGCTCTCGAATGGCGTGGTCCGACGGCGCGCAGTCCGGCCGGCGGGGCGTCGTCGTTGAGGGTCTCCCGGCGATAGACCCCCGACCTCCAACTCCGCGGCAAGAATCGAAAAAGCTCGACCATGCGCGCGTGGCGAGGTGCGCTCCGACCGCACCGCTGGGAGATCACGGCGATAGGCGGACGCGGCGACGGAGGCTTCCTCTAGCATTGGGTCCACCCGGGGGGCTCGCGAACCGCACATGGCACAAGCGCGGCGGGTCGGCGTTGTGGGTGGCGCCGCGGCGTTGGTGGCCTCAACACCGCCCGGTGCCTCCCACGGCTGCGGCGTAGTCGGCGTCGATGGGTGGGGCTGAACGAAGGATGCCCGGCGAAGAAGGGCCACACGTGGCGAGGGCCCCGAAGGGCTCCACGGGCAACGCCATGGCTGTCGACGTCGTGGCGATCCGGAAGTGGCGCGGTCGTGGCTCCGCGCCGCGGCTCCGGGAGTGCGGGGAGGGCGATGGTGGTCGTGCTTGCGGCTCCCGCCCGGTGCCTCGTCTTTGACGAGAAGCGAGCGGGGCGGCGAAGGAACCCGGCGGCGATGTGATCCCGGCAAGACGGTTGAGGCGAGACCGGCCGGTGAAGGCGGCACAGGCGCCGCCGAGGGCGAGGCGAGGCACGGCGTCGCCCCCGCCTACGCGCCGCTGAACGAGTGAATCCATCGGCGTCGATAGTGGGAAGATCGCGGCCGATGGAGGCCACGGGGGCTCGGCCGATGGCGATGCCGCTCCTCGGTGGCGGTGCCGGTAGCCGCGCGAGGGCCGGTGTGCGAGGGACGCGAGAGGCCGGCCGTGGACCGAGCCGGGAGGAGTGCGAGCACCCGGTAGCTGCAGCGCCGTAAAGTATGACATTGGCGTCGATGGGCTTGGTGGCGGCGGCATGTCGGCACCCGCTCCGGTCCTCCTAGTGCGGCGGCGGCGTCGACGCTTGCTTGCGGGGCGCTGCGGGTTGCCCGATGGCGTCCACTCGGCGGCGTCGGCGATGGTACCGCAACCTCGGTGGATGGCATGGCCGCCGCCGAGGTGCGACACCGACCGGTGCCCAGGCCCACCGGGCGGCGGGGGGGTTGAAGGCAAGGCGTGCAAGACGACGGTATGGGGCCTCCGGTTCGGCGACCTCGACTTCCTCATCCGGCGGTCGGAGAGGGTTGTCCTTCCACCGCATTGCCTTGGATCTGCCGCGAGGGAGGGGGCCCCGACCTCCACGGCCGGGCGTGGGCGTGGGGGACATGAGGCGGCGTCGCCGTGGCGAGGGCCGGCTCCAATGTGCGCCTGAGCCCAAGCCCGGCCGCGGCCGGCGACATGGCGTGGATGCGGATGCGAGACGGCGATGAGGTCGGAGCGAGAAGGTTGCACAAGGACGGCGTGTCGGGCTGGACGCCCAGACGGGCGGGCGAGGGCGGGGGTCGGGGTCCCGGCAAGGGGGAGGCGCGCGGCGGCCGTATCTGCTCCGGCGTGGGACGACGGTGGCGCCCGCTGCGGGAAGCGGCTCCCCCATCCTCGGCGGCCCGGCACTCGCCCGGCGTGGGTGACGGCGGGCGTGGTGGAGGCGGCTAGCTGCGGCTCCCACCACGGCAGCAGGGCGGCGGTGGCGAGGGGCCCATCGGCGCCCCATCGTCGGCGGCGAGGCCGCGGCCGTCTCGCCTCCGAGCCCGACGCGGCGAGGACGCCACGCAGCAGGGCGCCCGCGGCCGAGCGAGCGAGGTCGCTGAGCGACCTCACCGGCGCGCGGCCGGCGTCCTCCGGCGGAGCGGCGTCGAGGGGCCCGAGTCGACCATGGCGGCGGCGGAGGGTGGGGGGCGACAGGAGAGTCCGCCCGGATGCGACGAGGAGCGAGAGGGGGAGGGAGCTCGGGCGGCCATCAAGCTTGAAGAAGAAGGCGCCGCTGCCGCGGGAAGACCCCATGGCCGCCGCCGGCCGCGGGCCGGAGCGGCGGCTACCGCGCCGAGGGGCGGGTTGGGGACAAATTTGATCTCCCTCGCCGCTGGTGGAGAAGGGACGGGTGCACCTCAGTCCGAGCCCTCGCGGCCGAGGTCCCGGATTTGCTATCGGAAGTGGCGGGGGCTACCGGCGGTGCCGGCCAGCGGCGGCGGGCGGCGGGGCGGGGGGCGGCGGAGTCGCCATCCGTCCCTTTTCGACCGTTCGGGCCTGCAGCTTCTGGCCGGCTCCTGTCACGCAGCCTTTTTCTTGTAAGAGTAATTCTGCCTGCTGATTAGTGGAATCACAAATTGTTTCCTCAAGGTTAGGTCAGCAAAAATTATTTAGTGGTAACTTGTCACAAAAACGACAAACTAGCAGTATCATTATCAACGTGCTCCTTTATTGGAGACAAATGTGAAGTGCGTTATTACTATTCATTAGCCATCTACTCCCTCCGTCCCATGGAGACCGGCGTTTTTGACTTTTTTGAACTTCATTCTTTGACCATCCGTCTTATTCAAAATATTTATTCAAATTATAAAATAAAATAATCAATATTCAAGTATCTTCATTGATAAAATAAGTCGTAAAAAAATAAATTATATTTGTGTAAAAAAATTGAATAAGATGAATCATCGAATAAGATGGCAAGCGGTTCCGGGGTGACAAACTCGGTGGGACGGAGGGAGTAGAAAATCTGACTGCGGTAGCCGACAAATAGCAGCCAACACCACTGCACCAGAAATCACCATGCGCCTCTCTTTGGTTTCGTAGTGATGACCCTTAGAGTCTGTTTGAGCAGAATAGATTGGCTTCAGACGAAGCGAATCACGAAACACGACACGAACACGGCTTTTAATAATTTAATTCAAATTCAAAAAATTGAGCAAAAATCAAGCTCTGATATATTGGCATTGGCACGCGCAAGCGCAACGCGGCGCCCGCCCGCCCTTTTATCGCAACAACCATTCCCGTCCTCTCCCCTCTTCTTCCTCAACGGACTCCGCCGAACTTCACTTCCTCCCTCCCTCGCGTGCGGCCTCCCCGTGCGCCAACACCGCGGCAACAAACCCAACCCGCCGCCACGCCCGTCGAACTGAAAACCCTAAGCACCCGGAACACCCAGCAATCACAGTAGCAAGGGCGCCGACCGCCGAGGCACACAGAGACAGCGGCGACGATGCGGCGGTCAGAGTGGGAGGACCGGTGCAAGCGGCACCCGGAGCACCGGATGTCCAAGGGCGTGTGCCCGTACTGCCTCCGGGACCGTCTCGCGCACCTCTCCGCCTCTTCGTCGGCGACCACCACCACGCGGGCCTCCTCCTCCTCGGCGACCACGTCGCCCTACTCCTCCGGCGGCTCGTCCCCGCCGCCCCACCACACGGTGCTGTCCGCGGACGTCAGCTCCGTCCACGTCGTCCCCGGTGGCTCCTCCTTCGTCGACGTCTCCGCCTTCTCCCAGCCGCTCATGCCGACCTCTGCTAATAAGAAGAAGCTGCCAACGACGACGACGACAGGAAGGCAGGACGAGGCGGCGGCGCAAGGGAAGGCGGAGGTGAAGAGGAAGAAGAGCGGCAAGAAGAAGAAGATCGGGAGGTTCCTGTCCAGGCTCGTCGGGGCGGAGAAGCGCCGGCACGCCGGGGACGCCGATGGCGGCGGCGGCGAGCTCTTCCACTCCAAAACCATGAAGGAGAAGACGGGCTCCAAGTGGGTATTCTTCTGAATTCCCTCATCAGATCAGATGGCAACACCATGCACACACACGCTTCAGAGAGCCGGTTTCCTCGATCGGTCGGTGTATAGTGTTTTTCCCCTTCCAAATACTTATGTGCTTATTAATCTGCAGTTTTTAGCATGCTTTCTTCTATTGTGTACACGAGACTAAGCCAAAAAGTATCCATCATTCTGTACTATTTGGGATTTTTTTGGGGAATGGTTATTCGAGAAGTCGTGTATGCTTATATTTTGTAAAATTAGAAGAAAAGAAGAAAACAACTACGAAGTGTATATTATATGTGGATCAATTCTATGTGCCAATATCCAATAGTGTTTAATGTTTCGAACTTATGAGCCAATGTATATTGTTGCTCTCTTTATACAATAAAAATAGCATCCGCAGAAACCATCAGCTGAATTTATAGTTTTGCCATGTAAAATTCTCGGATTGACCACGGATCCAGCCGGTTTCAATTAGTATTTGATAACCTGCTTTCATCCAATTTGACTACTCAACTGAAATTGACCGGCGATATGAGGTATAGAACATCACCATCTGTGGAGTAGGCAAAATCGATGAAGCAAATGGTCCAGTGACGGCACAACTGGTCTTGGTCATAGACTCATACCATACCAGAGCCAATTTATTTTTACTTCCTAGGTACAAGTATTCTTTGTTTAAAAAAATGTATACATCAACAGTTTATAGTTATTTAGTAATACCGTAGCAAACCCTCCAAAACAAGGTTCTCCAAGATTAATTCTCTTCTATGACTGGGATTTATACTCCATCTTCTTCATTTGTTGTTTTGCTCCTTCTAGCGTCCTGAATCCTCTGCCTGTCTCTTTTGCTTTTTGTTCTCCTTTGCTGGTGTTACATCATTTTGATGTGAAGCTGGCTTGTCCTGATCCGGAATTGTTTGTTTGCTCTTGCCCCTCCGACTCCGTCCATCTGCCAATCGTGCTTGGTTGGGCAGGGTAGCTCAACAATGCAGCTCCCTCACTCTGCTCTCGTGTGTTGTCGGTTGCCGCTGAGGAAACGGGGTCTCTCCTTGGCCGTCCTAGGAGCGAGAGCATTCTTTCCCGTGGCATCATGCGTCGTTCGTTGTACGTGGTCTACTTTGAGACGAGAGCCTATACATGGAACGAGAAAGATCGCCACATGCACGGGCAAATCTCAAAGTTCATTGCACCACCTCTGCATTGATTTGTACTGTAAAATGCAGGAGGAAAGACTCCTGAGATAAAAAGGCTTTTGCTGCCAGCCCGCCACACTACTGGCCCACTGCACCTCGATTAGTTTCTAGTTGTCCTTGCTGTGCTTAGGAGGAAGAGGAACGACGGTTTAGACAAGATATATATTTTGACCAGTAATTGTTCACTATATTCGCACGGGATCATTGTAAAAAGAACTTCAACATGTCAGTTGTTGTCAACATATGTTTCCCAAACTTCTACTTTTGATCGGTTGGGGAAAATAATTAGGGATGTTAAATAATTAATGCAGCAATGCATTTTTTTTATTAAAAAATTATCGTTTCTGTCTTTGTAAGCGGGTAGCAAGAGGTGTCTCACATTGTCTTTTTTTAGAAGACCATGCCGTTGCGCGTATTTCATTAAAAGAAAAAAGTTCAAACAAATAAGACGAGACGGTAACCATAATTACCGAATCGAGACCTAGCAACTACTGGATGCAACATAAAAGATTACATATGGGCGAGAGCGCAACACGTGTCCGAACCCAATCAGACCAGGTCAGACCTCGTCCTCAAGACCTTCGGTGTTGAGGTCCATGGAAGAGAGGTCGGTTGCCATCAGCGGACCGCTCGAAACGGGCGGCGTTTGGATTGGGAACAGCCACGCAAGACGTCCCTCGGTGTCTCCTCCCGGCCGCCGGGGCTCACCTTGCTTGACGGGAACGCCCAGCTTCCGCAGCAGTAACGTCTGGGCTTGGAGGGTTGCATTGGCGGCCCGCGGGCGCTCCGCCATATGCCTGCTCCGACGCCTGTGAGTGGTTGGTGGCGGGTGCGTGCCCGACGCGGCCAGCGGTCCCGATTTGATGAGCGGCGTCGCGGTGGCACACAGATCCTGGCCGATTTCCGATTTGACGGGGCGCAAGGGTCGGCGGGGCCTCGATCACGTCCATAGAAGAAGCGGGGGGGGGCATCCCCAATGCCAACAGCATGTCCCCGGTCACCCCGGTGTCGAGCGGGCACCGGCGGCGCGACGCCTCCGTCGCCGCCGGACCCACGACGTGAGGCGTCGGCGTAGTACCCTCGATGACGGCCGGCCTCAACGGCCCCTCATCGACACGGCCCACGGCGATAGAGCTGGGTTGCTCCATGCATGGCGGCGAGGAGGGTCCGCCCAGGTCTGTCGGGGCCGCGAAAGAGGAAGGCGGGCGCACGACAAGGAAGGCCGCGAGCTCATCGAGCATCGGATCCACTCAGTAGGTGGGGCGCCACCGCCTCTCCAGGCGCCGGCGTGAGCGGGGAGGCCACACAAAGCCACCGGCCGAGGCCCACCAGCGTCACCTCCGCCGAAGGAGCAACCTCGGCGGGGGCTCCTCCCGCGTCGGTGGTGGCGCCAGGTGACACGGACGGGGCGGGAGGGACCGTCGACCGCGGCGGGGGCGACCGCCGCTGGCGTGGTCGAAAAAAAAAAAAAAAAGGCGGTCATCATCGAACACCTTGGCCGTCAAAAGGTGGCGGGAGGCCAGCGGTAGCGACGCGCCGATGCTAGCGGTGGCGGCGGTAGCATCGCGGGGGGGAGGTGCGAGCACGTGGGCGTGGTCGAAGGAGAGGCGGTGAAGCGGCGCCCCACCAGCCGCGGTGGGACGGGCCTAGGGGCGTCGTGGGCGGATCGTGGCGGATGGCCGAGACTGCCGGCGAGGGGAGGACCTCCGCCAACCGTGATGGTCCGGGGGAGGCACGGCGGTGGGGGGACCGCGATTGGACCGGGTGCGACGAGTCGACATGCGACCCCCTCGCTGCGCCCGGCCGGAGGCGCGGTGGATGGGGGACGCCTTGCGCCCTCCCGCGAGAGGTTGGCGGCGCAGCGGAGTTGCGAGGCGGCAGCCCACCGAGGTCCTCTTCTCCCTTGCCGCGGCCCGGCGTGGCCGCTGCGGTTCGTCGCCCTGGCGGTGTCAAATCCGCGCCCGGGTGCTCCCCGGTCGGTGGGAGCGGCGCGGCGAGGCGGGATGGCGACCGTCCGGCTGCGAGCTCCGGTTCGAACGGAAGCCCCACCCCCGGGAGGCCTCGGCAGAGGGTGGAGCGGTGGTCCCGAGAGGAGGAACGCCCCGTGGCCATCCGACGGTGGAGGATCTCGCAGCTTGTCGGGGGGGTAGCTCCTCGAACTCGTCGTCGAGCAGGTTGGACATGGGGGAGGTCGACCGCGCTCTCCCTTGGTCCCCGCCAACGGAGGAGGGGAAGGAGGAGCGCGCCTCGACGGAGAGGCACATACCGAGAGGGTTGTGCGGTGGAGGGCTGCCCGGCGACATCGAGTCGAAGTCGCCCTCTTCGGCGTCAACGGCGGTCATCTCCACCGGCGCTGGGCGATTGGAGGCGGACATGACCGGCGAGGACGGCGGTGGCGCCAGCGGGGCGCGGCCTCGGCACCCCTTAATAAGGCCCGTAACCCACCAATCGCGGGGGGCCATGGCGGCGCTGCCCACCCGCGGTCCTCGCCGCCCGGGTCGGTCGGGTCGACGGCCATCCGGGGGACCCGTGGCGGGGATGGGCGGGGACTGCAAGACGGCCCGCCGCCCGGCGATCCGGCGTGGCGGCGGCGGGGCGGCGGTGGAGTTCGGCGCGGCCACACTCCGTCCCGACGCCGATGGCGACCGGGCTCCCGGGGACGAGCGGGACGCGGTCGCGGCGCCCGCCCCGCCATGGGCGCGCCCACGGGCTCCCTCCACGGCACCCGAGCACGCTAGGGCGCTGAGACGGCGCCGCAGCCATGGACGGGCGGCGAGATTCCATGGCCGCCGGGGAGGTGGCCAACCGGCCGCAAGGGCCCCTGCTGGCCGGGAGCCAAGCTACACCCAAGGATCGGTAGGTAGGGAGGCGGAGTGCTAGGATCTGAAGATGGATTGGAGGGGAGGCGCTGAGCGGGGAGATCGGGCGGGGATCGGAGACGGCGCCGCCGCCGTCGGAGGGGGCGGAGACGGGGTCTGGGGGCTCCAACGGTCTCATTGTCTTTTGCTCCTGAATTATGGGACATGTCTCACATTGTCAACTGTGTGTTTGTTTTATACTCCCACATTTGCTTGTCCAAACAGCTTGTTTCTAACGGACTAAGCTCATAGGTTTAATGTAGTGGGGCTCATATAGTTTTAGGAAGATGGCTGTGCAGTTTCTAGGTAACCAAGTCAGAGTTTTTGGTGAACAATTGTTGACATACGCAACTCTGCATTCATGAAAACCGGGAGGAATATTTCAAACAAACGTATATGACCGAAACAAAAAACGTACGCTCGGTCAAGGAACAATAAATATATTACTATTACTATCTGTGGCGGCGAGGGAATGCTTGCTTGCCTACGTTGTAACGGATACGGATACGTGTATCGGTATCCGATACATATCCGATACGTGATACGTCAATTTTCCAAAAACCCGATACGCGGATACGTTTAGTATTTAAAAAATAAAAAATAAAATAATAATAATGCATGTCTAACTTAAAAACCGATAACAATTAACAATAAAATGAGCTTCAACTCTACTGTAGCTATTCAGTTTTTCCATTGGACAATACTTGCATCTCCACATAGTATTTCCTCCACCAGCTCTTGGTTTTACGTAAAATGATCCCAAAGTGGAGCCTTGATGTTTTGTTGCCTCTGTAGAGTGTAGATCCTACGCTAGCACTTGCACTAGCACCGCTCAAATTGGGAGACACATCTTTGCATAAGCAAGAAGAACTTCCGACTAGATCGAGATTGGGGAAAGGAAGAAGAGGAGATCGAGAATGGGGAAGGGGAGGATAATGGAGCGATGCAGGGACGGCGAGGGGGCCGGGCGGGGACGGGTGCTCATCGCCGGCGGCCCGGGGGACGGGTGCTCGTCGCCATCTCGAGGCGGCGAAGCGGCGAGGCGATGTCGCGGCTAGCGGTGTCACCGCGCGGTGGCGGGGGCGCGATGCGGGAGTGGAGTGTGGCGCGATGCGGTAGGCTGGCTGGGGTGACGGGACAGATAGGTCGTTATTGGGCTATTATTTGGGCTGGGCCGTATCCAAGATAGATCGATACGGCGTATCCAAAGAAGTCGATACGTGATCAGATCGGTATCGGATTTTTTTTCGAAATTAATAAAATTCGGATACTTCCCGGATACGTGATCGGACGAGTATCGGGCACGTATCGGTATCGATCATTATCCGATACGCGATGGCGTGTTCCAGCAAGTATCCGTGCAACGTAGTTGCTTGCCCTTCGTGCAAGCCTCTAAAATAGTACACAATGAATACATGATGTCATGAGCATCCGAAAATTGAGTTGACCATGTACTCATTATCTGACCAGAGATTGATTAGGCTTGATTGGATGATGAGCTATTCAGGGATATTACTGTATAATACAATACTCGTAGACTAGTAGAAGTATACTTGGCAACCGTCACACCCAGCTCGATGACAGAGTACATACACCGGCCGCTGGAAGTTGGAAAGGAAGTGCAAGTGCAATGAAGCTAGGCAGGTCGCAGCGCAGAACGCTGTTGTTGTTGTGCCCGCCGGCTCCGACTGTCGGCTGCAGAGGTTGCACACCTGAAACTGGGACGTGTCACCACCGGTGCAGGTGCATCGGATGTGGACCTGGGAGCGACCCTCACAAATCACAACAGATTCCTTCCGTTGACGTGGAAAGCCGGACGGCCACCGCACGGGCGGCTGCATGTGTGTGTGTGCTCTGGATTCTTGGCGGACCAAGAGCGGTGCGTTGGGTCGGTGCGTCGCGTCGACCTACATTCCCGTTTCCCAGCACTGTGGCTGTGCACGACAACTCGACTTGCGATTGCGAAAGCCGAAAACTGCTCGGTTTTGCGTGGCAAAAGCACCGTCAGACCGAGGGAAGCGCAGCGCTCGTTCCTGTAGGTTTCCCCACTCTGGCGCAGACGATGTGATCACGCGTGTGGTACAATTAGAAACGGTGCGGCACGCGGCACCGGGTGGGCACTGCACCTGGCAGCGTCGTCCATCGTCGTGCGTCCGTGCCGGCGAATCGGGTGCAGGACGCACGCAGCCCACGCAGTGACGCAGGACGGCAGGCCAGATAGAGGAGAGGGTGTCCTTTTCGGCCCTCATCATGCCGTTACCAGGGGGCTGTTAACTGCCGACTGGTCGGCGCGGATGCGTGCGCCGACCAGGCGCGGCCCAGCTCAGCCCACCCCGTGAAGTTCGCGGGCCTGTGCGTTTGCAGCCCACCTCTTTATTTTTGAATTCTCCAGCCCACCTCGCGACGTTTCCAGCTAATGCTTGAGCTCAGCCCACCTCATAACGTTGGCGGGCCATGTGTTCGCTCCAGCCCATCTCTCTTTTTTTTTTTGAATGCTCGAGCCCGTTCCCAGCTCGCTCGCGCTTGAGCCCAGGTACAGGAATGAAAAATTATATTAGGAAAAAAAACAAGAAACATATCACCTGCAGGTTTCGAGATTTGAACCAGGACCTTTGGTTCGAAGAGGCGGTTCCCACCAGTACACCATTCAAGTGTTTGTGTTTTAGCTACGAATATAGCATCTAAAATAGGACACCTTGCACATGACTAGTAATTACGTGCAGCTTAATAATACATAATAATAATATATTAAATATTTTTATACCATTTAACTAAGAAAAATATGATAGTATATGAATATTCTATGGTTTTTAACATTAAAAAAAGACATATTTCTTGAAATAAGTACTCAAATGAAAATCTAATTTCACTATTGTGTTCCTTAGAATAAAACCTTCAAAACAAGACCCCCACATATATATATAGAGAGATAAAAAAAAAAGTTTAGTGGTTATTTTAACATTAGAAATAGCCGGATTTTAAGAACCTCACAAGAAACACTTAACATCGCAAGAAACACTCCAAAGCATCGCAAGAAAACACGCTAGAAGACATGCTAATATTAACACTAGAATTCTAGCCGGATTTTATAGAACGTCGCAATAAACACTCGAACATCGCAAAAATCACTCGTAACATCGCAAGAAACACGCTAGAACATCGTCGGCTGCTCCGAGAACCGGGGTGCCTCGGGTGCCGGCAATAAAGAATTTCTAGGCCGCGTGCCTCCTCCCCCAATGGCGTAGCGCAAGATGGACACGGACACGGCGGGTTTATCCTGGTTCAAAGCCAACGGGGCCCTACGTCCGGCGGGTGGTGTCTGCTCGTGTTACCTCGCTCAAAAGGAGAGCTTGTAGTAGGGGTTACAAGCGGTGTGAGGGAGAGATCTTTGGTCTCAAGCCCCACAATCGTGGTAGTGGTGGTCATTTTCTCGGCCCGATCCCCGCTAATGGGGCATTACCCCCTTTATAGGAGGAAGAGGGAGGTAATGTTTACATATGTGGGTGCCTAGGTGACTAATTCCCGAGGCTATACTTGTTGCATGTGCGCGACCGAGGGTTGGTTGGCTTGGATGTCGTTTGATGAAGACACGCGTCTTGATCCGATGGCGACGTGCCGTTCCTCGTGTGGCCCCGAGGGTCTATGAGGCGTCCCCTCACGGTCCGCATGGCGGGCGCCCCGGGGACGCCCGGTTGCGGCGTGTCATGAGCCCGAGGGTCCGCCCAACGTGGCGTCTTTTGGCGTGTTTCGGGAAATGAACGGTGTTGTCCTCGGGTTTTTCCGTCCGGGCGGCGTAATATGTCACCGGCTCGACTTTGTGTCCCATCGGTCGGATTTGGGAAGTGATCGGCAGCCGATTTGGTCTGGGCGTAATCGATGGCCACTGGCGCCTCGTCTGCCGTGTGACCGCATTAAATGCCTTTGGCTGTTCCCTTCCTTCGAGACGGAACCTCCATACCCGAGGGTCGCGACCCCCGGTGGGTGATTGGTTGGGCTACCTCGCTCGAGGATGGAGGTGGGTCTCCCTCGGGCGGCGGAGATTTTGCTCAGGGGTGGTGAGCTAGGCCACCCTCGGCGAGGCGGAGATTTTCGTCCAGAGGTGGTGAGCTAGTGTAAGGACCTTGATGTCGCCTAGGAGGCCTAGAGGGGGTGAATAGGCTGTACCTTAAAATCACTGTAAAAAACAAACTCGGCGGTTTTCGAACAACGCGGCGGCACCGCCCGCCTCCCGCGCGGCCTTGCCTCGTCTGGCGGCAAGACCGCCTCGGGCGTGCGGCCTTGCCTCGCGCTGACAGCGCCGCCTCGCGCAGCATCGCCTCGCCTCCCAAGGTCGCCACACGAAGAGGCAAGCTCAAGGGCGACGCCTAGCCGTCTAGGAGCAAGCTCCAAGAGGAAAGAACCCTAGGGTTCCGGCCAAACGTGAACCAAATGCTCTTTCAAGTTGGGGAAGTAGTAGATCCGGCCTCCACAAGCGGCTTTTTCGCCTTTTCCCTCAAGATTTGATGGTGGAATCGAAATCTTGGCTTGGGGGAAGGAGGAGCAACAATGGAGGAGTGAGAGAGAGAGCAAGAGGTGCGTTTTAAGCTGTCGCGAGGTAGGAGATGAAGTGAGCCGGATGACCGTTGTGGGAGGGGTAGGAATGGTATTTATACCCGATGGGCCCAACGGTCGGATTAAGTGCGCACCTTTGCCGCTGCAACAACAAAGTGTAAAAAGTGTCTCTACTGTCTGTTTTGGCTTGAGTGATGATTTTGGCCGAAATTTGGAGGTTTGAGCATTTAGTTCACATGTAGCCAAAGGTCCTAGGATCCCTCTTAATAGTACGGCATGTCCTAAACTCAAGATTCAAAACATAAATGAGATTAAACCTCCATGAGTCTAGGTTGCTATCCATTGCACTTGAAGGTTCCATCAACCCGTACATCATCCTCTATCATCTTTGTCTCATCTCTTAGAGCAAATATATCTTGTGCATGTGACTTGAACCATTTCCACAAATATGAGTTCACCTCCATGGCTTCAAGTCACTCACACTAATGATTTGATCCTCAACACAATATGACTCCTCATAGGTTGATTAGTTCCTCGACTAAATGCAAGTACTCTCTTCTTCACCTTAGCCATGGTACCTCGGTCCCAAGCCAACGCTTGCCCTTCACCTTCGCTTAGTACCTCGAAGCCCTTTCCTTGCTATCTTCACCTTATCAAGATACACTCAAGTCACATCATATCAAGCAACCATTGAATAACTATTTCTTCAATATTATGATCCTTGCTTGATTATCTTCTAGATATGAATGTATATCAATCAAGCTTCGGTTTGACTCACATAGAGACATACATGGATCAACATCAATATGGTCAAGCCAATTCACGGTTCCTTGTATCATATCCATTTTTGGCTTGACACTCCAAACACTTACTTCAATCTTCTATTCATGGAAAGCAAGCCATTATAGAGACCGATCCAAGATCATCAACTCATGTCTCATTTGTCGTTTGCCAAACATGCTTGCTCTCACATGATGCTATGATATCCCACAACATATAAGCCATTTCATTGATTCTATTTGCATTGTTGTCTTTTGCTTGAACTAGATTGTTTCCATAATCTTCCAATACAACAATACACAATTTTACCTTTGCTTCAACACTATGTGAAATACCATCAAGTTTGCCTTGTTGAACCTTGGATATACTTGTTAATACATAATTCACAAGTATATGCAATAGACTTAGTTTTCTGTTCAACACTTTAGCAAACTTATTAGACCTTTAATTATGTTGTCATTCAATTCACCAAAACCCACAAAAGGGCTAGATGCACTTTCAATCTCTCCCTTTTTGGTGATTGATGACAACACAATTAAAAGCTTACAAGAGATTGATATACATTAATATTTTGAATCCTTTGATATAGTGAGCTCCCCTAAATATGTGCATTGAAGGAATTCAAATTTTGGCCTCAAATGCCAAATGCACATATTTAAGAAGAAGTGTGGGGAACTATATTTCGCACTGCCAACAAAAGTATCACGTATCGTATTGGTAGGGACAAAGAGTGCGGAGCCGAATGTTCTGGGTTCGACTCCTTCGTCCCGCCCGTTTTTTGTCTTTTTAACGTACTGAAACAGTCACTGCTGGGTGGGCTGGGCCGAAAACGAGAAGAGAACTAGTAACAATGTAAAGAAACAGTCGCTGCTGGGTGGGCTGGGCCGGAAACGAGAAGAGAAAAGTCGTTGGCTGGGCTGGGCCGGGGGTGGTCGGCGGATGCTTAACGAGGTCGTTTTCATTTGAATTTTCTAATTTTCTAGTGGTTCCTTTTCTAGTTACGAGGGCCGTCTGCGCTCCGTTTATTTTGGGCCTAAAACCTTGGGCTGGGCTAGGCTATGCTCACCTAATCTGGTAAGGTCCGCTTAAGGTCCAGTTCTGCCTATGCTCATGCGCACACAAGCTGCATTTTTTTTTTTTTTCCTTTTGGCATAATAAAATGTAATAAAATCCGTTTGTTCAGTTTGAACTTTGTTGGATTGTCAAGTGATGGTTAAATTTAATAACCACGTAAAAGTTTGGGAATTCAAAAATTTGCTAGTGTTTTTGAAACTTGCAATGACTCGATTCTGTGTGCATTTGAATTGCTACTGCCATTGCTTCTTGAGATCTGTCTTCTCCGGCTCTGAGGCGAGGGTTCCATTGAGGTAAAAGTTAGACTGATGAGCTTTGGATTGAGGTCTCCTTGGAAATACAGGATCCCACCTCCCGTTTCATGCTTTTTTTTTTTTTTCCTATAGAAATGAACTGATTCCACTAAAATTCCTAGTACAAAATTATCAAAATTCTTACGTCCCAAAGTGACAATTATTATCAGTGGCCTCCAAGCTAAGGCCTCCTTTGTGATGCTGAAATCGTTATGTTTCCTACTTTATAAATTGTTTGATGCAATTCCTTATTTCTGTGAAATTAGAGTAGGGCAGTGGCCTAGTAGAGGCTGCCAATCTGCCCTGGATCCCCATCCAACGCAAGTCACTGTTGCTAGGCAGAAACGCTTGCTCTGTAGACACTTTCAAAACTCCTCAGTTTCACCCCGAGGTTATCAGGTGCGCATTCTCAACAACACTGATCAATTTTAAGATTTCACAGTTATATATACAATTACTCAATTAGTATTATAGTACTAATATACACCACACAATAATCCAGGAGCACCTCAAGATTACGAGAGCAAAAACGGAACCAGTTGCCACTGCCCTGTTTCCTTCCCAGCGGCTATTTGTTAGTGAAGCTCTTCCACCGGAACAAGCTGCCAACCTTGCGAAGAACCACGCGCCGCCGGGCGGGCAACCTTGGCATCGACGAGAACACGCCCAAATCACCACTCTTCTGGTCGTCCATCGTGCCAAAGATGTCGTACGCCGATCCTTCGAAGTTCTCCGACAACCGCCGCGGCCGCGTGATTCCGGCCGGCGGTCTTATCTTCGAATCCGACGGGTACTTCTCCAGCCCCGGCGGTCCTACCCTTACACGCGGCGTCGAGCTCTCTTCCCAGTCCAGCTTTTCAGCCGCCGCGGAGGCCGTGGGGCTCGACGACGTCGCCACGAGCATGCTCTTCAGCTCCTTGACGCTGTCGCGCGCCGCGGCCTCGCTGATCCGGAGGCACTCCAGCTCCTGCTTCGTGCACTTCACGGCGGTGTCCTTGTCGCCGAGCACGCCCTTGAGCAGCGCGTTCTCGCTCCTCGCCTCCTCCAGCGCCTCCTTGGCCACCTTGGTGTCCTTGACCGCCTGCTTCAGGATGTCCCGTAGCTTGGCGACCTCGGCACGCCAGGAGCGCTGCGATTCCAGGAGCCGCGTGTTCTCGCGCCGCGCCTCGGCGAGCTCGGCCTCCGTCGACTTCATGCACGCCGTGAACCCGGCCTCCTTGCCCCGCCACGTGGCGAACGACTCCTCGGCCTCGGCGCGGAGGCGCGCCACCTCGTCCGACAGTGCCCGGAGCTTCTCGTCCTTGCGCTTCCCCGACATGTGCAGGCGGTCGGCGTCCAGCCTGGCCGACTCCGCCTCGTGCTGCGCGCGCGCCAGCTGCTGCTTGGTCGTGTGCAGCTCCGCGTTCACCTCCTTGAGCGCCAGCACGAACTCCTCCATCGCCTTCTTGCTCTTCTCCTCCGCCGCCAGCGCCACCCGCAGCTCGCCGTGAACCCTCTGCATGTCGCGGTCGCGCCGGATCCTCGGCGTCGTGGCGAGGGGGCTTCTGGCGGCCTCCAGGCTCTGGATGGTCTCCTGCAGCGACGCGATCTCGAGCTTGGCTTCCTCGAGCGAGATCTTGGTGAGCTCCAGCTGCTTCGTCTGCGTTGCCAGCGAGTCGAGCATCCGTTTCTCGGATTCCCGCGACACCTTGAGCTCGATCTCGAGCGTCTCGATGGCAGTGCGGTCATTGGCCGAAGCCAGCGCCTTCCAGTCGGTCACCTCCAGAACGCGGTGCGCGCGGTCTCGCTCGTCGCGCACCTTGCGGAGCTCGCCCCGAAGCTGGGCGACCTGATGATCCATGTCCCGCCGGCTTTCCTGCATCTCTTCCTCGACGGATTTGAGAGGTTATTGAAATGCTGCACGGCGATCGGAGCAAGGGATCTTGGACCCTGGAAGGTCGGCGATTGGAAATGCGCTAAAATTTGAGGCATTCCGAGGAAGCAGAGGATAAAAAGGGGGGCGTCGTCGCATGCATGCGCGCTTTTGCAGGTTTTGCTAAACCTGTGGTGTGGAATGCCAGTCTAAACTTGGAACTAATGATAAGTTTACCTGAAATCCTGCCTGAACTGGTGGCTCCAGCTATATTTTGTACATAAGCACTACTACTATAATTGGAGAGCAATTGAGCTTCACGTGTGATATTACCCATGAGTGCACAAAGGACTCTGACCATTATGGCACCATGATTACATGGCAATTTATTCCTCATTTGCCTAAAATAACTAACTCACCAATAATGACATTTTCTACAAGAACAAACTTAGCAAATAAGAAAAAATATACTACTTAGAGTTTCGGCTAATGCTCATTAAGAACGATATTTTCTGAAAAGTTTAGTAATTTAGATAAGTACAGTTGTAACTTCTGAAAGCAGTAAAAATTAAAATATAGGCATAAAATAAACCGATTATTTCATCAGGTTTGACATGTGAACGTGAAGAAAAATAATGGAAAAACTCGAATGCACAATACAGAAAAAAAAACTTCTTCTAGCAGCTGCCAAACCAATTATTTCCACTGAAACGAGGTGCAAGCATCACACATGTGCGCAGCTGCGCAGCTTCAGGTTCGGATGCGAAACTCTGGTTGTTGCATCACTTGCCCATCCAGATGGTGCACCTGACACTCTTCCCTTGGAGCAGCAGGTCAAAGGCTTCGTTGATATCCTTGAAGCCAACTTCATGGGTTATGAACTTGTCAAGCTCCAACTCCTAACAGAGGTAAATCCAGAAGATTATTGGTGCAACAAAATGCCAAGAGCCCATGCATACAAAGCCAATTCTGGAACTATAATGATGACACTATGCTCGGCATGACTGAAGCTTTACCTTGTTTAGGTACTTGTCAGCGAGAATCGGAATGTCCTGCTTAGGCTTCACCCCTCCGAACATGGACCCGACGACAGATTTCCCGTGCAGGATCTGATGAGAAGAGATGGAGAGAGGGGCACCGTGCATTTCCACTCCAAGAATGATCGTCTTGCCCCACCCCTGCACGGAGGAAACAGAAACACCGTGCATTCAGAAACTCCAAATCGTTTCTCGAATAACGGCGTGGCGCCATGAGTGTGCATACGTCTCGGGAGCTCTGAAACGCGTCGTTCATCAGCGCCGCCAGTCCAATGCACTCGAAGCAGTAGTCCGCACCACCGTCCGTCATCTCGACGATCGCCTGTTGATAATCAAAACAGGGACACTTTGTCAATACCATGTTTCAGCGTATAGGGATAGTGTCATCCGTAAATCTAGACTTGAAATGTTTGAATTCTCGAAAAATGGCTAGCACACTTTTTTTGGGGGTGTGGAGAATATAATCTCTGCAACGTAGTCATTAAGACAATGGGTGTTTTTGTAATGTAGCCTAAAAATGCATTCCCACATGGAGTTTGAACTCTGGCTATTGGGTGCTACGGAGTTCTAGAAAAAAATGTCATCCAAGCCAAGAACACAGGTGATCTTACCTGGTGGACTGGTTTCTCACCAAGTTCTTTTGGATTGATGAAATGTGTTACGCCGAACTTCTTTCCTGCAGGAAGAAACAGTAGACAAAGTGCGTAAGAACACTTCAAATGGCTTAAAGTTCAGAACAGTTTCAATCAAGGCATAAACAAAAGTGCTTGCCAAGTTCATATTTCTCAGGGTTTATATCCACGCCGATTATCTTTGACGCCCCACAAATCCTGGCTCCTTCAGCCACCTGCATGTCAAAATTCAAATATTAATATTCAGTATTGGTGTCAAACTCTGAATTTCTGAGAAGTGTACATATTGGTGGTAGTAAAGCTGCTCTGAACATGTCACTTAACCGCCAATCCTACAGCGCCGAGGCCAAAGATAGCGACCGAAGATCCAGGCTCAACTTTAGCCTGCTTCCATGCCGCTCCGACCCCTGCGGTTTCCTTTGGGTCAGAGTTTTAAAATCACCAACGATTCCCCACAGCAACAAGCAACCGTGTCATCTGCGGCACCAACCGGTAGACGCGCCGCAGCTGAGCAGGCAGGCGAGCGCCGGCGGCATGGCGGGGTTGACCTTGACGACGTGGTTCACGTCCACCACGGTGTACTCGGCGAAGCTGGACACGGCCAGGAAGTGGTGGAGCGGGCGCCCCTGGCCGTCGCTGAACCGGGTGGTGCCGTCGCGCGGCATCCCCGGGCGCACCGCGAACCGGTACTTGGAGCACATGTTGCTCCGCGCCGACCTGCAGTCCACGCACTCGCTGCACTGCCCCAGGAACGTCGGCACCACCGCGTCGCCCGCGGCGAACTCCTCCACATGTTCGCCGACGCTCTCCACAAACCTGCACAGGCATGCCCCATGAGCAGTGAGCTCATCTTAGTTTGTGACCAGGTTGTGATTAGCAGGCTCCTGATGACAATCTAATGGTAATATTTGTGCCTTTCTCCGACTATTTCTAATGGTAATTACTAATTTGTATCAGTAATACCGGACTATTTCAATTCACTCTACTTTTTTATACTTTAAATTTAACTTGAATATTTGTATGGGGAATTCTGTCTTTTTATTTTCTTTTTCCCACGTCCTTCCACGTTTGGATTGACCAATGGATACACGTGTGCGTATTTCTGTGCAGAAGAATTGATTTTCCTAAGGGCAGAATGATTGGGAGTTATTGGAGGAAGTTTTTTTTTTTAATCTTACCAAAAAAATCAAAGATTAGAAGTGAACTTTGGAAAATCTTGGATATGCTCTTATTACTGACATGGATTCGTCAAGAATTTTTTTTTTTCACAAAAGAATCATTAATGTAACTAGAAAAACTCAAACTTGTACGTCAACCAACAACCATCTCTTGGAAACTCTTGGACATGCACATGCTCTTATTACTGACATGGATTCATCATTTTTTTTTGTGAGTCACAAAAAGAATCATTATAATTATAATAACTAGAAAAACTCAAACTTGTGCGTCAACCAACAACCATATCTCGCCGGAACACTGATTATCCAAAGCTCCAAAGCAAAGTCAACTGTCGAATCTCTGTAAACTTCAAACTAGAACTAGTACATTGGCCACCCAATCTTCATTCAAAATTGAGATACCGACACAAATGAGAGGCAAGAGGACGTCAGCTTCAATAGCATTAGTGTTAGGTGGAATGTAGTGTATTTTTTTCAGTAGCTGCTAACCAAACAGCAGTTGCTACTTATTCCCTTTTTCTGCAGATAATATAAAAATACCCTACTGATTAAAATCAAGAAAAACCATACCAGCTTGTGTATATAAAACTTGGCTTATTTAGGTTTTAGTTGTGCAGTCGATTCTGAGTTAATTTGAATTAGTACTAACACAAATGTCATTTACAGCTGGTTATAGTTAGTTTATTGGAACCTTTTGACAATCGCATTATGTCCACTTTCTACAGGTGTTGGTGAGCAGCAGTATAATCAAAGTTCAATTTCTTTTATGAAGTGTCATCAACTACAAAGACAACCACGAAAAACGACACACATGTAGATTTCAACGTCAAACATCACTCTAGCCTTCAAGTTTCGCTAAAATTGACAGCCTCAATGGGAAACGCAAAGACGCGGCATACTTTGTCAACGAATGCTGTTGAAATTGAGTGAAGAAAATAGAAAAACAAATGCGCGGGAAGGGGACTGTGTAGCGAGCGCACTCACCCAAAGGCTTCGTGGCCAAATATTCTGGGGAAAATGCCAGGGAAGTCCTGCAAAGATTGACACAAACAAACGAAGTATACGACAACTGTGAAACGGCGTACGCAGTCCACGGCGATGAGGGCCACAACAAGGTCGAAGGCCGGCGATGGCAGGAACGGCCGGACAAAGGACGAAGCCAAACCTTCATGCGCCAGAACGTGACGTCGCTGTGGCAGAGCGACGTGCAGATGATCCTTATCCTGACCTCGTGCGCCTTGGGCGGGTCAACGACGATTTCCTCGATGGTCAGCGGCTCGCCGGCGGCCCTACACACGGCCGCTGCGCGTCGCCGGAAAGGGAAGCCAAGTTATTAGCTAGGAAAAAGGCTGATAGCCGATGAGACGGGAGAAAGACGAGGCAGCGAAATCGAAACTGATCCGGCCTCCAGCTGCGTACCTTTGCATCGGATTGGTTTGCCTCCCTGGTTCTCCATCGAGGGATGCAAACACTCGCAGCTGGTTGTTGCGTTCGAAGGCAGGGCGCGCCGCACGGTGGTTGCGAGAGCCCAGAGCTGGCGGCGATATATATAAATGGTCAGAGCTTTGTCCGTCGCCTATGTACAGAGCAGTTAGGCGTCAATTCTCCGGAGGGAGAAGAGCAACCAATAGCTCTATTCGAGAAAAAAGATATGCAACTCTGCGATTTGGCGTAGTCGGGGATTGGGGAAGATATGCTATCGCCTTCCCGTCGCTGACTCCTTGCCAGCTTTTCTCCGTCGCATCTACTGTGAGAGCAAGGCTGATAATTTACTGCTAGCTAAACGTAGGTGCCACGTCATATATAGTATGCGGGAGTATAGTCTATTCATACGATATACATAAGTAATTAATACTCCATTCCAAATTGTAAGTCATTTTAATAATTTTGGGAGTCAAAGCATCTCAAATTTGGAGGCTGTCTATACCAAACTTGGATGGTTTGACCCTTTTTCTCACCCGTGTGGATTTTGAGCCAAAACCACCCAAATTTTGCCAAAGCAGAAATCGGGTGGCAAAAGCCCTAATTCCACCCGAATTTTGAAAAACAAATAAAGTCTAAAATAAAATGAGAAGAGAACAGCAAAGTTCAATGATAGCTGCCATTACACTGCCGAATGTTGTGAACCACGTTGATATCATTACATGACTTACTGACATGAAACCTTTTAAAAAAAAACAAAAGCATTTCTAACCTGCTAACTTGCAAATAACCTGATAACTATTTCAACCTTCTGATCATCATCTATTACAAAGTTGAAATCTTCAAAAAAACAAAAAAAAAAAGGAAGAACACAAAGCTAAATTGATAATGACCTGGTGACTATTACACCCTTCTGAACAGCAAAAGGATAGTGCTCACCATTATGATGCGAATGAGTAACAAATGAGACTATGATTTCTGCAGTCTAAGCAGCTCACCTCAAGTCAGAAGAGTATACAGCAGCAGGCTTGGCTTTTGTCAACACATGGTCGGCCACCTTAGTTACAACATTCATCATCAGGTTTTGAGCAGAAATATAATGCCAGTGCTAGAACAGTGGGATTGATCTGCATAGTGGTTTGAGAAAAACAAGACATTACCACAACGACTTTCAGCCTGCCAGCCTCATTTGGCTCCGGATCCTGCCTTCACTAGAAACTCCGCGCGGCGTTGCCGCGCGCTTACCATTGTTGGATGCCAGTTATGCTTCCCATTAGAGCAAACAAACCAATGAATCTCTTCATTATATAGTGATGAAGATTCAGTAAGTATTGAAGCATGGAGCACAGCTTATCGAATTTCATTTCATTTCTCATTTTAATTTAAGTCATTTTCTCTTGATTTGGAACAGCCTAGTAAACAAAAGGTGTGAGCGAGCAATAGGCACCAAGAGATAGCATTAATAAAATATCAAAAAGAGCCTGCTCATTTGAAACATATATAGGATAAATTTGGGCGGGGATTTAATCAGACAAGTGCACTTAGTTCTATCCACGCCAACTGCATCCCAATTCCCCACAAGAAGTACTAATACATTTAGTAAAGCTTCAATTGCACATGAACTACGAACAAGGTGATCCACAAACAATAAGCAGGTATCACATTTTCTGAGAGGATCAAGGATCTCTTCTCTCTACAATATACATACAGATGATGCACCAACGACTTCAAACCCAAGCTGAATATTTCATTTGCACCCAAAACATATTTTCTGCAAAAACAATGAACCAAAAACTGAGTCCAACAAACATAGCACATATATATTTTGCCAAAAATGCTCAAAAAATCATATTAGGTCTGTGCTAATGCTAAAGACCACATTAGGTTCAAAGTTAGTTTTATCAAATCTGAAGTACTTAGCTAAAGCTACGGGCCACATCTTCAACCAAAGGCTTTTACTTGGCCTGGTCCTAGAGAGCACCTAGGAGATAGCTAAGGGCATCTTCCGTTGCCTGGACCAAGCTTCATGTCATCAATGTCAAAGTGCAATGGAGCAAGCTTTTACTCGATGAGTTAAACTGAACATAGTATTTTATTACAAATCTTAGTGAAACATACTAAATGACAAAGCTAAATCATCCATTCCTAGGACAATTCATATTGGATCATTTCATACAGAGGACAAAAAAAAAAGATGCACATCCATGTAACCCTTCCCTTTCCTACGGAATATTGTAGCCCCTTCATGTTTTCACAGGAATGAAAACATCCACTCCTTGCTCTGGTTTTCTCGTCTTCACGGAAGTCCGAGAGCGCTAACACATCTGGGGACAAATGATGATTACCCAAGACGTATGACCATGCAATGCTAGCTTTGCTCTCGCTGACCCATGCAGCCATACTACTCCAAGCTATACCTCATGGATAGCAGGTCCTACCCTTTATAAAGTAAGAATAAAATCAAATTCATATGTTACAAACTTGTATGTTCCAAATGTCATTATGTGATACCTTTCTTTCCTGTTTTTTTTCCTATTCCTGTGTTTTTCATTCTGCGTTCCAAGCAGTATTGCAAACAATCTGGTTATTTCGTATATGAACTGATCAAGCACTTCCGTTATTCTAGATTACCGCTTGACCCAATAAATCTTATCACAAAGCGGTATCCTTTATCTGCAGATTGATCCCAATTTAGCACATTATGAGCAACTAACTGTTCTAAGCACATCATACTGTCCCGAGGGCATCCTACACTGCACAAAGGCCAACTTGTATATGCACAAACCAATATTCATATTTGGACCATAAGCGTTATAAAGTCCATAAGAGTTCTAAATAAAAGCATGTAATGTTGTAGCTGGCAATATAAGGTTTGTTGCTCTCTGGTTTTGATTCTAAAATTCACCTGAATCTCTCTAATGCTTTGTCATAATTTCCATCTATGCATTTACATAGGTCATATTTTAAAATTGAAGCAAAATGACTCCACAATCGGCTATGAAAAAATTATCTCACTAAGAGCATCATTGCTCAAAACAATACATTACTTAACATAATCCAAAGAGTAGCAGCTAGTACAGTAAGGTAACAAAACTGGAAATGAAGATGATTTTTTTTAGGAAACTATGGATATATATATAAAAAAAATAGAAGGAAACTAAGTCAATTTATATTGTTGAATACTCAACCTTCGTACCCCACAGGAATGGTGAAAACTATGAAAATTCAAGTACATACTAAATTTAACAAAGTCAAGAGACATTTCATCTAGATATATATTATTATTGCGAGAATCATTACATGACTCCTAAATAGAAATGAACAAAGTGCGAGATAATCTTACCAACAATATCTTCTCAAACGGCAAGGCCAAGATGATTCATTATCCCTTTTATATATACCTAGACATGCATCATCAGAAGTACAAGCCAACAATTAGCAAGGGGGCATGGGATATCATTTTAGATTTATAACTATCTGAATCCACAATAATGCAATCCAAAGTCAATGGATAATTGTTGCACGCATAAAATAAATTTTTATTCACTAACCTTGCTTCCATTGCGGCTGGGCATAAACACAAACACCTAACGTGCGAGGTTGGCATGGTGGATCACCTCGAGCGTTGGCCTAGAGGCATCGAGCTCGCCCGGCTCTCTGAATCCTGATTCGTGACCACGCAGCGGCCGCCGGACTTTAACCATAACTGCCATCTTGCTGCAGGCGGGGGCAGCGCGCAAGGCAGGCCATGTCCCGCAGCCGGTCGTGCGCGCAGGGCGCCTGCAGCCGCAGGCGTGTGTGGGGGCAGCGCGCGCGCAGCCCGGCTCGGCGTGCGCAGGGCCAACCACTTAACTACAGGCGCGCAGCGACCACGCCACACGAGAATGGCTCGGGCTCCACGCCGCCGGGTGGACGGAGGCCGACGGAAGGGGCACTGGGAGGCCGGAATGGCGGCGATGGTCGTGAAAGCGATCCCATCGCGGGCGAGCGTCGTATTTGGGCCGGTTCCCCAACGATCGAACGCCGCGAGCCGCGTCCGACGGTCAGGCGAGGAGGGGCGAGGCCGTCCTGCTCCACCGGAAAGCTCAGCGGGCCGTCCGCCGCCGTTGCCCGAGGTCGCGCCTCCTCGTCGCGCCAGGCCGTGGCTCCGCCGCCATTGCGCCGTCGCCGGAAACGCCTCCGTGCCGCGCAGGCTCTCGGTCGCTGGCGCGATGTCCGTCGCGCGTTGGCAGCGGCACGGCATCCGTCGGCCGTGGGCGCCGCGGGTCTCGGTCGCGGGCTTGGAGGTCCTCCGGGGCGGGAGCTCGACGCTGGCGGCCGCTGCCCCATGTCGGCGTCGCGCGCCGCGCGGGCGCCTATGGTGATGGGCGTCCGGGCCGCGGCATACGCCATGGTCGCCGGCTCGCTACCGCCGTGAGGCGGGCCGCGAGCACCCTGGAGCTCTCGCTCCCACCCGGAGCTGACTGGCCACAGGTGCACATGACGCGGCCACGCCGCTCTTGGCTCTACGGCGCGGCGAGGCGGCGGCGTGCGGCGCAGTGGGGCGGAGCCAGCAGCGTGACAAAGGGGAGCGCCACGCGGTCCCCGAGATGGCCCAGGGAGGCGCGGCATAGACACGAAGCTTGGGGAAAGCTCAGGCGAGAAGACGATTTGGACTGGGCGTTGATTGCTAGAAAGTTTGAGGGCTTTTGTATAAAATGTTTAGGCCTAGCCGATATGAGCCGTCCATTTGTCCGATCCGACGGCTGAAAAAAAGCGGCGGCGTGGCCCAATCGACGAGCCGAGCTTTGGCTGCAGTTTAGAAAGTAGGAGATTTAGCTCCAGATCCAGTTGTCCCTACTCAATAATAGTCAAGGATAACTTCCGGTTACATTGTAAAGATTTCCCGGTTTCTAGGAAAGAATGCAATTTATTACTGAAATGGAAGGGGCGGCGTTAAATAGCAAAAGACAGTTATCATTGAGATAGCATAGCATTGGAGGAACCATTCATATAGCCATTCCGGATATCATTAAGAAAAATTGAGAAAACAATTGAGAGGAACCATTGGGGACAATTGAGATAGCATTCAACGAGATACCATTCAGGAAAGCATTGAGTAAAAATTCAGATAGAAATTGAGGAGACTCATGAAACCAACAATTTGGGTTGACTCTACAGAAAATTCAAGTACATACGGTAAGCCAAATTGAGAATGGTATTGGCCAAATTGAGAATGAAACCAACATTGATAGGGCATTCCTAATGCTACTATTGCCCCTAATCTTCAAGAGGTTTGCATATCTAAATACTAAAATATGAGAATGGTCAAATAATCATATTTTACTCAAATGTAAAGAAAAACACATAAGTCTAACTGTACTCAGCCTTAAACAAAAATGGACTTGAAAAAAAGAATGTAAAATTCAGAAAAACAAACATTAGAGGCTTTAACCTTAAGCAAGAGCGCATAGAGACATCCAACCCATATCTCTTGTTGAAAAACACTCCTTAGGCTTCTCTCATGAGGTACAAACACTCCTCGCAAAGCCATTTTGCAAAAAAACAGAAAAATAGGCGGGGGTTAAAAAATAGTCTTTGCACATATAATAAGATCAAAGAAAGCATGTATCAAGTAATGTGACTAGATAACTTACCAAATTATATGGATTTGTACCCCTTGAATACACGAAGAAATAATCACGAAAAATTATAAAAGTTTTCCATCACCCTTTACGAGGGGCTTTGGACTGCTATGATGTGCAATAACAAACATGAAATGTGCACAAACATAGGCGGGTTAAAAACTTGTTTTAAAACAAAAACAATAGGGCAAAACCAATGAAAAAGGCAAACCATACGCCAAAGGGAAATGGTAACAATTAAGATGTTTGCTTAATTGGTGTCAACACACCTCGATTCTAAGATCGCCCAACTCTAATGCTTAGCGTGTCATAAATAGCAAAAAGCTGTAGTGCTTTCGGCTTCAATTCAGCCAAATGGCCTTAAATCCCAAGGGACACCAATTAAGCAAACATCAACCAAATAGTAGAAAAGGGAGATGCCCGGGGGGCAACACTGAGCATTAACAAACATTAAGATTGCATCAATCTTAATTGGACATAACAATCACCAAAGCAATCATCTCATATGCCTCTAGTAGGGATCAAAATTTTTTATTTCAAAAACATAAATGAACAAAAGCCCAAAGCCTAGTAGGGGGAATGATCTTTTTATTCTAAAGACAAAAGGAAAAACCACATTGCCTAGTAGGGGGCATGATCTTTTTATTAAAAAATAAAAATTGAACCAACACCCATTGCCTAGTAGGGGTATGATTTTAAATTTTAAAAATAAAAAATGAACCAAAGCCCATTGCCTAGTAGGGGGCATGATTTTTTATTTCAAAAAATAGAAAAGAACAAAAGCCCATTGCATACTAGGGGGCAAACTTTTTATACTAAACACAAAAAGGCTAAAACCCCATTGCCTAGTAGGGGGCATTATTTTTAATTCATAAAATTGAGATAGAGGCTTTAAAATTCAGAAAAACTAGTATGCAAAAATAAACTTCTAATGCCTCTAACTATTGACAGCCTTAAACAAAATTGGACTTGAAAAAAAGAATGTAAAATTCAGAAAACAAACATTAGAGGCTTTAACCTTAAGCAAAAGCGCATAGAGACATCAACCCATATCTCTTGTTGAAAAGCACAAACATAATCCTTTATCCTACAAAACCATATAGTCCGGATTTAGAATGTTAAGAGTGATATAGCAAATAACAATCAAAATGACAAAACCAAGAACCACTCTCTATCGGCTAAAAAGATAAGAAAAAGCAAAAATTTTGATCCATTATATATATAAATGGACTTATTAAGGTGGTCTCGCACGAAGCAACATCATTGGAGCTACACGAAAAAAATTAGGCTTCTCGATGAGGTACAAACACTCCTCGCAAAGCCATTTGCAAAAACAGAAAAATAGGCGGGGTTAAAAAATAGTGTCGCACATATAATAAGATCAAAAGAAAGCACGTATCGAAGTAATGTGACTAGATAACTTACCAAATTATATGACCTATTTGTATCCCTTGAATACACGAAGAAATGATCACGAAAAATTATAAAAAGTTTTCCATCACCCTTTACTGGGGCTTTGGACCTGCTATGATATGCAATAACAAACATGAAATGTGCACAAACATAGGCGGGGTTAAAAAAATTTAAAAAACGTAAAACAATAGGCCAAAACCAATGAAAAAGGCAAACCATAAGCCAAAGTCAAAGGGAAAGGCTAAACCAAAATCAAAGTCAAAGACAAAAGCTAAGCAAAATAAATAACCAAAGGCTAAGCCAAAGGCAAAGGCTAGGCCAAAGGAAAGGCTAAGCCAAAGGCAAAAGGCTAAGACAAAGGCAAAGGCTAAACCAAACGCAAAAGACTAAGCCAAAGGCAAAGGCTAAGCCAAAGGCAAAGGCTAAGCCTAACGCAATGTAACACCCTGGTGTTAATCAACTAAAATTGTGCCATGTCATCATGATCATTGCAAAGCATGCATGATTAGAAAATTTGAAATGCATCGAATTAAAATAAGTTTATATTTTTAGAGATTTGTTTGTGCTTAAGAACTTTAGAGTGATTAAATTTTAATTTATGTTTTTGATCCTAAGTGTGTTGTTGTATGATGGGTTGATGGTATAGGTTGGGAATCTGAAATTTGGATCAAATTCAAGTTTGAATTGAGCTTCAAAACCCTAATTCCATTCTCTCTTTTACCCCCTTTTCCATAATTCAAAATCTAAGCAAAATTTGCAAAAATTTCCAAAAGCCAAGTTGTAGATCTTGTTTTGATGTACAAAAGATATGTACAAAGTTTTTTTGAAGTTTTTAAATAAATTTGAAAGTAATTTTGAATTCAAATTTGTCCCTTTTGACCCCATTTCAAAAAGTCATATTTAGAGGCCGAATTTGAAAATCTTCCAATTGTGAAAATTGTAGATCTTGAAAAATTAGGCCAAGTTGCTTTTTGGAGTTTTCGAAGTTCAGTTCAAATTTTGGGTGAATTTGATCAAAAGCGATGTAGTTAGGGTTTAGAGTGCTTACAAATGAATAGATTCTTTGTGCATGGCCATATGCGGCCGGTCGCCGCCGTGCATTAAATGGACGCGTCTTCAGCGCCGGTGGCGTCCGCGCACACCGCAACGCCTTCACGGGACCGCCGCCACGCCCCCGTCTCTTTCCTTCCCTTTTAAGGCGACGAGGCCGGGTCAGTCCTCTTCTTTCTTTCCAGCCGCGCCGTCGTCGACTTCACCTTGCCGCCGGATTTCGCGCCCCTCGTTTCACCCTCAGCCAAACCATCCTCGCCACATTGATCTTAACCGTTCGCATCGCTTGGAATAGTTAGCGCCTTGCCGCAATGATCCGGAAGCCGCCGTTTTCTTCTTCTAACCGTGGCGCGCCAGCGCCGCCGCGACGTCATCTCACCGTGGCCAGACACACTGGTGAGCTTCACGGAGAACCAACTTGTGCCCTAGCTCCGTTTCGTCATCCTAATTCTCAGGCGCCGATGGTTTTCGCAACCGGGGTCTCAGTGCCGCGGAACGCCGTTGTTGTTATCGCCCGAAACGCCAGCCGCTGCCATACTTCGTCACCGCCGCCGGACCATCTCCGCCACCGACTCGCCCAAAACCACCGCGGCGCCCGCCCCGTCGTGGTGAGCTCCCGCCCATGTTCGTGCCAACCGTTTTCCGTTCGCGCCGTGAGTCAGCCGAAGCCGTCGGCCGACGAGCTTCGGTCTCGTGCGCCCGCCGCGATATTTGCATCCAAATAGGGCGGCTTTGGTTCACGTTATTTGGGGTTATAGGGTCGCCCGGAGATGCTTGAGATGATGCCGTGTTTGGTTTCGGCGGAGAACGCCGGTGGCCAGCGTCGGCGAGCGCCATACGTCGTGTCGCCACCGCCGCCGGGCGATGGTGCCATCGCGCTCTAGGTGTTAGGTTTTGGGTGCCAACGCAGCGCGGGATCAAGGAGAGTAGATAGGTGAAGACCGCGTCGCCGGAGACCTTGCCGCCGGCCGAGCTAGCGTACGGCCAACGCGCGCCGGCGATCGTCGTTGTCACCGTGGGTGGGCCGCGTCGGGCGGTCGCCATTGTAGCAAGCAGTGGGCCGCCTGATCTTGCGGGCCGCGTGTGGTAATGGGCTGATTTAAGCCCGAAGGCATGGTTTTGTTTTAAATACGTTTTGTTTATTTTTCCCGAGCCATGAATAGTATCTTTTTTGTTATTTTCATATAAATTCATATACTTGTTCAAAAATTCTGAAAATTTTTGTAGAACCTTCTTAGGAGTATATCTACCCATGAAAAATTTGAAACTTTGATTTTGAGTAGTTCTTGCATGATTTAAAAATACAAATTTTAATTGAAAAATGCATCTTCTATGATTTTTAGAAAATAAAATATTTATTCAAAAATCATAAAAATTTATTTGGTACTGTTTTATGATGTGTCCTACTTGTATAAAAAGTTTGGAGTCATTTTGAAATATTTAAATTATTTTCTATCTTAAGCCCTATTATTTCATGTGGTTTTATAAATTGTTTAGTGTCAAATAATTTAGGTTTTTGTGTGACTTTTGGGTTGTTTTTGTGAAATTTGGATCATACCACAATCAAATGGTCCTTGAGAACTCCTTAGGCAATGGTGATGATATCTTTTAGGTAGTTCAACAAGTTGGTTTTGTTGGGTTGCAACTTTATCGTGAAGTAAGGTTATGTTTTGGTGTTTATCATTTCATGCACTTGCAAACATCATATTTAAATAGATGGCATCATGTTGAGGCATATATATTATTTAGTGTAGTGAACGAGATCGAGCGGTCCCGAGCAAGTCCCGTAAGAGGTTTATCATCCGGTGGAAGCGGGTTGATTTCTCCGGGTTTTCTCAAGAACTAGTTTATTAAAGTCAGCGAAGGCAAGCCCCGGTTTCATTAAACCTTTCCTTGATGTTTTAAAAGCTTTATATAACTTATGTCTATGCTATGTTGCATTAAGTAATTAGGAGTTGAGTGATAACCTAATCTGTTTGCATTACCATCCTTGTTTATTTCAATACCATCCTTGATAACCTGTTTCATTTTGAAAATGCTTAGTGATGCTTAGCCCCGATTAATTAGTTAAGCTTTTCATCAAAATATTTTATTTGAGGAGATGGTACCTTTTTAGGAAAAGAAAGAGATGTAGTGATGAATTTGAGATCGGACGGGGCGTAGGTTGAAAGCCGGCGGGATACCTAGCCGTGCTTGTCCCGTGTTGGTCATTTAAGGACCATCCGTTGTTTGGCCCGAGTGAAATCGGGACTTTTTGAACGCATAAGTTGCGCGCCGAGGCCGTTTGGGTCAATGGCACGCGTCGACCGCGATACCCCTGTGTCGGACGAAACTAACGGCCACATACCCGGTAAGCGATCTCGGGGGTGTGTCAAATCGAGTGGACAACCGCCTTTGGGAGTGGAGATGGCGGAGTAGCATGTACCCACCCTCTGCGGTCAAACCGTCATTAGGACGAGGTAGGGAGGTAGAGTAATCGCGTGCTCTCGGGTGGCGATGGACCCGGTCCGTTTTGGGCCTAACGGCCCGAGTGAGGGTTGATATATGCAAGCTTAAGTGCTACATATGTCGTGTGGTTAGGGATCCCAATTTGGGATTATAATCGGTTCATGAATCACCGATTTGCTACTTTCGGAGAAGGAGACAGATTCCACGACCTTCATCGTAGTAAATGATGGAATATGTTTTTGAGGAAAGAGAGTTGGAATAAGAAAAATATGTTTGCTCTAGAATAGGATAACCTAGAGTATATGAGCTACTATTTGAAATAAAAATATTGAAAGTAATGATTCACTTATAGTAAGCTTTTTCTCGCAAAAAGAGTCTTTGATTTCTTGCTAAAGCCTTACCTTGACTCCTAAGACCGGCATTCACGAGTCTTCTCCTCTTTTCTTTGTCGGGTAAGTCTTGTTGAGTACTCCCGTACTTTCGGGGTTTTTGACCCTTGTTGCGGGGAGCGAGGTCATGAGCAGCTTGTTTTGGTCCCTGCCGCATGACGGTGTACCGGGGAGGAAGATGACGAGTAGAGTTGAACCCTTGGGCGAGGGGTCGTCGGTGTATTATATGTATAATGTTACTCCAATATTTCAGGACTTGTAATAATGTTACTTAAGTTTGTTTATCCGAACAAATGGTTTGTAAAACTTATAGTTATGTAATCCTTTCCGCCGTTTACTCACGATGTATTTTTGAATAAAGTGTTGTAATCTTTGGAGTGACTTGTTAATGAGATCCCCGTTCGGAAGATTAATCGCACTTTCTACATTATTGGGAACTCGTGCATAATGATCAGAGGTCTTAATGACAATGATAAGTGCATGTGGACCCTGTAATTTAGGAGGTTCTGTTACACGCAAAGACTAAGCCAAAGGCAAAGGCTAAGCCATAGCCAAAGGCTAAGCCAAAGACAAAGGTTAAGCCAAAGCCAAAGGCTAAATCAAAATCAAAGTCAAAGCCAAAAGCTAAGCCAAAGCAAAAGGCTAAGAAAAAGGCAAAGGCTAAGCCAAACCAAAATGCTAAGCCAAAGGCAAAGGCTAAGCCAAAGCAAAAGGCTTCTTTGGTGCAAGCTCTCACCGAAATCAAAACCAAAACAGTGCACTTAAATATGGTCAAGCACTCAAGTTCAAATTTCTTAAAAGTGCTTGCAATCAAAAGGTTAAAGGAAAATAGAGAAAATCATTGGTTGCAAGGTGCACTAAAAAAATGCCTGAAGCCCTGAAGTCCCAATTTCCCACAACCTAGTAATCAACTAGCCTTTTATCTTTGTCGACATGTGATGATTATTTGGAAATATAAAATAATAAATAAATGTTCTATAAACAAAGCATACAAGCGAGGAACACTATGTGTTTACGAACATAACCATGTAAATAATACTTGAAGCAAATGAGATAATAATTACAGAAAAAAACAGATGCTAGTGCATATACATATAGCAAAAAGATGAAGAGATCGGCATGTAATCATAAAGCACAAAAGTTTGAGATGCGACTACTAATGGTCTACTATACCCGTCCCGGATTTCGGACTAAGCCTTCTAAGTCCAACTAGACATATAGAAAACTGCAAAGCTTAATATAGGAGTGGATGAGGAAAGTACTCGTGTCACGACACAACAAACAACTCCAAATATAGGCACAAAGAACAATCTAAATCAAATGATTTCATATGAGGGGATAGGAATCCAATTCAACATCGGCGGGGAAGGACACCAACTCTATGGACCTGATGGCTCGTGTTTTTTGTGTCGGGCTTATTTGTTGGATATCCATCACGGATCGATTCTAAAAGGTGGACCGCCGCCACAAGCATGCATGGCTACAACACAAAACTGAACCACGAGATCTATGCTGCATGCCTACATCCATGGACCATGGTCCTCCGACTACATAATCGATGCGAGAGAATCGTGAGAGAGCCTAGTACCGCATACCGCCAAAGAACAACTACAAAAAATTCCGATAGGCACTGCCGAGGAACGGCTTCTCCACGAAACCACCACGGACACCCGCCCCCCTCCCACCACCACCACCACCACCACCACGACCGCCGACGGCCGCTCAACCGGAAGTGTCACTCTGCGCAAATGGGGAAATGGAACCAAAATAACAAATCATAGATCTACATCAACAACGTAATCGATTCAGCTACAAAGGGACAAACGCACCAACATCGAAGAATCGCCGGCGGTGAGTAGCTCCGCCCGCGAAATCGCCTCCTCTATCGCGAAGCGAACACGTGGCGAGACGAAGCGAGGAAAGGGCGGAAGAAATGGGCGTTACTTAAACGGACGGTACGCGATTTTCAAAAAAAAAAATATGACAAGTGGGGCCACATAGTCATACTGAGAACAAACATAATCCGAGGAGGCGCGCTCGGGTCAAAACCAAGCCAAAAGGCGACGGCCCGGTCGCACAAAACGAAGATTGTGTGGCTAAGAAATCGGGTGGAAAAATAGACAAATCCACACGGGTGGATTATAGCTTTTTTACGCAAATTTGACTAAAATTATAGAGAATTACAAAGATTTATGACAAAAATAGGAATATATTATGAAATATAATTAACAAAGAATCCAATTAATGATACTTAGTTGATATCTAAATATTATTATCTTATCATATAAAAGTCAAACTTAAAATACTTTGACTCTCCAAGATTTTTAGAATGCCTTACAATTTAAGATGGAGTATTTTACATTTAGAGCCCAACATATAAGAAAAGAGCAAAGTAATTAAAAGGTCCATTACCTTTTTACTTTCAATCATCTAGGTTTATATCACCTTTAAAAGTGCCATTTTGGATCCATTACGTATTTGGGTTTTTTTTTTACAAAGTCAGTATTTGGGTTGAGAGGGTCAAATTAACCTAGAAGCAATTTGACAACCTACAAACAAGACACCTACCCCTTTTACATTTTTCTCTTTTAAAATTACTCAGTTTCATATGAAAACTTCAAAAACTTACATCATCAAAGCTACTCAAAATTAAAAAGATCTAAAAATTCATTTTTGGACCAAAGTCAAATTCTAAATATTTTAGAAAGTTATGGTATAAAAATTTGAGAATTCAAATTGCGAAGTTTTTAATTTGAAAATATTTGGAATTTTTAAACCTTAATTTGGTATTTTTAATTCCAAATAATTTGAAAAAAAACATAGTTTGGAATACCGATTATTTTCAAACCTTTATTTGAATTCCTGAATTTTTATATCATAATTGTGATTTAAAAGTTATTTTCAATCTTTAATTTGGGAATTCAAATTAAAAATTTGAAAAACTAACTTTCTCGTAAGATAACTATATGCAGTGTCACTAATATATGACTAAATTCATAATTAAAAATATATAACAATAGTAATTTGATTTATATCCATATTGAAAGGAAAACAAAAATAAATAGTCCATTTAAATACAATTAAAGGATTGGTAAACATAGA
>JADLZK010011230.1:0-122903 GCA_015847255.1 Hyparrhenia diplandra
TTCTAGATATACTATGTACTTTTGTTGTGTGAAACTTTTACACTGTATACTTATAGATTATGTAATATGTTTTGTGTATATATAGTAAAAATAAAGAAAAGTTAAAATATCTTAAAATTTAGATAAGTGGGTGTAACTGTTGATTTGAGATATAATATAAACTAAATTTACTAGCTGTACTTGTTTGGATGATATATGATCAAATAAGCCCTGTGCCGTGGGCCATGGAGTAACCTTTGCACGGCATAAAACTGTAGCAGCTTTCTGGAGATCCTGGGAGTACTGTGGAACATGCATAAACCGACCGAAGAGATTCTGTCTATCGCTGACCGCAGGGCCTTTTCGACAGTCTTACAAAATCTCCAATAGCAATAGTAGCAGGCAACGGGCCAAAATTTCCGTTTCCTATCAGCAAACTTGCAGAATTTGCAAATATAACGTGAGTCTTCACGGACTAGTAGTAAGTAAGGAAAGCCTTTTATAACATGGGAAAGCCTCTGAATTTTTAACTGTCCATCAATCTCTCAAATTCAGGAAAGAAACCCATACTAGGCGAAAAGCAGCATATAATTGTGGACTTGCTACATCCACACCCACCTACCAGAAAAGGGATATTTCAAAAAGGAAGCACTGTATTGTGCCCCTAAAATCACTCCTGGCTACATGGCCATGCTCACGTCCACTAATTCCTCTTGAGCTACGTGCAAATCCGTCCATGTTCCATGTGGAAAAGGGGAGGGGGACACACACCTAACAAATATGCAACGTCTCGCACTCCACAGTGCCTGAGTTCACAGGTGAAGCACAAGCAGCCCAAAAGGCCACCAAAAAGGAGGAGACGCATCCAACCAAAAAGGTCTCTCAGGAACGCACGTACGACATTCAGAGTCTCGTGTTCTGAGAAACACCTGTTTGGAATCTATAGCACCTGGGACAGATGGGTTAAACAGTAACCATGTAAAAAAAGCAGTCTTTGGATCATGCACGACGATGTTGATGGGATGGTTTGTAGATAAGCATCGTGTTTAATGGACTGAAACCATACACACAAAATAAAAGAATTTTATGTGTTCAGAATGGCTTCCTGCCCCTTGGTGTCCAGATGCTCTGTTTTCTTGAATACACGTCATCGACCTGTTGCATTTTCTTTTTGAGTTGTGTGTGAGGAAATGATTTTCAGTGGTCCTTGGGAACAAATAGACCGCTAGTGCTGTTTACTCCACAAATGTAAAGGGTACAAAACTTCGTTGTCAATGCAGGTAGTTGGTTGTTGACATTGAACTGCATTTCTGCAGTAACAACGATTGATTCAGAATATACCGTGTGTGCAGTGGCTGAGTGAAATCTTGCAGTAAAAGGCTTTTTTTTTTTTCTTTTGCTGATCAATAGACCATAGAGATTTATATTTACCATCTTTATTATAGGCCACTGATTGCAGCAAATGTTCAAGCCCTTCATGGCCAATTAAGATGATCTGATGAAGTAGCTTCCAGCTCTTGGTCCCTCTTTCAGAAAGCTAGGTGTAGCATCTTGTCTTGCTTACACGCCTCCTCCATCTTCTCTTCATTGGTCCGTCGATATTGCATTAATAGTACCATATGGGATGTTTGCTCCTGTACCGGTGGCTGAACCAACTTCCTAAATCCTTGGTCAAAAAAAAAAAAAAAAAAAAACCTTCCTAAATCCAGTGCTATGCCAGATCCATCCATCCAAGCTTATACTAATTTTCTAGCTTTAAAGATTGTCATATGCATTTTTTCAAAATTTTAAAAAATCCTTTTTAAGAATTCTTTCATGAATATTATCTCCACCATTGAGTTTCCAACTAATTTGCTAGTTTAGTCATTGGAAAGGTTTAAAAGGAAAAAAACCCACAAAGTCAAAGGCTCAAATTTGAATATCAAATTGAAAAAAAATCATGGTTGCTTGAATCTTGAATTCTTCTTTGTTACAGCTCATTTTCTAGCATCTTTCGGAAAAACAAAAGAAATAAAGGAGTAGCATCATTTTACTCTATCATGCGGACAAAGGCGGACATTTACCGTTTTTCTCTTGAACGAGTCGAAACAGAAGTTGTTCACTAAAGTAGAGCGAGCCAGAAGCAAAAAGATACCGAAAGAGATATTGTTCCTTCAATGATTACACGATTTTGTCCCTCTTGCCACTCTCATTCACCGTTGCGTGGAGCTTTTGTGGTCGTCGCCGTACTCACTAGCCAGCTTTCATGTGGCTATGTGCTGCCCCCTTTCCTCTTCCTCTGTGCACCTACAAAAAAAGTCTTTTCTTTTATTGAGTATTTACCCTCACCTATTGTTGGTACATGTCTTGCCGTAGGCGTTGTTTGCGCGGAATCCTCTTGTACCTCTTCCTTTCTATGCTGGAGCTGAGAGGGTAGATTTTCACAATCCCCCTAGGGCCTGTATTAAGAAAAATGCATCTAGAGCTGTAAACATTATCTCACAAGCCTCCTCTTTATTGTGTAATTGGACCCTAAACACACTAATAAGCCGCGAACATATAAATTGAAGCTTTCAACACTATAATGCATTGGTCATCACTGATGGCCGCACTGGTTATCTCACATATACTAATTGTCACTTTTTTGAACATCTGATCATGTTCGGCGCTATGACTGGTACTCCCGATTTGGTAGCTCCAAAAGAGAGGTAACCATTGGCTTGAGTTGGTGCGGTTATAAATACCCCTTGTGGCTAACCATAGCCACTATTTTGGTCCCATTTCAAATGAGCAGCCCTTTAGAGATCATAGCAATTAGCATTGGTTTGGACTTTGGAGGCTTGCTTCTTGAGCATTTGCCATACAACCCGCCGACATTTTTTTCGAGCCTATTAGTTAGGGCTCCGACTTAAAAAAATAGCTTTGACTCATTTGGTCTAAATGAGTACTCCCTCTCCGTCTCTAAATAAGTGTTGTTTGTGCTTCTCGAGAAACAACTTTAACTAATTTTATATTTAAAACCGTTGATACCTATGCTATATACTAAATTTGTTCCAAATTGCGTTCGTTTGTCTTTTTTCAACCTCAACTTTGACCACTCGCCTTATTCAAAATTTTATGCAAAATATCACTTCTTTTGTTTTAGCTCGCTTTATTAACAAATGGTACTTAAGAATGACTTAAATTTGATTTGCTTTTGTGCAAATTTTTGAATAAGACGCAGTGATCAAACTTAAAGTCTAAAAAAGTCAAACGAACTATAATTTAAAACGGAGAGAGTAATTAATATTATTGAAAAGATATTTGCATCTAGTTTTTAACAAAATTATTTAAAGATAAAATGTTATACATATTTTATACTGACCGAGTCAAACTTGTGACAGATAATATCGACGCTTATTTAGGACGGAGAGAGTACATTCGGAAGTGTGCGTGTTTGTTTGTTTTTTTTTTTGGTACAATCGTGGGTAAAAACAGATTCTCCGTAATACCCCTGTTTTGTTTTGTTTTCTGTTTTTCTTCTTCTCCTACTTATCTGGCGAGACCGAATCCCGCGGCGCACCACGAACCTGTTACTTCTCTGACCGGCCCACGGCTCCCTCTCGGATTACCGCCACCGCCCCACACCTCCCGTCGCGCCGCCGAGCCACGGCGCACATCCGCCTCCTCCGCTCCGCCCCATCTCGCCTCTCATCGCCGCCCCGCCTCCCTCCGTCGTTCCTGGCCACCGGGCTTCTTCTCCTTCGCCGGCTACGCCCGTGAGGGAGGGAGGAGGAGCCGCAGCGCGTGGATCCAGGGGCAGCGGCGTCCATCCCGCGTGAGAAGGGAGAAGGAGCCAGTGAGATCTATTTTTTTTTTTCAGCTCCTCCATCTCTCGCAGCTCTCTTTCTCTGCGAGTTTTGCGGAGATTCGTCAGTAGCGACGGCGGGGCAGTCCCAGGCTCCGCGGCGGCGTTAGCGGATCCCCTCCCGCCTCTCGCCAGTCGCCAAGGCTGGAGCCAGCAGCCGCTGCGTCGCTTTGGAAGCGCTTATGAGATGCCCCAAAACAAAGGAGACGTTACCTGTCCCTTTAGCACTTCATTTCGCTGAAGCGTGCGCTTAGTGCCGCGGTTTGGAACCCAGGATCCGATCCGATGGAGGCTATGACAGGTGGCAAATTCCTTCAAAAGTTTCGGCTCTACGAAACCAGATCGGTACGAATCTCTTGCAAATCGTGTTTCCTCTGTTGGTTCCAGTTTAAGGCTGTTTGAACTTAAGAGATCACTATGACACCAAACATCTTGTGTTTACTTGTTATTATGATGAGGGTTGTGTTTTTGAACTTCTGTTTATGATGAATTCTTGTGTGATTTAATGCTACCATCACGTGATTGGAATCCATTATGATTCGTTCTGTTCAATTAGGTTACTGGAAAGGGAAAAAAGGCTGCAAAAAGGTTGCAAAAGATCCTCTTTTTTTTTTTTGGCAATGGAGGAACGAGAATGAAAACAAAAAGGCCGTTTCCCTTTTGCTAATTCCTTGCAGTTGTTTCAGATGCATTAAAACGTTTGCTAGAATGATGCTTTGGCTACTGCTGTGTATTTTGGCTCCTAATGTGCAATAGCCTTCTGCTTTGACTATGTTATGGCAAAAATACAAGGTCTCAGCCTTTGTTTGCGTATGCATATGCCTTTTCAAGTGTCCAGGATAGCTAGCTCTGTGATCTAGACATGAAGACCTCAATGTTGATACAATAGATAATAAGCATTTTTAGATGTTTTTTTCCTTGTATACTGTTCCATTGGATTACTGCAGATGAGGCTTGATGCTGAAATCACGTTTGCATTTTATTCATCGCTCAATTTTATTGTAGTTAATATGTGCGCCGCCTTATTTGTGTAGAAATTTTATCTTATCGGAAGAGACAAGAGCAGGATTCACTGGAGGGTGCTAAAAATTGATCGGTTGGAGTCCACTGAGCTGGGTGTCGAGGAGGATCCAACTATTTACACGGAGAATGAATGCCAAGAATTGCTTTTTCTTGGATCCATGAGGGGAACAAGTTGACTGGTGGACTGAAATTTGTCACAAAATGTTACGGAATAGTTGGTAATGCAACATAAATTGACACTTGTCGAACATATCACAACTCTCTTGCTTTTCACTTTGAATTATAACATTTACTTATTTTCTTATTCAGGTTTTGTAAAGTTTCTTGGTCCATATTACATGGTTATAATAACCAGGAGAAGGAAAATTGGCACAATATGTGGCCATGAAATTTATTCCGTTGGCAAGAGCGAAATGATTGCAATTCCAAGTGTTATAGTCTGGCCCAACGTGGCTTATTCTAGGGATGAGAACAGGTCTTTTATTTTTTCAACATGTAAATATAGTGTACTGCCTGTTGTAATTCAATCAGTGGTTCTTAACATTATAAATAATGCCACCTTGCTATCTAGTGTACATTTTGTAGCTTTGCTATTCATCTACCTCTTTGTTGATTACTTTCTTTCCACATATTTGATCTCATTTTGGTTGCTATGTTGTGTTGAGGCACTGTTGGTGTTAATGTACCCCTCGTTTGTCTGCATTGTTTGGCATTGATTTGCATAATGGCATTCCAGTTTTCTTCATTTGATCATGTTTTAGTAGAACATGGACAATTCCATTTTATGATTTTGTTCGATTGTACAATAATACAGTAATATTTAGCTGTGTGCATTTAGCTCCATTTCTCCTATGTGTATAAATTTGTTTGTTCAGAAACAACGCGTACATCCAACTCATATAGCCAATATACATAATGGAATAATGGAAATTCTTGCAGTTTTGAGCCTTGTGTAAGTTGCTCATATGACGAGGTATATAGAGAAGTTTCATTTTTTTTGCTCCTGTAGTACTCTACTTATTAACATCCATCGTTCCATATCCACCACAAGTATATTTTTCAACTTTTTTTTCTCCCATTTTTGTTGTATGAAGAGATTTATGCTCTCATCTCTCACTTTCTGTAGATATAAGCGTCTGCTTTGCTCCGTTGATCTTTCAAAGGATTTCTTCTTCAGCTACTCTTACAACATCATGCGCAGCCTTCAGAAGAACATAACCGAGAAGAATACTGGACAGGTTGTTTATGAAACAATGTGTGTATGGAATGAATTTCTGACACGAGCAATTGAACCATCTCAAGAATACCTGTTGGACTGTTGCCTTAGTCCATGGATTTTTTAAACAGGTATATTCTTCCGTGGTAACTAAATTGAAAGTTTCTTTTCTAGTGTGTTAATTGATCCCTCCTTTAAAATTCTGATTATGAGCTTATCCATATCACCAGTACCGTCTATTCATCATTGAAGACCACAAGTAGGGCTGCTGCTAACTCAATGACACCCCACTAACTTATGTGTTTTACTCCACGCCTCATGACCTGATATATAGTGAAAGCTTGAAACAAGGTTTGCAAAGGCATGGCTTTGTATAACCTGCTGACATTTTTCAGTTTGAGCTGCTTGAGGCTTTCCTGAGTGAAACCTTTGCTCGTAAGTCTCAGCAGACTGTTATTATTTTTGTTCAGTTCTAATCCATCTTTTTTATATATGTTGCTGATACAGAGTAACATGTTTTTCCTAATGCTTCATTGTGAAACTCCATTGCTATATTTTAGCCATTTTGATTTTTCTCACAAAGTGTCGGGTACTGTCTCTTGACCCTAGTCCTAGGACAACTAAAACATCTCAAAAAATGGCAGTCCTGATTACATATATTTAAGACATGCTAATACATTTGTTTTGGTGTGACAGTCGAAACTCTCTGTATCTGGGAAGGATTTTTGGTTGACCCTTATAGCTAGGCGTTCACGACATTTTGCTGGAACCAGGTTTGTGTTACAATTTTGGAGCCTTTGGCTTGTAGTTTAATTTGGATAAAACACACACACACTCTCTGTGTTACTTTTATTCCAGGCTTTATCCTTTTGCTGAAAGTTTTTTCATTCATTTTGATTTTTAGATTCTTGAAACGCGTGGCGTTAATGAAAAGGTGGCAGGGTAGCCAACGATGTTGAGACTGAACAGGTTGTTTTTGAAGACACATCTGATGGAATCCCAACTCAGATGTCTTCTGTTGTACAACATAGAGGATCGATACCCCTTGTCTGGTTTCAGGAAACTTCAAGACTTAATATTAGACCAGATATTATATGTAAGTTATTTAGTTAGGTTTATTGTGAGTTTGTATGTTTACTACCTCATCTGATATTCTAAATGTGTTGCTGTTACAGTAAAACCTGATGTGGACTACAAGGCGACTCGCCTTCATTTTGAGAACCTTGCACTTAGATACGGGGAATCCAATAATCATCCTGAACTTAATAAAGGCAAGTGCAGCATCAATGTTGTTCACTTTGATGTGAATGTCTTCACTTATGCTTATATTGTCACTGACTTTTTATATCTGAGGGTTTAATCACCAACTTGATAGCATTCTGCTCTTTGTTATAAGTCTGAAATTTTCCTTTGAATCCCTTTAATTATATTTCAAACAGACCCGAGAAGAAGCCCCGTGAATCTCTGCTCCGTGCAGAATTTGCAAAGGCTATACATTGCATTAACAAGAGCCTACCTGATGACAAGCGCCTAAAATTTTTACACATGGATCTGAGTAAGCTCTCTCGAAGGTAATGCATTGTATTCGAAAGCGAATCTTATGTAAGATTGCTCCTTCAATGAAAGACAATCATCTTGTATGTACCTTTGTGTGAAGTACTACTTGCTACTTTCAGGAAAGGCACCAATGTGCTTGCACTGTTGAACAAGGTGGCATCAGATGTGTTGGATCTGACTGAATTCCTCCACTGCCAAATAAGTACAACAGCAAAACCTGATGACACCTTAAGGTAGCCTATGGTCTACTTAGGAACATTCTAAAGTTTATATTTTTCCCCCCGAAAATTGCACAAGTTCAAGTTGTCAAATCATAGGATGTTATAGTTCAGCAAAGTTCATCAAGTTCCTTAAAGAATAATCTTCACTTGAATTTATTTTTATGACATACTTTCTCTAAGTATTTATGCCAAATTCATATGTTAGAGATCACAATTTATATATTTGTAAGTGGTTGTAAGTGGTGGTATTTTTTATTCCTAATGCCCTCTATCCTTTTACTACAGTGAAGAAGAAACTGTTGCCAAACCATGCGATGACAGAAGTTGCAGAGGTCAAACTGAATGTGCAGCTAAGTTGACACCTTTTTTTTGTTACAGAAGGGTGTCCTCAGGACAAATTGCATAGACTGCTTGGATCGCACAAATGTTGCACAATTTGCATATGGTTTTGCTGCTTTAGGGCGTCAACTTCATGTATTGGGGCTTACTGAAGCACAGAAAATTGAATTGCATGATCCACTGGCTGATGATTTGATGGATTTCTATGAACGGATGGGTGATACATTAGCTATTCAGTATACTGGTTCTGCTGCGCACAACAAGGTATATCTCATGTTATATTAGCTTTTACTCTGGAAACATGTTCTACATTTTTCACTACTGAAAGGCTTAATTGATATGTCTGTGCTTCTTTCTATTGTAAATATAAGCACCATAAATTTGTGGCATCTGAATACTCTGACAGATATGTAAATGCTCTGAACTATGTCTACAGTTCGTTCTTCTAAAGTGATTCTCTTGTACCCAGGAATCAAAGTCAACTGGTTATAAAAAAGACCACTTGATGTTCCAAATCTCTTTGTTGAACTATATCAGTCTTATTTCATGTTACTCATATTTCCCATAGATCTTTTTGTGAGCAAAGGGGCCAATGGAAGGCAGCAACCCAATCTCAGGAGTTTCTTGAACCCTTCAACGCTACTACAATAACGCCTACACTGATCACGAGAAGCAGGATGCTATAAACATGTATGTTTCTGAATATGTTGCAAATATAATATCCTGTAGGAATGACTGAACCAGTAGAAACTATTGATATTTGTGTGTTCATCACAAAATAGCTTATTACCTGTCCTTAAAAAAAATTCAGGTTCTTAGGTCATTTCCAACCTCAGCAAGGGAAACCTGCATTGTGGAAGCTGGACTCAGATCAGCATTACAATATTGGGAGGCAAGGAACTTTAAAAGAAGAGATTGGAAGGTGCAGATTATAAGCTTCCAGTATTTCTTGAAATGGCTATATCTTATGTTCACCTTTTATTTATACACTTTGCATTAGTATGATAGTTTACTACTTAACACAAACATTTTTCTCTACTGTGAAAATCATATTTTTTACACATGAAAAAGTTAGCTAGGATTTTGATGTTTCGACAATCTATCAATAGACCTTATTTCAAAGTACAAATATAAAGTCCTCAAGAATTTATAGCAACAAAAAGTACCTTTTTACTCTGTTTCAAGAATAACCACATTGTGTTCCATGAGAGTTGTGTCAAAATGATTATGCGACTGACAAAATGCTTGGGAACACTGGATATTGTTTAAAACTGTGTAATATAGGGCAACAAGAACTTAGGACAGCAAAAACTAGATATTTTTGCAGTCTGACTCAGACAGTAGCTCTGTCATTTGTTTGACTCTTGTACTGGTTCTTTGGACTCTTCTAATCTATCAATCCTCATCTTGTTTCACCAGATCATTCATAAAGAGGTCACTATCTGATGGTAACATACTATTGGAGAACGGCTTGCCTATAACTAACTGTAACAATGAAAGAAACAACAGAGAATTGCTCCCAATGCAACAGCTGGATGATATAAGAGAACCGAGTGATTCTGCGCCAGAGATATCCATATGCGAACCTAACCCGTGCTCCAGGTGTGTCATTACTTGCATGAATTTGGTGGGCCACTGGAATTTGTATTTTTACGCTAATGCAATGTGAGCTAATTTTGCCTTTTTATTTTATATATATATGTTCAGTCCGAACTATGGCACAGTGGCTGGAAGACACTTCATGTCAGAAGAGCGGCAGAGTTATTTGAAAAGATTAGGTTACCCTGAATTGCATTCATCAAATTTCCTTGACCTTGATCTGTTGTCGCTCTTCAGGGAATTCGTGTGATGAGGAAGTCTTTGAGAGGTAGCATAAATAGACTTCCAGTAATTTGCATATCCTACTACTCTCCTTGTGCTGTTATGTATGACATCTGCTATTTGCAGGTCGTCACTGATCAATTCACCTATGGATGTGATCAGTGTTGAATCATCTACGTCATACAGTGAACAAGCACACATTGATGAGGTTAAACTTCTTTTTGCGAAGTTATCTATCTGAGCATGCTATGAGAATTATAATCAACTGAATTTTTGGTTATTCGGCTTTCCTGATATCTGAACTTTATGTTGTGAACCTCATTTTACCAGGGAAGGGATGACACGGATCTTTTCCCGTTCGAGCAGCCAGCTCTCAGACATTCGGGACTATTCTGACCGCTTTGCGCAATGGGTCGCGAATGGAGGCATGCTTTGCTACTAGGCCCTGGACTTTTGTCAGCAGGAAATGGATGTCTGATGGAGAGCAGATGAAATGGCTGACAGCTAGCCGGCTAGGTGCGTCTGCCTGCAGTGGAGGCGTAGTGGGACTGTGGGTGAGATGGTGGACATGGGAGAAGTCTCGCATCAGCATGCTTGTGATCACTGGAAGGCCTGAACGCTGATATTCTTCGGATGGAGATTTCGGTAGTTGGATTGGGTACAGGATTCAATTTGCTATGGTGAAAAAATTGACCATAGTTTATAGATAATAAATAGGCAAAATAAATCTGATTCTTTTTAGTGTAGCTTACGCTGCGTTCCCGTTCTCCATAGAAAATTATCAAAAAAAAAAAATCTAGGAAAAGTATAAAAACAAACCATAGATAAAGAAAAGTTTTGCTGTAAATAGTTAGTATGTTACAGAAGTATGAATATTTGGTACTTGTTCAGTTTCCTTGATTTGTCTGTTCATAATTGTTTCTGTACGGCCTTCGTCTACGCTTCGCTGGACAGGTCTCATTGGGGCGCTGTTTTTTTAGTTTCAAATGTGGTAAGGCGATTGAGGACATCATCAAATATTTTGTGTTAGAAAAACATTATAATTTATTATTATTATTAATGCCTGGCAATCTGTACTTGCATACTCCTCCATCTCAAATAGATGTCATTACCTCGCCCCGGAAGTCAACGATTTAAACTACCGATAATTATATATTAAAATATATAAATATTTATGCAAAGTAATTAGTATCATTGGAAAGATCTTTAAGTCTAGTTTTTTAATAAATTTATTTGGAGATATAAATATTGCACGTATTTTCTACAAACGCTAGATCAAACAAACGCTAATAAAAGATGAAAAAAGTTTGACCCAAGACGCACCCCATAGTGGCGTGTAAAAAAGGGACGTAGGGAGTACCACATAGACAGCCCAGGGTGACTGATCTGGTGAGTAGCACATTAATGTCACCATCCGACTTTAGCACTCTCAGATCTGCTAGGAACCTTTGTTTTCTATAATAATAACACATTTAAATCATACTCTATTCAAAACATATAAATAAATAATAACAAATACAAATAAAAACATCGAAACTATACATAGGTTGGAAGAGGGATTGGGTGACTGTACTTAAAAAAAAAAGGGATTGGGTGACTGAACATTACACGGTATTCACCCTCCCCACGCCTTGGACTCGGGGTTTTTTTTTCGACCGTTGAGGTTGAACAAAACCGTCGGGGTCCGGTTTTGATTTCCGGACGGTTACCCGTAAACGGCCGGTTACCGGTCGGTTTTGTTTTTGAATTCAATTGAATTCAAATTTTTCGATTCATCGGTAAAAATCTTTTTTACCCGGTAGGTTTGAGCGGTTTCTGCGTAGGTATAAACGGTTTACCGAAGGCGGTTTGAGCGGTTTGAACGGTTTTTTCAAAATTTAAAATTTAATTTTTTTTCATAAAATGCTAAAAAAATTCCTAAAAATACTTCATGATTTGTAGAATCCAATGATGTCAAAATTACTCAAATTTGAGTGTGTTTAGTATGCTTTTCGACCTTCATGATTTAATGGGCCTTAATGGGCGGTTGTGTATTTTTTCTTTTTTTTTTTTCAAACTTAGATTTGAAATTTTTATACCAAACGAACTCAAATTTGAGAAATTTTTACACCATTGGATTCTACAAATTATGAGCTATTTTACAGAATTTTTTTGAATTTTTTTTTCAAATTTTACATTTTGAATTTCAAATCTTTTTATACCGGCGGTCAGGATACCGGCCGGACCGGTAGGGTCGATAACGCGGTTTCCCGCTACGGAAACCGACCGGTATAAAAACCCCTGCTTGGACTTAGCTTAATAAATAGTGTAAGACGGATCCTCTTTGGCGACAGACGTACCCTTATACAAACACTATTTTTGAAATATATTATCAATGAATGAAATATGGTTTATAGTACACTAGATTAAGGGCCCTGTTTGATTTTTCATAAGTCGGGTAACTTATAAGTCAAAAATTTAAAATAAGTGACTTATTTTTTTTGCCAAACAAGTAGGGACTTATAAGTCATGGGACTTTAAGTCACTTGCAACTATTTTCTCTTCTTTTTACCCCGATTTGTCGGGTCACCCATTTTCTCTTTTTTTTTCACCCGACTTATAAGTCACGCACAACCAAACGCAGCTTAATTTATAAGTCACTAATTTTTAATCACCGACTTATGGAAACCAAAACAGGACCTAACTAAGCAACGGTCTGATTGCCAACCATCCTTTGTGCCGCGGGGCAGTGACAGACAAGGAAATGCAACGTGACAGACAAGGAAATGCAACCAAGTGACGAACAGCGAGAACCTGACTGAACGATGTAAAAGCAGTTTGAGACACGATTATCTAATACAGCTGCAACCAGTCCAATAAAACGTGGACAAATGGTGCAGTAATATATACATACTACTAGAAATCACATTTTCTCAACCAACTGGAAGTATCATATATTCATATATATAGAACTACACATCGAACCAATCCATGGAGATGGAAAGGGATCAACTGAAAACACAAAGGTCTTCATAAGCTCTTCCATAGCAGCATTTTTTAAAACATAATAACAGGGGCACAGGTTCAACTAGAAAGCATAGTAGTTAGCTACAAAAGATGCCGTCTGACTTTGGTCATTCATACTTTGGAATAAAACTTAATAAGCCGCAGAAAACATCTGAATGATAACACTATTTCTACTACCAGCCTTGGGCAGGGGGCTGGGCTGCTTCATCCCAACCAGTAGCAGCAACGACCGGAGGAACCACGCCATCCGCAGGTACAGGGGCCCCAGTTTGATCCCAGCCATCACCGGTAGGAACTGGAGCTGCAACAGAGAATAAGAATCGTTCATGTTATTACCGCAATGAAATTGCAGTAGAGTAACTCAGTGTAAGTAAAATGTCTTAGGTTATACTTCTTGTCTAAACACGGCATTGTCGTCTAAAACAAGTTTCATACCAAAGATGAAGAAATTCTATAAGCAGGTTACCTGGAGCAGCACCCCAATCAGCACCAGTAGGAGCAACAGGCGGCACAGCCACATCAGAGGTCCACTGCTTCGCCACCCCACTGATCAGCTCCTTGGTAGTCAGTGATTGCGGCGAAGTCAGGGGCTGCAGCAGCCTCCTCCTCCTGCTCCTTTGCTTCCTCTGGGTCTCTGTAGAAGAACAGATCAACCTGCAGACAAAATTATCATTTAAGAATGCAAAGGATACCAACAAAGTTTCAATATTGCATCTCCCAGGTCATTTTGAACAGCATCACAAGCTAGCATACCATGACTTCCCACTTGTGCCCAGGGAGGATAGTGCCCCTCATCTGCAGAACCATCCTTGCCAAAAGCCAGAACAGGCAACCAATGCTGTTCCTCCCTTTGTTGTTGGCTGGGATGCCGATATCGACATACCGCATGGGAGAGTCTGTATCGCAGAAGGCAATAGTCGGGATGTTACCCAGAGCAGACTCCTTGATTGGCTGCAAACAACAATTACAGCATACCAATTAGTTCACCACCACACTGCAGCATCCACTCAATGCATATGCATATTTCATAACAACTCTGAAACAGAAATCCGCTTCACCTGGTGGTCAGTCCTTGGATCAGTAAGGATGAGCAGACGAGGCTCGCTGAAGGAGGTCTGCAGCTGATTGGTGAAGGTACCAGGGGTGTGCCTCCCAGCGATAGCATGGGCGCCAGTGTACTGCGCGAACTTGAGGACAGCACGCTGGCCGTAGGGGCGGGCAGACTGGACGATGATGTCCTGAGGGTTCTCAATGGCAACAATAACCCTCGCCGCGAGCTGGAGCTTCTCCCATGTCTTGCCAAGGTTGATGATGTAGATGCCTGATAAAATCAGCAGCAGGAATGCATATCATGTCAAACAATTCAGCTTGACGGTGAATCGCTATTAAGCTGGTTCACTGCACCACAGTTTACAACTAATCACTAGATTCCCAGTACAAGCCCACCATAGGACTAGCCTTCAAAAAGCTGAATTACTAAGAACCAGTATCTACTCCATATCTCTGATTATTACTGCGAACCATCTAAAGCTTATAGAATAAACTACAGAAACGACTACACAAGTTCACATCGCATCTGCGCAGAATACCCACGCCCGGAACTGTAACACTGGAGCACCAGCGGCCTCCCTTGCTGTCGACATCTACATGGATTCGCATGCGGAGAGGGGACAAGGCAGGGATGCGGAAGTGAAACGACGTACCGTCGGTGCGGCGCTTAAAGACATAGCGCTCCATCTGGAAATCGCAGTTCTTGGTGCCGAGGTGGACATCGGCGGCGAGCATCATCTGTATGTCCTGCTCCTTCTGGGACAGCGCGCGCACCGCGCCTCCGCCTGCCGCTGCCGCCATGATTGATGGGGATGTGAGCGATTAGGGCTGGCAGCGCGAAGGAAAGGGAGGAGAGGGATCGCCGGATCGGGCAATCGGCTCGGTGTCTAGGAGTGGCGGCGCTCAGGTGGAATGCAGTGAGGGGATTTCTTATATATGGGACGCCTCAAAACCCTACTGCAGATGCGCGTTGGGCCGTTGACGTATATGGGCCTGATGTTGTGATCTCGTGGACGGCAAAAGATTTGTCTGATTCAGTGTCTTTTCTTAATTTGCTGAATTGGAATCCAGGGCCAAAATTTCTTGTTACAATTGTAGCTGTATAAGTCGCGTTCCTCTAAGGTTATAATTGCAGTTGTAGCTATATAATCAATAAAGAGTCTAATGATATTTATTTGATATCATAATGTTATTGTTTTATTATTCCATATAAATTTGGTTAATTTTGAGATTTCTGGTGGAAGTGAGGTGTGGAAAAAGCTATAGAGATTAAAATGCCCAAGTAAGATCAAGCACTTCTAATGGCGTCTTACTCACAATACTCACCCCCATCAGATGTAATCTGGAACGACCTGGCATGCACATAATCACATTGATCCTAGGTGTGTGACCTGCGGGAGATTGCAAGAGATGGGGCACATCTATTTTTCAAATGCAAGTTGGCTAAGAATATATGGCGCCTGCTGAACTTGGATGCCGAAAGAGCCCATCTAGCTGCCTTTCCTGATGCTTATGGTCAGAACGATTGAACTGTACGCTCATGAGAATATTCATATTTTCTACGGTACACCAGTCTCAAATGGGCAGTGCATAAAGAAATGGTCCAAGCCACCAGATATCGTTCTTAAGCTGAATGTTGATGGGTCTTTTAAGCCAATTGAGAAGGCTGGAAGTTGGGGCTTCTTGATTACGGGACAAAGATGGAGATCTGATCATGTCGGGCAGAGGCCGGGTTGATAATCTGCTCACTGCATTTCAATCTGAACTGATCGCTTGTCTCCAAGGGATTCAGGTTGCCGCTGATTTGGGTACAAGCCCACTCATTCTTGAAACTGATGCACAGGAGGTTGTGTGAGTTCTAAAGTCTTCAGCGTATAATGAATCAATAGCGTATGATAAATCAATTCTCAGTCAACTGATTGGAGAGATAAAGTTCCAAGCGAGTTTGAACTTAAATAGTTTTGAGTGTGTTCAGTAGTCTAGATTGTGCAATATGGCAGCTCATGAGCTTGGCTTGTTTGGGTTTTCTATGTTCAGAAGGGGAGGGGATAATTGCTGATTACGTCCCTGATGACATAGCTGTAATTGTTGCTAACGATTCAGTTAGTCCGTGAGTAATTGAAAGCCCAGTTTCAAAACAAATTGAAAAGGGTATAAATGGCTTATAATTTGAGATAAAAGGGAGTATTTGACAGCTTCCATCTTCCTGAAAAGGGTATAAATGGCTTATAATTTGAGATAAAAGGGACTATTTGACAGCTTCCATCTTCCCTTAAAAGCTGAATGACGAAGTACTCGTCTTATGATGGAAAATTAATGATGGAATCATCCACTGCATGAAAGCTGGCAGCTGAATAACGCACGCTCACACACTCGTTTTAAGAAGACAGATATCAACCATTACAGCACACCATGTGTGGAACACCACCTAAAAAAGGGCCAGCCAACCCAAAGTATGCGAACAGACCCGAAATTAAAAACCACCAGTCCAACATCCCTAAACCATAGACCACACACAAAAAAAGGGCTCTCAGCTCTTCCAGATCATCATGCTATGGAACATTTCGGGCTTCAACATGTCACCAGCCTATATACTTTATGACCAAGGCAAGTTTTTTTTTTTTTTTTTTTTGTTTGGAAACAATATGGCAGACTTTATTCATTCAAGATAGTTAATCGTTCACTAAAAAATCAAGGATAAAGGTTAGGTTAGAGAACTAGCTCCCCTTTATAAAAAGCCATCAAACGAGGCAATCATATCTTTTCTAACAAGACTAAAATTTTCAATAGAACAAAAAAAAAGGATGTCTCTCATTCTCAGCTACTAAATCAAACTTGGAAATCACATTTTCTCAACCAACTGGAAGTATAAAATCGAACCAATACATGGAATGCCATCAACAGAAAACAAAAACGCTACTTATACCACATCTTCATAAGCTCTTCCATAGCAGCAATTTTAACCATAACAGGGGGCCAGGTTCAACCAGAAAGCATAGCTAGTTAGCTACAAAAGATGCCCTCGACTTTGGACATTCATACTTTGAATTGTACTTAATTGAAGCCATAGAAAACGCCTGAACGATGACTCTCTTTACCAGCCTTGGGCAGGGGGCTGGGCTGCCTCATCCCAACCAGTAGCAGCAACCACGGGAGGAACCCCGCCATCTGCAGGTACAGGGGCCCCAGTTTGATCCCAGCCATCACCGGTAGGAACCGGAGCTGCAACAGAGAACGAAAATTGTAAATGTTATCACCGCAATGAAATTGCAGAAGAGTAACTCAGTGTAAAGTACAATGTCTTGAGATATAGATTATAGTTCTTGTCTAAACACAACATTGTCATCTAAACATGTTTCATACCAAAGATACAGAAATTCTATAAGCAGGTTACCCGAGAGCAGCACCCCACTCAGCACCAGTAGTAGCAACAAAGGCACAGCCACATCGAGAGGTCCATCGCCGCCACCCCACTGATCAGCTCCTTGGTAATCAGTGATTGATTGCGAAGTCGGGGGTCGCGGCAGCTTCCTCCTCCTGCTCCTTGGCTTCCTCCGGGTCTCTGTAGAAGAACAGATCAACCTGCAGACAAAATTATCATATCAGAATGCAAAGGACACCAAAAAAGTTTGCATATTGCATCTCCTAAGTCATTTTGAACAGCATCACAAGCTAGTATACCATGACTTCCCACTTGTGCCCAGGGAGGATAGTGCCCCTCATCTGCAGAACCATCCTTGCCAAAAGCCAGAACAGGCAACCAATGCTGTTCCTCCCTTTGTTGTTGGCTGGGATGCCGATATCGACATACCGCATGGGAGAGTCTGTATCGCAGAAGGCAATAGTCGGGATGTTACCCAGAGCAGACTCCTTGATTGGCTGCAAACAACAATTACAGCATACCAATTAGTTCACCACCACACTGCAGCATCCACTCAATGCATATGCATATTTCATAACAACTCTGAAACAGAAATCTGCTTCACCTGGTGGTCAGTCCTTGGGTCAGTAAGGATGAGCAGACGAGGCTCGCTGAAGGAGGTCTGCAGCTGATTGGTGAAGGTACCTGGGGTGTGCCTCCCAGCGATAGCATGGGCGCCAGTGTACTGCGCGAACTTGAGGACAGCACGCTGGCCGTAGGGGCGGGCAGACTGGACGATGATGTCCTGAGGGTTCTCAATGGCAACAATAACCCTTGCCGCGAGCTGGAGCTTCTCCCATGTCTTGCCAAGGTTGATGATGTAGATGCCTGATAAAAACAGTAGCAGGAATGTATATCATGCCAAATATCCCATATGGTACTATTAATGCAATATCAATGGACAAAATAAGAGAATATGGAGGAAACGTGTATGCAAAAACAAGATGCTACACATAGCTTTCTGAAAGAGGGAGCAAGAACTGGAGCAAGAACTGGAAACTACTTCATAAGATCATCTTAATTGGCCATGAAGAGCTTGAACATTTGTTGCAATCAGTGGCTGATAATAAAGATGGTAAATATATACTGATATATGATCTGTTGGTCAGCAAAAGGAAAAACGAGCATTTTACTGCAAGATTATGCTCAGCCATTACACGGTTGCTACACACGCTATATTATATTTTCAGTCGATCGTGGTTACTGTAGATGTGCAGCCAACTACCTGAATTGACAACGAAGTCTTGTACATATGTGGAGTGAACAGCACCAGCGGGCTATTAAGCTGCTACACCGCATCACAGCTTACAACTAATCACTAGATTCCCAGTACAAGTCTCATGCCGGCCATAGCACTACCCTTCCGAAAGCTGAATCACTAAGAACATCTTTATCTCTGATTATTGCTGAGAACCATCTACTCATAGAATAAACTACAATTACGACAACACAAGTTCACAGCCCATCTACGCAGGATATTCACGCCCGGAACTGTGAGCACCAGCGGCCTCCCTGCTGTCTACATCTACATTGATTCGGATGCGGAGAGGGGTTAAAGTCAGAGATGCGGTAGGGAAACGACGTACCGTCAGTGCGGCGCTTAAAGACATAGCGCTCCATCTGGAAATCGCAGTTCTTGGTACCGAGGTGTACATCGGCGGCGAGCATCATCTGTATGTCCTGGTCCTTCTGGGACAGCGCGCGCGCCGCGCCTCCGCCTGCTGCCGCCGCCATGGTTGATGGAGGTGTGAGTGATTGGGGCTGGCAGCGCGAAGGAAAGGCAGGAAAGGGATCGCCGGATCAGGGTCGGGCAGTCGGGCTCGGTGTCTGGGAGTGGCGGCGCTCAGGCGGAATGCAACGAGGGGATCTCTTATCTGCGACGCCTCAAAACCCTAGGAAGCTTCTGCAGAGACGAAGTTATGCGCGTTGGGCCGTTGCAAAATATGGGCCTATCCAAGAGTTTCCTATCTATATATTTCGGTCCATTAGCGATGCACGTGCAGCCTGTGCCACCAATTTGAGATTTCCCATTTAAATTTGTCGGTATATATATTAACAAAACTATTTATATTTATAGGTGTATAAATGTTGACATATTTTTTTATACCCTCGAGAAGTTTTGAATTTGAGTAAACTTAGAATTACATTGAGTTAATACTACTTCTTCCATCTTAAAAAAATACCATTCTAGACTTACGGTAATTTTATTATTTTAATATTTAATTAAATTTATAGAAAATAATATCAATATCTATGTCTTCAAATTTGCTTCGAATGCATATATATATTTTATAATTAATATATTGATATAAATACCACTACTATTTATTTATTTTTTTTGCAATCTAATTAGACGTTTGATTTCTCATGAATTGAAAATTGTATTCTCTTGGGAATTTAAAGTTATACTCCATTTGTTCCAAGTTACAGTTCACTTTAGCTTTTCTAGATACTTTTTGCTTTTACTATGCATCTAGTTATACAATATGTCTAGATACATAGCAAAAAAATGCATCTATAAAAGCCAAAACGAACTATAATTTGGAACGTAGGAAGTATTATATTCTAGGATTCAAGTCAACAAACAGTCTTTGTATCTAGTTTGCAGACATAAGGTCGCAACGGTTTTGCTTTTTGCATCAGGATGTAGGAGCAGTTCGACGCAACACAGCTTCTTCACCGCACGCCCGGCGGAAGGAAAGCTTTTTTTTTAACGAGATAATTGCATATTTGACTTTTTGAAAACTTCATCTTGCTTATTTGACTTTTTTTCTTCAAAGTTTTCTATTTAGCCTCAAAACAAAATTTTCTTGCTTATTTAGCCTTCCGTTAGAATTATAGGGTTAACGATGTGAAGTGGCAGCTGAAAAGTCTATTTTACCCCTTGCTAGAAAAAAAAAAAAAAAGAGTACGGTGCGGTACCAGCCAGCCTTGCATACAGGATTTAATTACGTGCGGTAAATGTTGACGTGTACCAATCATGTTTGCATAGTACTGTACGTGAATTAAAAAAGATCTAATTTATTTCAAGTATTTTAATTAGTCCGCCAGCAGACATGCATGTGTTCGGTATTGAATGCAATTTTATTGGTGGGCATTTGCTAGAAGGTCAGATCTCACGCAGGCAACATGTTTTAATGCGTCCAGTTATCCATAAGGTAGGCCTAAGAATAGTGGGGCCCATTATATAAAATATATATGTGTTTCAAATGTATATATATCCACTTAAAATATACCATAAACAAATAAAACTCTATTTTTTTTTTCTAGCAAGGGCAAAATGGATTTTTCAGCTGCTATTTCACGCCGTTAAACCGAATTCTAATGGAAGGTCAAATAAGCAAGGATGTTTTGTTTTGAGGCCAAATAAACAACTTCAAAAAAGAAAAAAGGCTAGATAAGTAAGATAAAGGTTTTCAAAGCTGAATGCAATTATTATCCCTTTTTAACAACGGATCGCGTAGCAGGCACCCTTTTCCTAGGTGGCTACCATCCACAGGTCCCAAAGAAGTAAAAAAAAAGGCACCATCCAGTCATCCACTCTTGGCGCGTGCTTCGGATCCCGCGTCGTTTCCTGATTTCCTTCCACGCCGGTCGTCGACTCGACTGTCTCGCGTTTCATTCATTTTCCACGGCAAATCCAATCTTAAATCTACACTACATGGTACATACATAAACCCTACGGGCTGGGTACTCGATCTCTCCACGATTCCACCAAACAATCTGGCGGCCCGCAAATTTGGAAGAGGCTACGACAGGCGCAGCCGCCATGGGCTCTTCCGAGGAGGCGCCGCTGCTGCTCGCGCACCCGCGCGAGGAGGGGAAGGAGGACCCGGCGGGGACGGACGGGAGATCGGCGCCGCCAACGCCGCTGGTGTCCGTGGCGGCAGCGTTGCGGTTGCGGCGCTTGGTCCGAAGGGTGGTGGGCGGAGGCGACGGCGGAGGCCGGGCGCCTGGCGGCGCTGGCGGCGCCCATGATCGCCGTCGCGCTGCTGCTGCAGCTCATGATGCAACTCATCTCCACCATCATGGTGGGTCACCTCGGCGAGCTGCCCTCGCCGGCGCCGCCATCGCGACCTCGCTCACCAACGTCTCCGGATTCAGCGTCCTCGTAAGCGTCGATTTCCTTCTCTTCTTCTTCGTTTCCCATTTTTTTTAAAATGAATTCAATTCAGAGTTCTCTTTCGCCGTGTACCACCTAGCTAGCCGCGTTCGTCGATGGATGGATGCCCTTTGCTTTTGAGCGCGTCTTCATCTGATTGGAACATGCATGTGGCTCACAGGTGCACCCAGCCAAGTCTCTCGGCATAGCCTGTAGGCCCCTGTGACTCGATTGCATTGCCTTTGGCATACCTTTGGCATCGTCCTGTTGCTGCTTCACATTTTCCGGATGACGATGCCCACTGATCGGACCGGATCATATTCATATCCGGTGACGTCCAATCCCATTTGCTCTCATAGCGTACTTTGTCACGCAGATTTGACCGGACCCAGAACATGCTCACCCCAACTTGAAACACGAATCCTTCGCCCCACTCTGCAAAGAGCCAAGATCTGTTGCCAAACTGATAATGCGAGAGAGCTTTGTACTGACTTTTCGAGTTGTATGTGTAGTCTCTTTTATTTTTATTAATTATACTCAGCAATCCTAGTGGCTTTGTTTTTTACAGAACCTGAGTATTTGGAGTTTGATCAGACAGTAATTGTATCACAACTGACAACTGTGCTTCCAAGTCCTTTTTGAGCCCCTAAACTCAGATTTTGAACTACAAAACCATAACTGCTGATGGAATAACTAGTTTGAAGACCTGGCTGATAAAAGTTTACTCAAATAATGATTGGCCTCTGTACTTTATGCTGTGTGATATTTATTATATTTCCATTGATTCAGTCTGAGACATTTGTACTTTCTTTCAATCAGATGGGGCTGGCATCCGGATTAGAAACTATCTGTGGACAGGCCTTCGGGGCAGAACAGTATCATAAGGTAGCTTTATATACCTACAGGTCTATAATTGTACTCCTCATTGCGAGTGTACCTATGGCCATTATATGGGTTTTCATCCCAGACCTACTTCCTCTCATAGGTCAGGATCCACAAATAGCGAGTGAGGCCGGGAGGTATGCCTTGTGGCTTATCCCTGGTTTATTCGCCTTCAGTGTGGCTCAATGCCTTTCAAAGTTCCTCCAATCTCAGAGCCTGATTTTTCCTATGGTTCTGAGCTCCTTCACTACACTCGCCATCTTCATTCCTTTGTGCTGGTTCATGGTTTACAAAGTTGGGATGGGTAATGCTGGGGCTGCTTTTGCAGTCAGTATCTGTGACTGGGTTGAAGTCACGGTTCTTGGTCTTTACATTAAGTTCTCACCTTCTTGTGAGAAAACTCGTGCTCCATTCACGTGGGAAGCTTTTTCAAGAGATTGGCAATTTCATGCGGTTGGCTGTACCTTCAGCTCTCATGATTTGGTAAGTAAATGTTCCTCTCATATTTCCATTTAGGCAATGCCTTCAGTTTGACAGTTTCTACAGTTTAGACTGCAAATCCTGTTCAATACTCTTCTTCATAATAAGCTTCGAGTGCTGTGCACTTTCTTATTTTATTGGTGATATCAATCAATTTTCTTCCTGATAACAGTCTTGAATGGTGGTCATATGAGCTGATTGTTCTTCTTTCTGGGATCTTACCAAATGCAGCACTTGAAACTTCTGTGCTCTCTATATGGTAAGCATAATCATAATTGTATGAAGCCGTTTAATCATGTCCTACAACATCTAAAAAGTTAATGTCCTTTTAACAGTATCTCTACAGTAATATTAGTGTACAATCTCCCATATGGCATCGGAACAGCTGCAAGGTAGGAGTAAGGATATCTTATTATCATCATTTATCAAATTAATATATCACTCTCTACTACCTACTTAACCTGATATCTGCTGTGTCCATGTTTCAGCGTGCGTGTGTCAAATGAGCTAGGTGCGGGGAACCCAGACGGCGCCCGCTTAGTAGTAGTTGTTGCCTTATCCATTATAATTTGCACGGCAGTTCTGTTGAGCATAACTCTTCTATCGTTGCGCCATTTCATTGGAATTGCTTTCAGCAATGAGGAGGAAGTTGTAAATCATGTCACCAGCATGGTACCGTTACTTTCAATTTCAGTTCTTATTGACAATCTTCAAGGAGTCCTTTCAGGTACCTATACCAACAATGATGTATTGTCAGTCACTCAGTTGCATTCATATAAATAAGCGAACTACATAAAGGGCCTGGTTCATAATTTTTCGTTTTGTCCCATCAGGTATTTCTAGAGGCTGTGGTTGGCAGCATTTAGGCGCCTATGTTAACTTGGGCGCGTTCTATCTTATTGGAATTCCTGTGGGGCTTGTTGCTGGTTTTGCTTTGCATCTAGGTGGAGCTGGGTTCTGGACTGGCATGATAGCTGGTGGAGTGATACAGGTCACTCTCCTATCAGTCATCACTGCAATGACAAATTGGCAGAAGATGGTAAACTCTTCTTTCTTTTTTTTTTTTTTTTTACTTCATGCTTCTTCTCATATCATTTTACTTCTACAAACGAGACCGTTAGAGACAGTTGCTTTCATTTCTGTTACATTTTGAAAATTGTTGGTTCTTTCTAATCCCTTAGCAAGTTAGCATTGGGCGATGAAAAGAATGATTTGGTGTGTCAAAGAATATAGACACTGATTCTGAAAAGAATATTTGCTAGATAATATTTATCCTCAACCTTGTTGAAAATCAATCAACAAGATCTGAAACCTAGTTCTTTAATTTTTGAAAAGCTGGCAAGAAATTCTGAACCAAGCTCAACAAATTTTGTAGCTTGTGAACAAATAATGAAACCTAAATTAGTAGTTTTGGTAATCATGTCAGCGATATTTGAATCCTATTTCAATATTTTTGGAAAACATTGCAGTATATTTTTGGTGAGTGATCATCGCTAATTTAAGGACTTAGTGAATGCTCACTAGTTACTAATCTTGAAGAAATTAAAAGGGCTAATTCACCAATTTTGGTAAATAATGTCAGGAACATATAACCAAGGTCTATTTTTTAATTTGCAATAATTTTTTGGTGAGTGGTCATTAATCTGAACATATAGTCAACGGTAATAACTAGTAGTTGCTTATCCGCAAGAAAAGGCGCAGGTTAAATGTTCCACAAGAAAAAGGATTGCCATAAATGTTCATCCACTTTGATTTTTTGTTACTAAAATCTTTTCAAATAAAGTTTTGCTCAGGGTCCTATTCGAATTTGAGGTACAAAGTCCAACAAAATACGTGTTTTCATGTATTTCATGCCATGTGTTTTCGGATGGCTAATTGTCTTCTCCAAATATTTTGATCCAGCACAGAAAAGGATCAGAACCTCATGACAAGCAGTTAATTTATTAGCGATTTTATATTTTCTGAATATTTCACTTGGCAAAATCAGACTCCGATTGCAAGGGATCTTCTAACTAATAAGTAGCATTATCAATATTTCCATAGCCTAAATATATTTTCTTGTTCTTTTATTTTGGTCCATAATTGCAGGCTGAGAACGCTAGGGATAGAGTACATGAGGGAAGTCTCCCAACACAAGCAGATTGATTATTACGAACTTGAAGTCATATCGGACTATCTCCAAAATTCGTTGAGTTGTTTGTTGAAAGAGCTGTCCATGCCACGGATCTGTACTAAAATCATTGTCAAATGAAGGTCGTAAACGACTGGCTATTTTTATACCTATACTCTGAACTAGCTAATTCAATGATGAGAACCACATAGCTTATCTTGTAGGTCTTCCTCAATGCTCCGCCTAAGCTTATGTCTTATAGGAGTAAATGTGAAATTTGACTCGACAGTTTTTTTTTTGAAAGGTAATGGCAGGAGCTCTGCCTTTCGATTAAGCTAAAAGAGAGAAATAGAAGAATATTTTCAAACGAATTTGAGACGCCATTGAGGGTAGCCCAAAGAACCAAAGACGACATCGCCAAGCAAAGGAGAAGGGCTCACGAAAGTGGGGCATGTAATGCTTTCTTGTGTTTTTCGGCTTACTGTTTCTCTTTTGCGCCGGCTAGGCCGGGGCAAACCCACGTTTAATTTGACTCGACAGTCAAGTTAATGAGAAGAGAATGAGTATAACAACATATGCATAAGTTTTATCCGTGATATATGTTTTTTTTCGAAAGCATGCTCTTGCCTGGACTGCAGTGATATATGTTCTTGTATTCTTTTATTGGTCAGCAGCTGGGGAAGCCTAGGTTTTTACTACAGTTGTAATACGTTTTACTAAAAAAAAATTTGTTTTTCTGCCAAAAAAAAAAGTATTGGTCATGCAACGCTCTTCGAATACAACACTTCACTATGTACAAAAATCAGAAATATGATGAAAAATTAAAGTGTATTCCAAAGATCATCCACTGTCATCAATGAACATAACTTTGCAGAATTTTTTGCTAATTAAGTGCAAGTAAAATTCGGAGTATATAACAGAACGTATATTTGGGTGGGCATATTTTCAGCCAAGAAAAAAAAAGGCGAAGAGGATGGAAATAAGAAATCCCAACCTGAAGGCCCAAGCGCTCGGCTTGCTACTTTCCTTAGGCCAATTTCAATGGGTTTCATAGGAGTTTTCATGCACATTAAATAGGATGTCACATCAGCAAAAGTCTACTTTTTGCATTAAACTTTTGAGGAGAGAGAAGGGAAAAGTTTCATCTTGGTGAAACTCTCTTGGCACGAATGCCAACTATCTACGAGTCATGAAATTAAATGCCTATGAAACCACAAGATGAAACTCTCCATTGAGAGTAGGGGTTTTCATGCAAATTTTATTTCATTTTATATTACATAACAGTCTTGGAAACAACTAAATGAAACTCACCATTGAGACTGGCCTTATTCCACAACCAGCCCCCAAACCATAGCAGCAGTGCGCTGCGGCCTGCAGTTAGCCCCCTGTCGGCGCCCGGCGACCGAGAGTGAGTCACGGCGCAGGCGTGTAGCGCCGCTGCAGCACTACGATAGGTGGCGGCTGGGAGCTTGGGACCACGTGCCGGATTATCGCCCCAGTGCCGGAGTAGTGGAGCAGCCAGCAGCAACGCGGCCCCCGCAGGCCGCAGTGCACAAGACAGTCCGAGCGGCCAGTAGTTCAGCGTCCGACTGGTGAACTTCTTTGTCTCTAGATTGCAATTCGTATGTTCAAATTAAGTCTCTTGGCTTCCCAATTTCCCATTCAATAAATTAGGGACTACAATTTGTGAATCGCTTGTAAGTCAAGGTGGAAGGCTTATCTAACTTGGATATTTATGGATTTTGACAAATGAACTAGAAATTCAAATTTTTGTAGGGTACTACCTCTCGCTAGTTCATTTTTTTGAGCTAGAGACTATTCATTGGACATCTATGGATATCCAACTTCCACCTAGGCTTTAAGGTGGAACCAGTAGAGCCTGAGTTTGTCTCCAAATTTACTCCCAGCCCAAATTACTTAGCCCCTAGTCTAATTTTACTATTCCTGGAAGGTCTCAAACATGACGAAAAGAAAGTGCTACTTTACTGTAGATATGAGGGCTTTTTGCAAGGGTCTCAAATACCTGGTGTTTTTTTTTTTTTTTTTGACCAGTCAATACCGGGTGTTGGAATTGCAGTTCCAAACAAGGAGGGAGGCCTCCGCCTGGGGCTGAGGGTAGAAACTCTTGCGAGATGACGTAGGCGAAACAAAGTATTTCCTCCATTCCAAATTGTAAGACGTTTTGTGGGACACAGATATTCCAGACTAAGTCAATCATCCTAATCCGTCCCTAACAAGGTATTAGAAGGAGGACGTGCTCTTTAGCCATAGGACGATACCTGCGACAAAAGCCGAGACCCGACGACGAGCGTCTCCATCTCGAACGAGAACTCGCGGGACGCAAAGGCCCAGGGACGAGCTCGAGCTCGTCCCGGAGAAAAGTTCCGCCTCGAACGAGCTCCCCGAGGAGCGCGGGGATATGACGAGCTCCTCCTAGACGACGAGCTCCTTTCCGCTGACGAGCTCCCGAGCGCCAAATCCAAGGACGATCCGAGAACTGGACGCACGGTTAAGGATCCGCACGCAGCTACGCTGGGGCGCCCATATTACGACCGTGATTTCGTGATGTCCGCGAGATCGTCGGCAAGTACGCGAGGCATGGATCTGGCCGTGACTCACGCCGGTAACGACAAGCACAAGACAACCACTACGCGACAAGAATGACTCGACGGACGGGGTCGAGCGCTCTACATCGAGCTCTCCCGCCACACGCTTCCTCGCGATCCTGGCACGCACGAGTGATTTAAGGCGAGGCGGCGCTCAGGATTCGCCCGGGCACTGGCCTGCGTCTTCACGGGCGCGTAAAACGCGAAGTAATGACGGCGCGGACGAGCTCATTGTCGCTTTTCCCGACGAACCGACGAGCTCGCCGCTCGCGACGTGAGACGCATTAATGTGATCGATACGGAGCCGCCTTTATTCTACTCCTACCGGCGACCGGCGAGCGTGCCGGAAGTAGGGGCGGCGGGCACAAGCTGACGCCGGACAGCCCGGCATGCCCGACATTGTGGAAAGCTCGAGTCGCACGACGCCCGGAAGAGCATGAGGCCTCCTCCAACCGCAGACCGAACCGAGAGTCTCCACGTGTCCACGCCGCCGAGGGTTGAGAGAACCGCGACGCCCTCGGGACACCTCGACGCGACGACGACGCCCAGCGTAGGCGCCGAAGGAAGCGCCTTGCGACGCCGGCCCTCGCTGATCCGCGCGACGACGAAAGCGACAACGACCGCCCGACCGTGTCCTACAAAGAAGAGGAGGGCGGCCGCTATTTACGCCGTGAGGGATGTGAAGCCGCTAGCCCCGACCCCGAGGTCGAGGCGGCGAGCGCGCTCCCTCACCACGTGATGCTCGAGCTCGAGGCGGAGCGAGGTCGGAGCTCCACCCCCGACGGGGAGGCCCCGGTGTTCGGGGCGCCCGGTTCACGACGCCATTCCTCGCTTCCGAGCCCCGACCGCCGTCGTATACAACGGGAGATTGACCCCGCCACTCGGGCTCGAAGATTACCGCCTCGCGGTGTCGGGGGAGCCGACGACGAGCTCTTCATCATTCGCAACCTCCCTATACCCGCGACACGGCTCGCTCCTAGGGCTCGAGCACCGCGCCCGCAGTATGATTGACGCTGGCGCGACCTCGCGATGTCTTCGTTGGTAACTTTCTGGGACCTACCGCGCCCCCAAGAACACGTGGGACCTCCGCAGCTTGCAAGGCCTAAGAATGAGAGGTCGCGCGCTACATCCGCGCTCCAAGCTCGCAACGAGCTTCATCGACGCCCACCGACGCCGAGATCATTACCGCCTTCACCTTCAAAGACGACTTGGCGCAGACCATCATCCGTGAACTCGCACACGCAAAGCCTGCGACGGTGAAGGACCTCTCGACCCGCCATTTAACCACGCCGGGGGCGGAGGCTATCTCCGCAGTCCTCCACCCGCACCACGCAAGGGCAAGGAGAAGGGCCGATGAGGCCGGCGGCTGCTCGAGCCGCGACCCAAAAATAAGAGCAAGAAATGCGCCGCCGCGCGGGGCGAGGATGACCTCATCGCGTCGCCGAAAAGAAGAAGCCGGGCACCAAGGCCGCTGAAGCCCTGTGCTCCCAAGGACTTCTTCGAGAAGAAGTCGACCGCCTTGCCCCAACCACGAGGGCCCTGGCCAAGCACAAGCTCAGTGGACCGCAGTTCCTCGCGGGAAGTTTGTAGCAGCGCAGGGGAAGGAGAGGCCGCGGGGCGACACGAGCGCCACGATGGCGAAGTTCGACGGCCGCGACGACAAGGACGCCTTCTTCGAGGACGGCGCCGCCAACGCCGCCTCGGGCGGCCCACCCCAGACGAGTCCAAGCGCCGCTCGCAAAGGGCAAGTCCTCTTCACCGAGCCCGCAGCGCCCCTTCTACCTCAAGTGGTCCGAGGCCCGATCACCTTTCGACAAGAAGGACCATCCCGTGCACGTCCCGCATCCGGGAAGGTTCCCTCTCGTCGCCGATCCCATAGTCGGCACCCAAGCGCCTCGGCAAGGTGCCGATGGACGGTGGAAGCGGCCTCAACCTCCCTACGCCGACACCATGGAGGCTCTAGGCATCACGCCGAGCCGCCTCCGACCCTCCACGGACCCCATCCACGGGGTAGTGCCGGGGAAGTGGCGTTTCGCTCCGACGGATCGACCTCCCCGTTACCTTCGGGCGACCCCCGAGCAACTTCCGCAAGGAAGTGCTCACCTTCGAGGTGCTCCCGCACAAGAGCGCTTACCATGCCTTTGTGGGGCGGTCGTGCTACGCGAAGTTCATGGCCGTTCCCAACTACACGTACCTCAAGCTCAAGATCCCCGGGCCGGCGGGCGTGATCACCGCCAACTCCACCTTCGAGCGCCTTCAAGCTGCGACAAGGAGGCCGTGCAAGACGCCGATGCCCTCTCATCGAAGCCTGAGAAGCTCATCCCCGAGATGCTAGCGTGGCGGTGCGCAGAGGACTCCGCCGAAATAAGAAGGCCGTGAGCGCGTTCAAAGAAGGTGGCGAGCTCCTCCGTTGAGCTCGAGAAGGCGGCGGATCCTTCGAGCCGACGAGGACGCCAAGACGGGTGAGGTCGACGAGGAGGGGCGCAAGCTCAGACGGGTGCGCCGAGCCTCTCTCCCAAATAGGAAAGCGAAGCCGTCGATTTCCTCCGCGCGAACCTCGACGTTTTCGCGCGGAGACCTCTGACATGCCCGATACCGAGGGAGGTCGCCGAGCACTCCTTAAACATCAAGCCCGGTTCTCGGCCGGTGAAGCAAAGGGGCCCGACCTTCGACGACGGCAGCGGCAAGCAATCGCCGAGGAAATAGATAAGCTCTAGCGGCGGGCTTTGTTAAGGAGGTGTATCATCCCGAGTGGATAGCCAACCCTGTACTAGTTAAGAAGAAGAATGGGAAATGGAGAATATGCGTTGACTATACGAGTCTCAACAAGGTATGCCCAAAGGATCCGTTTTCTTTGCCGCAAGCATCGACCAAATCGTTGACTCCACCTCCGGTGCAAAACACCCATTTTTCGACGCGATACCCGGCTATCATCAAATCGCGATGAACGAGCTCGATCATTTCGCCACCTCCTTTATCACTCCCTTCGGCGCCTTCTCGCTACGTAACCATGCCTTTCGGGTGAAGAACGCCGGCGCCACCTTTCGAGGTGCATGCAGTAAAGTCTTCAAAGAGCTTCTCGGGAAGCGCGTGGAGGCATACATCGATGACATCGTCAAGTCAAGACAAGGCACACGGGAGAGCTCATCCCCGACCTCCAAGATGTCTTCGGCAAGCTTCATGAGTTTAGGGTGAAGCTCAATCCCGAAAAATGTGTGTTCGGGGTCCCACGGGAAAGCTCCCGGCTTTATCGTGTCGAGCGCGGCATCGAAGCCAACCCCGAAAAAAATCGAGGCCATCCGCAACATGGGGCCCCATCAAGAACGTCAAGAGCGCATAACGGCTTACGGGTGCTTGGCCGCCCTAGCAGAGCCCACCATTGCTCGGCCGGGCGAACGAAGTCTCCCCGCTATACAGGTTTCTTGAAGAAGTCAGAGCGCTTTTCGCCTGACCCGCCGAGGCCCATCCCGCGCCGACTCTCCGAAAGAGCCTTGACTAACCCACCCATACCACTCCGCCCAAGCCGGACGAACCAATGCCGCTGTATATCACAAAAGCATTGGGCAGGTGGTGAGCATGGCGCCATAGTGGAAAGAGAGGAAGAAGGCCACGCACCTCGTAACGACGGCCTACTCGTCAAGTCCCTCCCGACACGGTCGCGATATCCACCTCCGGCCGCCTACGCGCCTCGATCACGCCGCAAAGCCGCGGCACTATTTCAACGCTCACCCGGGATCACCGCTGCCTCCAAATTCCCTCTCGGCGAGATCATCCGCACCTCGAGCACGGGCGACGCCAAGTGGGGAGTTGAGCTCATGGGGGTCGACATTTCAGATGCCCTAAGGGACGCCATCAAGTCTCAGGTTCTCCCCGACTTCATGGCCGAAGTGGGACGAGACCTACCGCCACGAGACCCGACGACGCCGAGTAATCGGACGCCTACTCGACGGCTCGAAGAAGCACGGCGCCGGGGGGTCCGGGTTCGGGATCATCGCCAACGTGCGCATGAGGTACTCGATCCGCCTTCACTTCACCGCTCCAACAATGTTGCCGAATACGAGGCTTTGGTCAACGGTATGAGCATCGTTGCCGAATCTCGCATCATACGCCTCGAGATCGTGGATTTCTAAACTCGTGGTCGATCAAGTTATAAAGGAGGCTGACCGCAGCCCAAGGATGGTTGCGCATCCGCAAAGGTGCGCGAGCTCGAAGAACGCCGACGGGCCAGAGTTCGCACATCCATCGCTAATACAACGGTGACGCCGACGCCCTCGCCAAGTTTCGCCTCCGATCGACTACATGTGTCCCACCCGCGCCTTTTGCGCATGACCCCGCACTCCATCCCGCTTGAGGGGAAGGTTCGAACCCACAGACCGCCGGGACTCCATTCGTCCCTCGCCCACCAAGGCCGCAGGACCTCTCGAGCTCGAGCCCCCCCGATGGAGGTCGACACGCAGGTCAACCTCGTTGGATCCGAGGTCTCGCCACCCGTTTTAAGCCCCGAGACCCGACATACTTCCCATCCCCGCATGGCTACGTGGACGGCAAACTCCCGTGGAGAAGGAAGAAGCCAGCGACGCCCGCCGGGCCAAGTCCTATGTCGTCATCGAGCAGCTCTACGTAAGGGGGCTGCCCGGTGCTCCAACGCCGCGTCACCTTTGAGGAGGGACGCCGAGCTCATCGGGGAGATCCACGCCGGCGAATGTGGGCATCACGCGGTCCGCGAAGCCTCGGGTAGGCAAGGCATTCCGCCCAAGGTTTTACCGGGCCGACCGCCGCCACCGATGCCAACCAGATCATACGCCGCCGTGAGGGATGCCAGTTCTTCGCCAAGCAAACGCACCTCCCCGGGCGCAGCCCTCCCAAACGATCCCCATCACTTGGCCTTTCGCGGTGCGAGGCCTCGACATGGCGGTCCCTTCGCAAGGTCACCGGGGGCTTCACTCACCTCCTCGCCGCCGTCGACAAGTTCACCAAGTGGATCGAGGTGATGCCCATCTCACGCACGAGATCGCAGGAGACGGTCAAGTTCTTCGACGGCATCATCCACCGCTTCGGCGTACCGAACTCAATCATCACCGACAACGGCACCAACTTCACCGGGCAAATTTTCCTCGACTGGTGTGACGACTACAACATCCGCGTAGACTGGGCCTCCGTTAGCCATCCAAAGACGAACGGGCAAGTCGAGCGCGCCAACGGCTTAATTTTGCAGGGACTAAAGCCACGAATCTTCAAAAGGCTGGAGAAATTCGGAGGACGATGGCTCGCCGAGCTCCCCGCAGTCATATGGAGTCTCAGGACTACTCCAAGCAGAGCCACAGGATGGACCCCCTTCTTCCTCGTCTTCGGCTCTGAAGCCGTGCTCCCCATCGACCTCGACTACGGCGCGCCGCGAGTTCGAGCTACAACGACGCCGGCAACCAGACCTCGCTCGAAGACGCCGCAGACCAGCTCGAGGAGGCCCGCGAGGTCGCCGTCGCGCACTTGGCCAAGTACCAGCAATCGATGCGCCGCTATCACGACCGCCACGTCCGAGGGCGGGCCTTCGAAGTCGGCGACCAAGTCCTACGACGAGTACAGAGCACGAAGGAGAAACACAAGCTCTCTGCGCCCTGGGAAGGACCATTCACCATCGCTCGAGTCCTTCGCCCAGGCTCGTACAAGATCCAGGACTCCTGCGGTCGCGAGATCGCCAACTCGTGGAACTTCGAACAACTACGTCGCTTTTACCCTTAGATGCATTTTGTAAAATGTCACTTCTGTACGAATTCGAATAACAATGACACACCTCGATGCAAAAGTTGTGCAAGCATTTGATCCCTTTTCATAGCTGTTAAGCAATGGCTGCCCTTTACCTCCAGCAAGGCCCGCCTTTGCTCGGGGGCTACAGGGGTCGGGGCGCACACCCCGCCTTTTTCACGAACTCTTTTTTTTCGCAAACAACATGAACACTTAGGGAAGAGCTCGATCAGCTCAACCTCGCACTCGTTACCTATCTTTCCAGTAAACGTCAAGTTCGGCAAAGCTAAAAGGGTTTCGAACAACATCCTCGGCGAGGTCCAACGCGCCGCCCAACGAGCTCTAGCGCCCCGCGCCAACGAGTAAAGGGCCCGTTGCCTTAATTGATAGGATGTAAATTCAGGAAACTACGAGCTAACTGGAAACACAATCACCGGAAAGATAAAACAAGTCGTTCATAACTTAAATAACTTGTTATTTTTTACACTATGCCCCGAAGTTCGGGACTTTGTTCATAACAAAAGAGGCAACGCCTCAAGCTACCTAACCTCGCAGCCTACTCTTCACCATCGGACGAGCTCGTTTCGACCTCCGCCTCGCCGGGCGGTAGGCTCGAACACCTCGAGCTCCTCGACGGCGAGCCGGAAGAGCTCCGCGCTTTACTTCTCCGAACGGGCCTCCGCGGTGGCGACGACGTCATCCGCCGACGCCCTCGACCCGCTCGGGCCAGCCCTTGCCCACTATCTTGGTCGAGGTCTGCATCTCGTGATAGTGGGCGAGGACCACGCCTGCCTTATGGACGACACGACGGGCGTTGTCCCTCACCCACGGCCGGGCGCCGGGCACCCGTGCGCCGGCCCCTACCTCCTCGACCCAAGGGCCTCGCAGACGCCCTCAATGTCGAGCACGAGGTTGGTGTGCTCACGCTCCGCCTCTCGCGCCGCGGCCTCCGCCTTCATTTCCGCTCCAAGAGACCCGAGGCCTCAGCCTTCCCGACCGGAGCTCCTCGACCGTCTTCGGAGACCGCTCGCACGACCACGAGGTCACGCGCCCGCCGCTGAAGGTCCCTCCTCGCGCTCTCCAGCCGAAGCCGGGTATGCGTCGGCGAGGACTCCTTGGCGGCGGGGTGGGTCGGTCCTTCCCCTCAAGCTCCTCGAGCCAACCCCGCCGACTTCTTCTTCTCGGCTGAAAAGGAGTAAACAAATCAAAATCATGAGATCCAAAGCGGGAAGAAGAGAAGCGCCTTACATGCCAGCGCTCGATAAAGTTCTTCTCGCTCCTCCCACGAGAAAAGATTCGGCATCGAGCCGGATCCTCTCGGCCTCGGCGCCAAACAAAATCGACCCATCGGCGGCTCGCGGTCGTAAACTAAAACACCCACCTATCACCCTAAGCGCTCAAAAAAGGGGAGACAATGAGTTCGAAAGTAGTGCTTACCTTCCGGCTTGGCTTCACGGTCTTGGGCGCCTTCCCCTTGGCGTCGCACTCCCTCTCCAAAGATCGAGCTCGACGCTCCTGCGCTGAACGTTCGAGCTCCTTGTCCTCCAAAAGCTCGACGGAGGTCGTCGAGCTCCTTGCTCGCTTGAGCTCACGCTGCTTGCGGCTCCAGCAACGAGTTCCTCCTCGCGCGCTTCACCGCCGCCGCTTGGTCCGCGGACCGTCGGCGACCTCCTCCCCGGCCTCGGCGGTGGCATGCTCGGACCTCGCGGATGTGCTCTCGCGACGCCGTCAATGCTACTGGAGCTCGCGGTGCGCGGCGGACACTTGGCTGAGCCCCCCGTCGCGTGGGACGAGCTACGCCCGGCCGTCCCAAGAGACCTTCAATCTCGGTTCCGGCCTCCACCACGGTTGAAGCCGACCACCGCATCCCGCATCCTATGTAAAAACGAGTCAACGTCAAGAGCTCAAAATCGACAAAGGGCGAACGCAAGCGGAACCCCGGATGATGTGGTGGAGGCACGCTAGCCCCTCTCCTGGGAAGTGGAGGCACCTCTACGGGCGCCGAACGGGCGACGCCGCCCCCGCCGACCACAACGAGAAGGACGCGCGGCCGCCGCAGCCCGGCTTCCGGGGCCGAGGGCTCCGGAGCGCCCCCCGCCGACGACATGTGTGGCGCGGATCCGGTCGGGCGTGTTCCAGTAGCGGTGACTCGCCCCCGGCCGCCCGATGGCGCGCAGCTCTGTGATTTCCACCACGCAGACGGGGCCCCGAGGCGCACCGGGACCCTCCGTTAGCGCCGTAGTCTCCCGGCTCATCGGCTCATCGACGACCACGACGCTGGGCCAAGCTTCTTCGAGTCCCCTCCCGCCTTGCGGTTCCATGCCGAAGTTCATCCGCCGATCGCATCGCTAACGCCAGATCCCTAGCGCTCTTCACGCCCCCCACGGCCGGCAAGGACTCGCCCTCACCAGGCGATCCGCGCCGCCCCGACGCATCGACCCCCCATCTCCTCCGCGAGCCGACGGGCGTCCGGTCCGAGGGACATCGGCGCCCCTCCACCGCCTGGGAGCCGAGGTCGACACCGGCTCCGCCCACACCTCCGCGCGATGGGAGCGTCCTGGCGCCAGTCCTCGAGCCGCGGGAAGCGAAGCGGATCAGCGACGCTATCGCCGAAGTCACCGAACGGAGCTCGATGACGACCGCCGCGCGCTCCCCATGGACCCTAGCTCGCCCGCCCCCTCGCCCGCGGACCGAGGAGCGACTCACCCGGCGGGCTCGCACGATGGGCTGAGGAGGGTCGACCGCCGAATCCCGACGTCGCGGTCATCCGGAGCCCGCTTGAGGGGGTTGGGAGCTCCCAAGGGCTTAACTTTCTGCCTGTGAGACAACGGAGAGATTGCCGAGGTTAGCATCAAGGAAAGAGGAAAAAGCTCGGTGACGATTTAACGCGACAGCCAGGAATGGCAAGCTCGCACACTTACCCGATGGCTATGCGCCTTTTTTGTCCTTCTTGTCCTCCGCGCGAGCTCGGGCGGCGCCCTCTTCCTTTGGGCCCGGTTCGGCGAGAACCGACCGCGAAGGCCAGACGAACCGCCGAGGTCGCCGGAGCTACCTAGGACGACGACGTTGCGTGCTCCTCGACGCCCGACCCCGCGAGCTCTTGGGTCCCCGGCGGCGAAGTCGTCGACCTCCCCGCGGCTCGCTCTCCTCCGATGATTCGGCGTCGGCTGCAACAGCGGCAGGGGCCGCTTCGGTGGAACACACCGAGAAGGAACGGGCCTCGCCGGCGGGAGATGGGGCTCGAGGTACACCGAGCCGATCACCGCGAAATCAAAAGAAATTGACTCTCCATACTCGGCGAGATCAACCCAATCATCGACAAACGGGGAAAAGAGCTCACCGGCGCAGGGTCGACTTCGTCGGGCAACACCATCGGTATGTCGTTGGGGGTCGGCCGGGATTTTGAAGGGCTTCCCTGGCCCCCTCTGCGGACGATGAACTCCACCTCGTCGGGCCGGCGGGGCGTGGCGGTCACCGTGCCTTCAAAGGGCCTCTTCTCCTCCCGACCATCTCCCTTTGCGGAGGGCTCTCCGCCTCAAGGGGGACAACTCCGTGCCCCCGGGGCCCCGGCATAGAGGAGAGGCTCCGTGAGATTGGCGCGCTTTTGAGGAGCTTTCCACCTTTCGGGCGACGCCCTGACCTCGTGCAAAGAGTTAGATGGGGGTCTCCCTCCACGGCTTGTCGGAGTCGAGGAAGACCCCCGCCGGGTGAACCGGGGAACGGATGCTCCTCGTTGTCTTCAGTGCAGAACCATTCGCCTCTCCACCTGGTGTTCGATGAGCGAGAGACGAAGGTAGGTACTTCTCCTTCACGCCAGGGCAGGGCGCAAAGACGATACAGCCTATGGGGACGGCCTCCTTCAAACCGTCGAGCCGCGGCGTGACCTTCAGATGGAAGAAGTGTTTGAATAGCTCCCGGCCGGGCGCGATCCCCAGCCCACCCCATAGGACGGTGAAGGCCGAGATGTGGAGGATCCCGTTGGGGTTGAGGTGTTGGAGCTTCGGCGCCCCAAGAGGCGAGCGCCGACGGAAGAAGCCGGACGCGGACACCCGGCCCCATGTCGTGGAAGGAGGCGAAGGAGACGACGTAGCCTCCCGCAGGATCGGGGGTAGACGCGGCGCCGGGCGCCGGCACGATCCACATCCCTCGCTCTCGCCTCGCGGCGGAGGCCACCGAGCGCCACGCGCTCCGAGAGCATGTCGTCGTCGACCCCTCGAGGCGACCCACGAGCCCATGGCTTTCTCCTAACCCGACGGCGACGCCGGGAACCATTGTGGAGTTTTTCTCTCTCTTGCGGCGGCGGATCGAGATCTAGAGCAGAAGACGGAGGTAGGCTGGAGCGGCGGAAAGGGAATGGAAGGGAAAAACCCCGAATCTCCCCTCCTATTTATAGGATGAGCTCGGCGATCCCGCCGAGGAAAACGGACCTCGTATGGCCCACCACTTCCACCTCAATCAACCGCCGCCGCTCGCACGTCGCACGGTAAACGGAAGGCTTAAACGCCGCTGGATAGTAACGGCCGCCCCAACGCAACTTCCTAAGAGTAACTTTTTCAACGGCTCTTTTTAACAGGCGGCAGTTCGCCAGCGAGCCTATCGCCAACGGTCGTCGTGATCCTTTCTTCGCCGCCGCTATGTCAAGCTTGACATAACGACGAGCTCAAATACGAAATCGAGCTCCGCAGTTCGAAGGTCGGGCCCCTTCGAGCTCGACGCCAGCGAGAGCGCAACGAGAGAGAGGCACCGACGGTCCACACCCGCGCCCCCGAGGACTCCTGGCTCCATCCAAGTCACGCTTGAGTCGCCAGCCGATCGCGAACGCCCTCTCGGTCATCCTCCTCGTGAGGAGGCATCGAAAGCCGTCAGATCCCACGAGACCGGATCAGAGGACGGGGCTCGGAATATGAGGCTGACCCATTGCCGCCTCGACGAACGAGCCCGCCCCGAACGAGCTCGGACTCACTCAGCAAACCGCTTAAAGCTCGCAAAGAGCGCCCGACTCCCCCGCCTACGCGTAAAGTCGGGTTCAAGCTCGCCGCCCTTCCCAAAGGGACCCGAAGCACACCACGGCACGAGCACCGGCAAGGGGGGCCTCCGCGAGGACAAGACGCCCCTCCCGCAGCCCCCCTCAGGACACTCGGCAAACGCCACAGCACTTCTTGCGCGAGGAAAACGGGTCCTTAACCCGATAATCAGCCGACACAAGGCCACAAGATTGGTCCGCTCCTCCGCAAGGCCGGGGCTACCAGGGGACACAGATATTCCAGACTAAGTCAATCATCCTAATCCGTTCCTAACAAGGTATTAGAAGGAGGACGTGTCGTTAGCCATAGGACGATACCGCGATTAAAAGCCGAGACCCGACGACAACAGCCTCCATCTCGAACGAGAACCGCGACGCAAAGGCCTGTGGACGAGCTCGAGCTCGGCCCCGAGAAAAGTTCCCGCCTCGAACGAGCTCCCCGAGGAGCGGGGGATATGACGAGCTCCTCCCGGATGACGAGCCCTTTCCCGGCGACGAGCCCCGAGCGCCCAAATCCAAGGACGATCGGGGAGAACCGACGCGACGGTTAAGGATCCAAAGATCGCAGCTACGCCGGGCGCCGCAGCTCCACGACCAGATTTCGTATGCCGAGAGAGATCGGCGGCATCGCGAGGCATGGGATCTGCCGACCACGCTGGTAACGACAAGCACAAGAGACAACCACTACGCCGACAAGAATGACTCGACGGACGGTCGGCTCTACATCGAGCCTCCTAGCCACACGCTTCCCTCGCGATCCCAAGTACGAGCATTTAAGGCGAGGCGGCGCCTTCGTGATCTCGCCCGCGGCACCGGCGCGCCCGACGGGCAGAAGACGCGAAAGACGGCAAACGGGGGACGAGCTCATTGTCCCCTTCACGCCGACACGACGAGCTCGCCGCCAGCACGCATTACGACGGGATACGGAGCCGCCTTGTCGACTTCCCACGGCGACCGGCGAGCGCGTCAGAAGTAGGGCTTGCTGTCACAGACGACGGACAGGCCCTAAGATGCCCGACATTGGTGGGAACTCTTCCTTTTCACCCCGAAACTTGTATTCCTTCTATTCTTAGGTCCCTCGCTTGGTGACTCCCGTGACCTCCCCTTGCTACTATAAAAGTGAGGGCTCGGCACCGGAGAGAGGGCAAGCTCTCGCACACGTAAAGCACACACGCACATCACTCGATTCCACTCATCACACGGAGACTTGGGAGCTCATCTCCCTCTCTCGCCGGCTTGTATTCGCCCCGATACAGCATTTTGAGCTCGATAGTGCCACCTGCTTCGACTAGGGTGCTCGATAGCTCGAACCAAGATAAATCACCGTGTCATTGTTCTTGAGCTAGGCCATCGCCGCACACACATTAGCCGGCCGGTTATCGTGGACCGTGGTACACGACCACGCGACACGTTTGACTTTTTTATTCTAACTTTGAGCACTCGTCTTATTCAAAAAAACGTGCAAACATAGTCAAATTTAAGTTACTTTGAAGAATGTTTATTAATAAAGCAACAACAACAAAAGAAATTATATTTTACACAAATTTTAGAAAAAGACGAGTGGTCAAACTTGGTGTCAAAAAGTCAAACAACTTAAAATTTGAAATGGAGGGAGTATGACGTAAAAAGAGTTAACTATTCATAAAAGCCCTAAGGGCATTTAGGTCTCCAGATACAAAAGGAAAAGGGAGAGAGATCTTTTCTCGGCCCAGCCCACGAACCAGCCTTCTTCGGTCGTTGATGGGCCGGCCCAAGGTGGTATCCTGGCCCAAGGGGGAAAACACCCTCTCCCGGGAACCAGAGCAGTGGCGGCGGGAGCTTGGGGGGCGCGGGCGACTTGGCGGCCGGCGCGCATCCAAGACGGAGGTGGTTTGGCTTTGGCGGCGCCCGCGCGCCTGGGACGGAGGTGGCCCGCGACTCGCGCGCTATCGCCGGGGAGGCGGTTCGACGCCCGCGCGCGCGCGCCCAAGGCCGCGCCTCCCAGCGCGTAGCCGGGTGCAGGAGCGGCTCGGTGAGCTCCCGCGCGTCGGAAGCGCGAGGCGGCGGCGGAGGTGCCCGGGCGGCCCGCTCGCGCCCAAGGCCGTGCCTCCCCGCGCGTGGCCGGGGCAGGGGCGGCTCGGCGAGCTCCTGCGCGTCGGGGGCGCAAGGCAGCAGCGAAGGTGCCCGGGCGGAGGTCCGAGGTGGAGGCCGCACTTGGATGGACGGAGCCGGCGCGGGGATCCACGCGCGTGCAGTCCGGAGGCGGCTTAGGTCGGGCCCCCACCTGCGTCGGGAGCAGGGGCATCGCGCTCGGGCGGAGGCCTCGGCGTCTGAGGCCAGGGCGGAGGTCCTAGCGCAAGGCCAGGGCGGAGGTTCCCGGCCTCGCGGTAGGGTCCGCCATTGATTTGATGGCACCTAGAGGTGGACGCGCAGCGGCTAGTTCTGGCTCTGAGGACGAGGAAGAGGAGGCCGGGTTCTCCAGGAGCTACTTCCTGGCCAAGGAGAAGGAGCCATCATCCGGAAAGAAGCGCGCCCGTGCTGCCGCGGGCAAGCTCTCTGACCTCAGCCTCGTCGATGAGCAGGTATAGTGCCATCCCATTCCAAACCCACGGACCACATCCTCACCTCTAGCGGGATGAATCCATGGGTATGATTGTCTAATTTGAGATATCTCGATTCTCTGCAGGTATTGCGTGCGTCCCTTGCAGAGATCCCTCCGAAGCACGAGGAAGAGGTGGAGGCTCTCACTAGAAGCTACAAGGAACAGTACCGCAACTGGCTGTTCGAACTAAGGTCTTCTCCTAAACCTGTAGCATTGATGAAACATTGGGATTGTTTGGCCAATGTTAGTTTTTTTTTGGTAGGAGTGAGTGATAGATGGATTTTTCTGATGTAGATGCGGTTTTGGTCTCCTGATGTATGGATTTGGATCTAAGAAGCAATTGCTCGAGGATTTTGCCTCCACTACCTTGACTGATTTCACTGTCGTTGTAATCAATGGCTACCTTCCGATTGTCAATTTGAAACAGGTATGGTCTTTTCTGCCCAATATTATTCCCTGCAGTAGCTTGCAGGATTGTTTGTACTGCCCTGCTGCAGTTGAAATGCTTTGAATTCTTAAGCATGAGTCATGAAATCATAAAATTTATTGGAGTTCCATATATGTGGAAAAGGCAAAGCATATACAAAGAATGAATTCATGAACTTGTGATGCTAAGCTGATTACACAAGTTTTGATCCTTGAATCTGCTTTGACCTTTGTCTGATGATAGGTTTCGAAATTTGAAGGATAGAAAACTCCCGATGTGGGGCTAAGTAGTTTGGACAGGAAACCCTGTGTCCTGTGCACCATAGAAGATGTGCTGGTCCTAAATATCTGTAGTTTTTACATTTTCTTGATTCTTGAATGGTTAACTTGTTTTCCTGGCTCAGATTGCTATTTAAAATCTGGGCTTATTTATGTGTACTGGTGAGGAAGTTTTACTCGGTGAATCTTTTTATTAGATTTCCAATCTGATCCAAGTATGTGCATTTGATTTAGATTGGCTATCATTTTTGAGTCAGAGTGTTTCTGGAGTTCTGTTTGATGTTTATTGTTGTGAAGATTGCATCGCTTTCTACACCTAACCTTTGAAAAAAAAACCCATTAAGTTATGGCATAATCTATTGCATTTTCAGGTCATAGCAACAGTAGCTGAAATGTTCTGGGATCAAACAAAAGCTAAACGCAAGAGACAGCCAGGAGCAAGGTCCCAGTTGTCACAGCAGTTTCCGTCACAGTCAACAGAGGACATCATCTCATTCCTAATGAGACAGACATCTGATGATGTGGATGATCGCGTGTGCCTTCTTATTCATAATATTGATGGGCCTGCTATGCGTGATGCTGAATCACAACAGTGTCTAGCACAAATTTCTTGCTGCCCACAGGTCTGTGTTGTTGCATCAATAGACCATGTTAATGCCCCTTTATGTAAGTTCCTTGCACATGTAGCTTTATCCTTCCCTAGTGTATTTTCTGTAAAAAGATATAATAAACTGAAACTACTGTAGTGTGGGACAAGAAGATGGTGCACAAACAGTTCAAGTGGAGCTGGTATCATGTCCCGACTTTTGCACCTTACAAAGTTGAAGGCGTGTTCTACCCATTGATCCTAGCTAGTGGTGGTCACGCCCAAACCACAAAAACTGCTCTCGTTGTTCTGCAGAGTCTGACACCAAATGCACAAAGTGTTTTCAGAGTTCTTGCTGAATATCAGTTGGCAAATGAGAAGGAGGAAGGTGAGTTTGTTGTGTATATCTTTCCTGGAAGAGTTGGAATGTTGCATACTGATACTAAACTTACTTCGTTTCATAGGTATGCCAGTCAGCAGTTTGTATACAAAATGCCGTGAGCGCTTTCTGGTAAGCAGTCAAGTGACATTGAATTCACACCTGACAGAGTTTAAAGATCATGATCTGGTTAAGATCAGGAAGCACTCTGATGGGCAAGATTGCCTCCGCATTCCTCTTGTTTCTGACGCACTGGAGAAGTTGCTGCAAGAGTTGGCTTGACATTTTGCATTTGCACATTTTTCATGGATGATGAGTTCACTCAAGTATTGTAGTTTTCTCTGCTACGTGCAACTGAGGGATCTTCTCCTGATTAAAGGAAAATGTATTACCATGGAAAGAACTCAGATGATCATGCCATTTTGTAGCTGTACATGAATTATTTATCACTGCGATTCTGGAACTGAAAGCATGTTGCATGAACCCCTCTGCTATGTTTTGTTGGCTGGAACTGAAAGCATGTTGCATGAACCCCTCTGCTATGTTTTGTTGGCTTAAACTTACGAGAACCGTGATGAGTATAGAGCGTGCGAAAAGGTCTCCTGCATGTGCGAAAAAGTCCGTTAACTGATGGATGCTGTGGTGCATAACTCATCTCTGTGGCGTTCAGCATTATTGGCAGAAGTATTGACTATAGAAAAGCTTCCGTGAGAAGATGTTTATTGAATCTGTTCATATCAAGGCGGTTCATTTTAGAGGGAAAGGTGGAGTTTTGTTCCTCTGTAGATTGTATCTGATTCAGTGATTCTTCAACATATATAGTGGTAAAAGAAAGTATTGATAGTTTGGTACAACATTACTCCTTGTCTCTTTACATGATTTTTTTTTCATTTCCTTTTCCTTTTTAGAGCGAGCCAGTTTGCTTCACCAGCATGATGCAAAGGCTTTCTGAATGAAAAACATTCTTCATGTAAGTTGTGCTACTGCATTTTAAGCCAAGGGAACTTGGTGGAATGCATGGATTTCAATGGAATCGTGGGGAATTTCACAAGGACTGGTTCAATTTTGCATGAAAACCGCAAGTGCAGGAAAAAAAACGAACAGGCCTAACCAAAGGAGATCCATACATCCAATATAGATCGCACAATTGGGGCCTTCACGTGTCGCCCAGCCGTTGCACTGCTGGCAGGGCCTGGCGCACCCCAACCAAAGCAAAGTGGACATTTTTTTTATTTTATATGCTGTACTCTTGGGCTGAGACTGGGCTTTTTGTTTTTGAATTTATCCATAATCTTCTCTCTTGGTCTCCTTTAATGGGCATATTGTGGGTTATTTTTATAACTCAATGCCAAATACGGATTTTCACGAAATGCTCCCATCAGGCTCTTGATAAAGTTTCCAACCCCTGTAAATATCTTCATTACAACATCGTTTAGATAAACCACCACAGCCAGCAAAAATATAAGGGATGCAACGGAGTTGTCTGATGGTAAAGCCTTTCTTTTTTGATCTAAATCATCGAGCTCATCATTGCAACCTTGTTTTCCTTTGTTCTTCTTGTAAGCGGAAGATTCCTTCCTCATCAATGACATGAGTTCAGCATTAGGTTAGGTGGAAGTTGTTTCAACATCATACAAAGATAAGCTCAGTTAATCATATATATAAATTTCACAATAAAAATAATCTAAGTGAAATGAAATGTGAAATTTACGTTGGACCTGTTTCAGGGCTCAACCGTCGCAGGAAGATTTGAATTTGTAAGGTCATCCTTCATCCAAGCTTTATATTTTCCCACTTTCGTTACCACTGGCACGATTACGGTATCTTCGCAAGAAATCGCCGTGTCCACCTGTCGGCGCAAGAAATCGCCGTGTCCACCTGTCGGCGCAAGAAATCGTTCACCAGGGGAGATTTTGTGCTGCTAGTTGACGAGAACTTTTTCTGCTTTAGATATTAGTGATAGAAGAAGATAGATATTGGAAAAGAAAAGAAAATATAGCCAAGTGTACCCCCGTTCTAGACTTTGTTAGTTGCATGCTGGACAAGTAAATTAAAGGCAAAGAAAAAAAATAAAAAATTACTAAACCCCTATCTTTATCCTAGCCCTGAACGTGAACCCGTTTTTTCTCAATCACACAAAAGATTTGTGTGTATTTTATATTAAGAGAAGAACGTGAACCTGCTTGAGAAAACAGGCCTTGGTCACAATTTGTTGGCTTGAAATGAACCTGACAGTTTTTGGCTCAACCCGGGCCATAGAATGCTCAAGTCTAGCTTAGCTGCAAGAGAAAGGCTTGAAATTTCCTCAGCTTCGTCAGAACTACCAGGATTAGAATGCATTTGGCCACTGGATCGAGATCCAGTTGCAAAACCTCAAGCAATTCTTCTACAATATGTAAAGGAGCTGCGTTGGAGCACACTTTTGATTAGCTCCAGCTTGCGATCATCTGGAGTAGCTTCCAATAAATATTTAGTAGGATTAGGGACGCTGAACTCCTGGTATGGTTCAGGGTCAAAATTTTTTCACTGTTCTATGGCAAGCTCTTACCCATATGCTTTCGCTTGAATAAGTTGGTTTGAAATTGAATAACAAAGTAAAACCTCTGAGAGTACTGTACATCAGTACTATAATTTAACAAGTAAAACCTCCCCTGAGGCTTACAGCACCGCTTACATTTTAAGAGTATTGAGAATAACTTGTTCAAATTATCTTCTAACAAATTTTGACAACAATAAAGTGCCAAACTAGAAATATTTCCACACTGCCGTTATCATTCCACCACACTATCTCAAACAATGGATCTTCCTCCGCTTTTATAGTATCAGTCTTCTCAGAAATACCAGCAGTTCAGCAGCCTTGCAAGCATTAGGATTTAGGGCGGACTAATCTCAAAACTGACCATTTCGTTAGAGTAGTAATAACCATAAGTGCAGGTATAAATTCGAACATAAAAAAAGAACAGGTATACCAAGATAATCTCGAAATCTCAATATGTCACACTACAAAACAAGACGATACAAATTGCTCAGAGAAGCTTCACTCGCTGAGTTTTATATGTATCTCTCAGCACCCTGAATCAGCTAAGGACAGGGAATATCGCGTGTTACGTGCTCAAACGGAACGATATCAGCTGTGTTCTTCTTCAGCTCTGGGTGATTGAACTCATTCTTGCGGAAGAACAATCACTTGAGACTGCCCACCCTTCTCAATCACCCAACCTGAGTTTGCAGCATGGTACTCAAGAAACTTGTCCAACGCAAGACCTTCAATGTTGATTGCCTGTAAAGATTAGTGTGTTAATATCATGAAGAAACTACATGTAGCATACCCCATGGAAGCCTAGAACAAACCGGATGACCACAAATTAATAATTATGGTACAGTTGATATAAAGCATACTTCCACCTATCATGTAATATGATTATTACATTACCAGTCATATATGAATATACAAAAACAAGCTCATTGACACCACTTACTGCAGGTAATACATCTTACCTCTGCAAGAATAGGCCTTGGAACTTTCTGGTATGTCAAGGAAAGTACATGAATCGCATAGGATTGGATTGCCTGCTCAAAACCTGCACATTATGTAGAGTCAGGACAAATAAAGACATAGGTCAAAATGCATATCGCCTGGCCTAAAATATCATCGAGCTGCTAGTTAATAGTTATGTTTGAATAAATCCACAGAAAATTCTAGCCCCTCAGGCATTCTTCGCATCCCATTGAGAGAACCAAGGTAAAATGAAGTTAACATAAAAAAACTTAATGACTGGGAGAATAGAAGATATCAAACACTAGGTGACAGAACAGGGAGGGTACACAAAATAATTACGAATACACAATGTAACAATTTACTCAACACCAATGATAAAATGCACTTGCACCCAAGTCTGAAGACTGCAACATCATTTGAACTTTCTACTAGGAATATAGTGTGAACATTAAAATTTTAACATTAATAAGAATTGCTCTGGGCATTAAGACTCAGATTGATGTGACAAGTTCACATTATATGCATATCTCAGACTCAGTGGCTCAAGAAATATATTTACCTGGAACTACTTCCAATATGTGGCGGTTCTTTGCTGCTTCATCCCAAAACTGACTGAACCTAGCAGTCTTTAAGCAAAATTCTTGCATTAGCTACAGATTCCTCACTATTTTTTACTTGTGTACATACGTTAGACCAAAAATGCATTACCTCTAGGTAGTGAGAAAGAACTATCAATGTCTTGAATTGCTCCTCCATTTGCTGAAACGACACAGATAAGTGAACTCGACATAGTAGCAAATAATGTAGCCAAAAAACATAAAGGCAACAGGACAGCTCTTGTATGGAATATCTACATCTGTGACATTTGCAAGACTAGTCTGTTTGATGCAAAATTTCAAACTCACAGAGCACAATATATATTATTCAAACATAGGTGTGGGAGCTTCTTTACCAAATATATTGGATAGTCTGCACAATCATCAAGCATGAGCCATATTAAATACTGTGTATTCGAGGTCTACACAGCATATCTGATACTATTCAACTAATAGGGCAGGAAGTAATTTTTCATACCACATGCTCAGGGATTAAGAATAAGCAAAGACTGAAGTCAGGGGCGGCATTGCCATGAGAGCCTGTAAACAGAACATCATGGGCAAAGCCAAAAAATAGTCAGAAGTGAACTTAGATATGCTACCGATCAATGAAATCGATGTGGCCATTAAATGTTCCAACCTTAATCAGTATGTGGGCCACAATCTGTATGCTCATCCTTTCTGGCTCAAACTGCAAAAGGAAACCAGAAATTAATAAGAAAACATATTAGTGGAGGCACGATACTTGTAAAAATGATCTCACTGGAGATTCGTTGTTACCTGGTACAGGCGAAGAAGGCTGAGGTTTGCATCCAAGTTATATGTTTGAGATGAGACCTAATCAGGACAAAAGAAAAGAATCAAAACATTAGGCAAAACAACTGTTGCAAAAAGTCCAAAATACAATGCATGTGTGTTCTTATAACCTAAAAGAAAATTGTCAATCAATGAATTGATTGAAGAGGTTCACAATATGGGTACCATCCACCAAATATTTTGTTTTGCACAGCAATACCATTCGCCTCATCATATTATAGCAACTGAAACATCTTCTAACAGCAATGGCATTCCAAACCTGCCTATTATGATCATCAGAATAGTATTCCCTTACACTCACTACAGAACCCTAGACGGTACACTGAACACTTGTGACAGAAACACACTTTAGCGCCATGCTGAATAGGACAATAGAGCAGCTAAATTCAGCAGTCCCCACTCCCCAGCAAACATATACACTTCGAGGCACCTGCATCGAAATACAACGATTGGCACTAAAGCTGCAGTTAATCTCGCATCTGTCTACCCCCGCGATTTCACCGCCGTTCAAACGCAAACATGAGAAAGCGCTATTTACAAGCACCGCCAAAAACGGGATCTAAAAACCCCACAAGCAAAGCCAGCGGAGACAAGAGCATCAGGGAGGTTAGGGTTTACCTGCTCGTTAACGAACTTCTCGAGGTCGTTGAGGATGTCGGGGTTGTAGGGGTTGAGGGCCACGAGGTCCTCCACCGTGTAGTTCTCCGCCGCTTGCTCGGTCGCCATCGCAGCCGGTCTAGTGAAGCTCCGGAACGCTGGCTCGATCTCGCGCGGAAGCTGGAGTCGACGGGAGAGGGAAGTGGCGGCCGCGCGGCGGAGAGGCGATAGAAGAAGGGTTTTCAGCGGAGAGGCGTATGCGACCGAAGCAGAGCGAGCTGTTGCCCAAAGGCCCGCCTCGGTAGATTCTTTTCCTTTCTCGGCTGGACGGCCCAGCCCATCTCCACCCCTTCTGCTTCTCTGAGCTGCAAGACAGAGTCTGCTGGCCCATGCAACAAATACACGCTCCTTTTTCTTTGTTTTCTATCAAAAAAAAAAAGTTCATTACTATAATACTATTGCACTACTCTCCTTCGTTTAAGAATTTTAGACATCTTGTTTAACCACCTGTCTTATCCAAATTTTTTTGCATAAATATCATTTATTTTATTATTATAAGTATTTGATAATAATTTATTTATTTTATAATTTGCACAAATTTTTTGAATAAGGCAAACCGTCCAAAACACGATGTTTGAAAGTAAAAAACGTCCAAGTTCGATTACATCCACCAATTATAAAACTGATATTTCAGCCTCTTCCAACTATTATAAAACCTTCCAATTTACCGTCTTGAACGGTTCTAATTGTTGGTTTTGGCTCACATGACGCCACATCAGCCATCCTAAGTGGTGCCAAGTCATCCATGAGGTAGGTAAATCAGACTTTGCGTGATAGTTCAAGAAGGTCAATTAGACTTTACAAAAATATATAGAAATATCTTTTTTATAGAAATTCATACCATTGTGGGATGCGGCCTTAAGATAATATTTTTCATTTTTGTCATAGAGTTTGTTCGGAAAGAAGTAATAACTACTTGTAATGTTAGGGGCCTACTTGGTTTTGCAAGCCAAAATTTGTTGTGCCAAACTAGGGCAATGTCAAATTTTGGTTACCTTGGTATAGCACTTGGTTGCTTGCCAAAAGGCCTAAAACCATGGCAAGAATTTTGGTATACCACTTGGTTGCTTGCCAAAACCTTGGTAAATCTTAACGGAGTTCGATTCACTAACCTGTAGGCCAAATTTAGTACACGCACAAAAGAGGACAATTGTTGCTTGCATTTCAAACATAGAGAGGACACCTTGAGATATAATAGTCTAACATGCAAGACACTAAATTTAAATGCATTTGGTCTAGAGAGTGATTCTACAAGTGGTATTATTGCTGGTGATGATTGGTGGCAAGAGCATAAATGGGTATCATCTTTTTCAGTTCTAACATCTTGCATTATAAGAAGCTACCGACATTTGTGAATTTGTATTATATTTTTTATGTGAATCTGTGCTATATTTGTTAGGTGCTGCCAACTTAACTTTCTAGGTGATGTCCTGTTAGCCCAACTTATTGTGATTATCTCTCACAACAAAACAACAACAATTGTCTTATTAGCCACAGAAATTATTAGCCAAATAGGGTGCTATGTTTTGGTTCTTCATCAATTTGGTAGTCACCTGATCCCTTATATGTTTTGTGCATATGTGCAATTGGAAGATGCAGATAACCATGATTGGTTTTATTGACACTGAAATACTCTCTTTTTTATTTGGAATCTGAATTATTGACCCCAAGATGTACATTTTTAATGTTGCGTCAAGAGCTGATCATTCTGGATTTTATAATCTAAAAAGATGAAATGATAGAGCTAAGCAACTGAACTGAATGCAAAAAAAGTAGTCCAAATATGCAATATGCCTTTATTCATCAACCAAGCAAGACATCATCAACTACAGCCTCCAAGGGCATTCAGGTCCTTTCACACTTAGAACAAACAACCTTTTTTATAGAAATCCAGTATTGGCAAACACTTAGATTCTCTAGCCATTTGCTGATAGATTCTCTAGGCTTTATTTAGATGCAAGTGTATTCATCTCAATCATATATGTTGGAGTGGATTAGAAAGTAACTAAATTAAGTTCCACTTCAATCCACTACAATACATATGCATTGAGATGAATACACTTGCATCCAAACAAAACTCTAGAAGGCAAAAAAAAAAAAAAAAAAAAAAAATAGAAATAAGCTGCAAACAGAGCTGTAAGAGTAGGTAACTGTTCTAGCGCTCCTCTCTCACAAACACATTGTTCAAACTTCACTGTCCATATAATCCATCGACGCCACTGGAATCAAATAATAATTCCTCGAACACCAGCATTTCAGCGCGAGGATGGGGACGAGACATCATTGGGTGAGTGATCGATGAAGCACTAGATCGAGAAACCAGCTGAACAAGCTTCTTCTCGCGTGCCTCAAGGTCCCTCCGCAAGGCGGCGATCTCCTCCATCTGACGGTTGAATTCGGTGATCAACGACTCCCCGGCCCCTGTCGTAGCCTCGCCCCTGCTCCCGTTCATCATCAGCTCGGGCATGATCCTCGCCAGCCGCTCGTCGTGAGGTCGTCCCTGCGCGATCAGTTCCTTGACCCGCTCTAGCGTGCTCTCAGTGCTGGCCATACCTGCCAAGACATGCATGTAGATCAGTGAACACGTATGTTAATGGTAGTGCCTCGTTTGCTCACGAGATGTTACCTGTATCTCCGTCAGCATCAGTCGTGCTGTCGTCGTCACCAGCCGGAGCAGGGGCGGCGCTGAGACCGTCGTCGGAGACAGGCGGCAAGTTGAGGTCGATGTCGATGGGCACCGGCTTGTGCTCGCGAAGGCTCTGGCGGCCGGGATCCTGGTCGATGTCGATGGCCACCGGCTTGGGCTCGCCATCCTGGTCGACGTCGATGGCCACCGGCATGTGCTCGCGACGGCTCTGGCGGTCGGGATCCTGGTCGACGTCAATGGCCACCGGCTTGTGCTCGTGACGGCTCTGGCGGCCGGGATCCTGGTCGATGTCGATGGCCACCGGCTTGTGCTCGTGACGGCTCTGGCGGCCGGGATCCTGGTCGACGTCGATGGTCACCGGCTTGTGCTCGCGACGGCTCTGGCGGCCGGGATCCTGGTCGATGTCGATTGCTACCGGCTTGGGCTCGCGACGGCTCTGGCGGGCGGGATCCTCGTCGGTGTCGATGGCCACCGGCTTGTGCTCGCGACGGCTCTGGCGGCCGGGATCCTGGTTCCAGATGAGCGGGAAGTTGAGCCGCGCTCTCTTCCCGCGGATCCGGATGGCCTCGCGGTCATACGCCAGGGCGGCCTCCTCGGCGGTGGAGTACGTGCCGATCCATCCAGAGGCGACACCCCTTACGCGGGTCCCTGATCTCCGCGGCCCACCGGCCTGACCGGCGGTACCGGACGCCCCTGTACTTCTTCTTGGAGCATGGGGCCGTCGAAGCCGAGGCACCTGAAAACCGCGCGCGTGCATGGCCCAACTCAAGTTGGAGCGTGCTGGTGTCTGATTGATTACACCAGCAGGAGGAGCAAGGGCAGCCTTCCGCTTTTGCCGCAGTTGCAGCCGCCGGCCTCAGGCGAAGCAGCAGCGCGAGACGGCTTCGGGTCGTCGAGAAGCTCGAAGTTGTCTTCTTCGAAAAGCTGGAACTCGGCCTCGAAATCCTCGGAGTCGTCGTCGCTCACGGCAGCTGGGTCGGCCTCCCGCTCAGGGCCGCCGCCGGTGCTCCCGCTCAGGGCCGCCGGCCAGAGCGTGGCGGCCGTCAGCGGGCGGTGCACCCGCGCGGGAAGAATCCGGCAAGGATCGCCCCCGCACATGTCGTCTCGATCGTTTCCAGCAGCTCTTGCCTCTCGGTCTTGGCCAAGGTTTCCCGGTATGCAGCAGGGACGGGGAGGCGGGAAGTCTCCCGCAAAAGTAGAGGAACCGGGTGAAGTGGGCCGCCGGCCACCACCGTGGGCTCGCGTTCGTCGTTCGGACCGCACAGCCCCGCACCGGTTTCTCCCAAGAATTTGTGGGCGCCCACAGTCTCTGGGCTCCGACTCCACTGCAAGGACGAATATTGATGAGACGTATGAACGCTCGTATACAATAGTTTAAATGAAGAGAGACGAAAAAATCATGGGTCACTCACATGGAAGTTTTGAAAATATAGCCTCGAAACTCTCACTTGAGACTAGTCAAGTCACCGTCTGAACATTATGGGACAAGCAATTGTCATTGTTTGGGACTAATCCTTGATAGCCGAGAATACTACGTGTTTTCTACTATTTAAAATTTATATTAGGAACAACTGTAAGGGTTTTCCACATCGTCTCTATAAGTCTGATACCCACTTTTTCGACAAGAAAGAAAAAAAAAAAAGTCTTTTGTTCTCCAACTTCTGTCCCTCTCGCCGCCGGTCACTGCCCCGCCACGGATGGTAGGGTTCGCCAGAGCGGCCCTATTTCGCCAGAGCTTCGGCCACCCTAGCGCCCATGGCGACCGTCCTCTTCCCCTCCCACCCACCGCCACCATCATCTCTAGCTCCGACGAGCCTCCCTAGACCCGACCCCCCTGCCGTCACTAGCTCTCCTAAACTCCCATTGACCCCACTGCATGACCTACCTTCCTCCCCGGATCCCCTTCCATTTGTAAACATGCCAAAGTTGGGGGATTGATGGGGAGAGCTCACAGATGCCTAGATAACTTGAGATATAGGAGGAGAAGAGCGGGAAGAGGACAGGGGGGCCTACCTTGCGCCGTAGCCACCACCACCGAATCCGGCGTCGCCGCCGCAACATCCACCCTGGCTATGCGCGAGGGAGGTGGTGGCAACCGCATGGACGTGAGGAGGCAGTGGTTCGCTGGCACGGGTCGCCAGAGATCGCCGGACGCGATTGTGGTTCCGCCGTGGTGCCACCATGGTTGACCGAGAGAGAGAACGAGCGACCCGAGGCGGTGCGGTGCGCGTTTTTATTATAGATTTTCCTAAGCAAAATCTCACCGGATATTAGATTGTCTAAATTAATGAGCCACAATAAATGAGCCTCAAATGGATCCAACGCCTGCCGCGGTCAACCCCCCCTCCATCTCTGTACCTACCCGCTTCTGTCAGAGGGGGCTGCAGGCAAGGCCATGCAGTCATGAGGATTGTGGCGGCAGAGATTTCTCTGTGTTGCTCACCCGACGGAAGCGCTCGTCCCTGGTTGCCAGTGCGGATTCGTGGCCTCAACGGATGGATGTGGCGGCCGTGCAATGGTGGATCTACTCAATGGCGATAGTGGTCATCGTGTTCGTCGGTCATGGGCAACCTTTGACGTTCGCAATGGGCAACACGTCAATGGCCCCTTTTTTCATATATGATACTTGGCGGCCTTCGTGGTGGATCTCGCGCGCCGGTGTATGGTGTAACGACACGGTTCTCAGTGGGCATTGGCGGTGTGTTCAAGGTTCTAGGGGTTGCTCATTACCCTATTTCGATAGTGGTGACACTGTGGACGCCACTTTTCTTGCTAGAGGCATCGTCTCAACCCAGTTGATGTCCTTCCCGAGGATCTCTCTAGTTGAAAATCCAGCACCAATATCTCTGGTTGGGCGTTGCTGATGTTTTTGGATGTCATTCTCTCATTGGAGACGTCATTTTTGGAAGATCCCTTAGGTTGTTGGCTTTGGTGCCGGCATCGAAATGGTGATTCCATTGTATACCAAGTGCTTCATGTCATTGCCATGATACAATATCGAGTGTCCAATGGTAGTCGTTGTCCTACGAGCTTTGAGTACCCTTGCTAGGTCTGTTAGACGTGTTATGGCAGTGATTTCTCGACTTGGTGGTCATAGTTTATTCAGTAAGGTGCAGTTTATTATTTTAGTTCTGTTTTCTCTAAAGTGGTGAAGCATGTTCTTTTGAGTTGACTTCATGTAGCAACTTAGAGTGTTGGGGAAGACTACTCGAATTCCTTGTTGGAGATGTTATTTTTTTAGACATTTTCTTTTTGTTTTGGATTTTCTGAGTTGTTTGGTGTTTTGGCTATATGTCTTACTTGTCTCACGGGCTACCTTTTGCAATAATTATGGTGCGATGCACTTTATTTTTTTATGAAGAGGAAATTGTATTAATAATAATGCTAATAGTACACCCCTATGATTTTGCAGGAAACACCCCAGTACAAATAGTTTTAACACACACAACCAACAATGTTTCCACCGTCGTCGTCCACGCCGGCATCGTCCAAAAATCCAGCGAGGTCATCCTTCCACACCATGCGAAGGGATTTCCAAACGTTAGAAACTATTGCAAAAACCCGGACCGTAGCGCATCCGCGGTGCATTGATTCCACTGAATGACCATCAGCCATCCCAACAGCACGAACAGAAGAGGAAGCAATCCATTCCAATGGCCGGCAGACCACCAATAGGAAAACAAATCTACGGTCGCCAGTCGCAACCCAGAAGACACTAAATCTACGGCCGCCATCAACAACAACCCAAAAGAAGCTCACATGACAAGGGACGAAGGATCTGTTCCCCTTTTGCAACAAAAGAGGTTCTCACTAACCTCGAAAAAGCCTGCGGAGAAGACTCGAAACCGCATGTCGTCGCCGGATAGGAGATTTTATTATATAACTCGCATCCAAATCACTGGAGAATCCGTCGTAGATGGCGCCACCGGCGACAAGAGGATGGAGGGAGAACCAAATCCCCTAGTGTTGCCGCAACGCCCACCATGGGAAAACCAAGCTACCTAATAGACAGAGATAAACCTACTACTAGCTAGCTACTACACCGGACGCCGAGGGCACGATTCCCCTCCTCCGCCGCCCTATATTCGCTTGTGGCTACGGTAGCGAGGGGACAAGAAGCCACCCGAAGGGTCTGATGCACCCTTGACAGAGTAGGTCTGAAGTGGGAAATATACTTTCCATTATGTGAGAAAATGGATATAGAACGTAGAAGCTTGTTAGAAAGCATACCGATCGGAGCGTTTTGCTTTCACCTTCTTTCTCTTTCGTCTGCTATGGGAGGTCTGGGAGTTTTTTTTTAAAAAATCACAGAGTCACCTGTTGGATTCTGATCTCGGCTAATTTCAAGATTAATCACAAAATTAATTAATTATTAATTTGTGGTCGAACTAATTAGATATGTCGTGATCGGCGGCAACCCTTAGATTCGTCTAGGGTTTCGGCTCTCTGGCCCACAACCCACTATATAAGAGGAGGCACCCCTAGCGCCTCCATCTATCCATTCACACATAACAATTCACATAACTGGTCAATTAGGGTATTTGGAGGGTTTGGGAAGGCTGTCACCCACGTTCATCCCGTACAGGTCATCTCGGTGGCGTCTGCGAGGTCGCCACCATTCCGGCAACTCACGTTCTTCACCGACAGAGGGTGTAGTTCTCTGGTGGTGATCTACTTCATCTACATTAAGATCTCCAGTGACACAGATGACATTTATAGACTCTAGTTAGTATCTAAGATGAGATGCCGCATTTAGTAAGCCAATGATCATGTTTAGGCTAAGATAAGATCCTGTTTAGTCTTTATTTCAACATCACCAACGTACCGTGACACTGTTTGCTAGCTGGATCGTTGCTAGCAGTACCATGGGCACCCACTTTTCTGCCCACGGGATGGCGTTCCGAGAGTCCCCTGGGTTTTCTACTCCCACAGATTTGCCACTTGCACAATTGCATCACCTACAGCTATTTGCAGAAAGAACATAATCACGAGGTGCATCATCCCCACGTCAATTGTATAAGACCATGTCATTTCCATATTTTGCAGAAAGTGCTGGGAGCCCTTTGGGTTGATGCGTACACACATGGCGTGGCATTACTACTTATAGCAGCCCGGTCGTGCATTTCCTCATTTGTTAGCTCTTATCTGATGGAGCCTGTCCAAGCTGATGCCTCAAATCTGAAGAACTGCCTGCATCGACTGTATTGGTTTCGGCAGAAAGAGGCGATTTTAGCGAGGCCCTTGAGTTGAGTTCTTGTACATGTAAGTGATGGATCAGCTGCACTTCGTCTCCTTTTTTTGTTGTCTGACTTGTCTCAACATGAACAGGCGAATGCTGCTATGTTCCAGCCAATTCAGATTACGACGTAACAGACTCTTGAGAGTTGAGAAGAAAACCGTATTGACATCTTTTCCAGGGTTTACTTCCAAGGAATGGACGATCGATCGGATCGAGGCCTTTCCGGCTCTGCAGTTACAGAGCCATCCAAAATCTCTTGCAGAGGTTACAATCCTTGCCTATAGTCTGAAGAAGCCAAAACTTGTTAACAGTCACTCGCATATTTCTTTCTCCGCCATCAAGTAGCAGTAGTCTGAAGAAGCCAAGAAGCTAAAGATGCTTAATCATTGATGCTTGGCTTCTTTGCCCAACTAAAGGATAAGCATGCCATGCCACTAACTATTCCCGGAGAAAACTTATTACAAGTTGGAATTATAAGGGCCAAGTTCTGTTCTTACTTCTTTTCATAGGAATTAGGGTGTGTTGGGACTCGAGAGAATCCTGATCCTCTAGCTAATAGAACAGGTGGAAGTAGCCAAACGTATTATTCAAGATCTAGACAAATATTTATTTTATCAGCAACAATGCATGAGGATCCATTCGTTGTGAAGAATCATGGGTCCCAAATTTAGAGTGTCACCACGAGGGAGTATTTAAATATTGGCCATCCTTACAGGATGGCCATGGCCGTCCTCATACCCCCCTCATACCATTAGTGACCATGTGGTTCCACATGTCGGCAATGCAATTCATAAGGATGGCAAAATCAGGCCATCATCACGGGCAGATTCCATTATGCGGTCCTTGATGTGTTGGGACTTTGAAGAATCCTCATCCTATAGATAATAGAATAGGTGGAATTAACCGAACACATTATTTAGGATATAGACAACTAATATTTATTTTACCAACAAGAATGCATAAGGATCCAATCGTTGTGAAGAATCATGGACCGCAAATTCAGGGCCTCATCATGTGGGAGTATTTAAATATTTGCCAGCACATGTCAGTGACAGTGCCATCCGTAAGGATGGCAAACATATATGTATGAGGATCCAATCGCTGTGAAGACTCATTGGCCGCAAAATCAGGCCATCATCACGGGCAGATCCCATTATGGAGATGGCTGGCCTGGTGCAACTGGTAGTTTTCTAAACGCAAAGATTAGGTACCGTAACCTGCTGCCGACTGATAATGGCGTGGCGCTCAACTAGCAGTGGCGGTAGCGAAACAAACGCAGGCCGGATGAAGACTTCGGCGAGCTGCCCCCATGAGGCCAATGGCCATGAGGCGTTTGCCTTTTCGCCACCACTTGAGAATATTTCAATGTTTTGCTTGAGAATCCTGCAACTTAACTTTAATTTGGAGCGTAGTTGAGCCAGGTCGCTGTCGCAACCACACCGAGGCAAGCAAGATATGTGCAAATTGCAGCCTAAATTATTTTCATTTCAGCAACTTTGCAGCCTAAATTATACCCATGCAGGAGTCCAAAACCAGCTGTGCCGATTAGGTGCCCACCGGATTGCGAGGCGGTTTTCGCACACGTCGCAAGACTATTTATGGGAAATTATGTAGGAAAATGATGCGTTCACTTGCAGGAAGTCAACATTATCTGTCATGAAATAGAACGAAATGGAAAAAGAACAGTTGCCAGCGCATTGGGATACTGTATCTTTGTTCGTTTGAAAATGGAGAAAAGATTATGTTTGTGCTCTTTTCTCTGAACTTCTTCAGGAATCTGGACTGCTAATTGGCACGTCAGATAATGCTTATGAAGCTTTTATCTTTTTTTCCCCATGTTTATTACGAAAATAGAAAAATTTACAATGGATCGCTGCAACCCATAAACAGTGTAGCCCAACGAAGCAAAATTGTTCACCTACTGACAGGATTCAGAAACTTATGATCCCCTTGTATAGAATTAGAATACTCCAACTCAAACGTGTGTTGTCAAAAAAAAAAAAAAAAAAAAAAACTCAAACGTGGCATGGCAGGGTGTAAGGCTAGGTGATTCATAAACAAGATACCATATATAGAACCAGATTTACAAGCTTATTTCCCATAACAGTCACAACCGTACAATACAGAGGAACATTGCCGACATGGCCAAATTAATAGGACAATTGGCCAACAGTAGGAAATACCAAAACAGTATGTAGTACACAAATATTCAGGGTTGCGTACAATCTGATAATCAGGAGGCCGGCAGTAGTACAGATGCAGAATCTAACGAGCACACACAAGCAGTACCAAGATCACATATGATTACACACCAGGCGGGCAGCAAATAGTACTTGTATTAAGGGTGTGCTTATTACGAAAATAGGGAAATTTGCAATGGATCGCTGCAACCTATAAACAGTGTAGCCCAACGAAGCAAAATTGTTCACCTTCTGACAGGATTCAGAAACTTACGATCCTCTTGTATAGAATTAGAATACTCCAACTCAAACGTGGCATGGCAGGGTGCAACGCTAGGTGACTCATAAACAAGATACCATATATAGAACCAGATTTACAAGCTTATTTTCCATATAACAGTCACCACCGTACAATATAGAGGAACGTTGCCGACATGGCCAAATTCATAGGACAATTGGCCAACAGTAGGAAACACCAAAACAGTATGTAGTACACAAATATTCAGGGTGGAGTACAATCTGATGACCAGGTCCAGGACCAGGAAGCCGGCACCGGCAGCAGTACAGATGCAGAATAGGAGCAAACACAAGCAGTACTATGATCACATATGATTACACAATAAATCTCCAAGTCGCCATCAGGCATCAGCTGCATCGATCGTCCGGGTTGATTGGTTGGTTGAAAGCCAACGTCCTTCCTGAACCAAGAAAACAGAGTCTGACAACAAAGGGAGATGGAGTCAGTAGACGAACGCAATAAGGAGCAGAAACCACGGTGATGAATTCAGATGCTTACAATCGAGCGTGTAGAAGTACAGCTCATAGCTAGGGCACGTCAGAAAACAGAGCCGTCGACGGGGAACCCGTCGAAGCTCCACAGGCTGACGCCGTTCATGTCGTTGTTCACGTCCTGCTGCACGGCCTCTGCGGCGAAAAGGCCGTCCATGGAATCGTACGAGCCCGAGTAGGGCATCTGCAGCAGCATAAACGGATCGAACGCCAGCTCGTCAGCGAGCTCCAGCGCAGAGCCACCCATCACGCTCCCCTGGGACGAGTCGTCCTCGCATCTCAGCATCTTCGCGGGGCTCCAGGTCTCCGACGTGGCGCTGCTGACGGCGAAGGAGCTCTCCATGGCCGGCGGTGCGGCTGGGGAGGGTGGGGGAAGGTCATGTCGAAGAAGCTGCCCACCACGTCGAACGTGTCCATAGTTTCAGGCTTCACGGCAACTCCTTCCTGCCCCTTCTCTCCTCGAAGATGCAGAGCGGGCTGTGCCTGAGCCTGTGCTGCTGCAGAAGCAGCATGGTGTCGCTGCGGTTTCGGCGCGGTTCTTGGGTTGGCCGCCTTGCCGCGGCGCGGACGCGCGCTGGCCTCGGGGAAGTTGACCTTGGCCTTGCTGCCGCGGAGGCGGCGGGCCTCGACGTCGTAGGCGCGGGCGGCGTCCTCGGCGGTGTTGAAAGTGCCGAGCCAGACGCGGGTGCCCTTGTTCGGGTCGCGGATCTCCGCCGCCCACTTGCCCCATGGACGCTGTCGGATGCCGCGGAACTGGCGGTGGCCGCGCTTCGTCCTCTGGCTCGCCGCCGGCCGCGCGGCGCGCCCGTCGTGGGCTATACACAAGAGTTGTTTCCCTTGAGATTACACTAGCATGCACTTCTTGGCAACGTCAAATAAGCCCAATTGATAGGACGCGCGTGAACATTCTGTCCATACAGACCCTCGAAATGGACGGATTACCTGGGGAGAAGGCGGATTTGGACGAGAACACGAAGTGGTCCTCGTCGTCTTCGTGCATGTCAAAGTCGTCTTCGAACTCCTCGAAGGCGGCCTCAAAGTCGTCGTCGGCGTATTCGTGGTGGCGCCTCTTGTTGCTGCCGCTGCCGGCTTTCTTGGAGCTCGCCGGCCAGAGGTGGCCCTCGGTCACCGGCTTCGACGCCACGCGCCGCGTCAGCGGATCAGCTCCCCGAGGATGGCGCCTCCGCACATTGTTCCGAGAAAGTTTTTTTTTTGGGGTTAGTTTACGTGTGCTGGTCGTGGTGTTTAGAACCAAGAAGGTTGCCGACGGAGAAAGGAGATTTATAAACCAGCTAGGACCGTTGGCGGATGACTTGGCATTATGACACATGGCACGCCCCTAGCGCAGCTTACTGGAACGAACGGTGCATTTTGATGCCACGTGGTAAGCTGCACACGTTGCATTCCCTTTCTTACTGTTGTTTTTTAAGAAGAAAAACCTTGAAAAAAAAAAAAAAAATCTAAATTTGGGTTTGGAAGGTTTGGTTTGACAGAGTTCATGGAGCAACTTCACTTTTTTAAGACTGGATTTAGAATAAGGAGCTTCTATGCTTATTCTACATGTTGAGTGATTCTCTAACATTAACTAGGAAGGTAGGAACTAAAAAGACCTAGCTTCTCTTCTTTCACTCTTAAAATCGTTACTATCATAGAATCAATTTTCATAACGAATATCTTTGCCCTATAATTCTCAGTCAAGTTTAAAAAATTAAATCACAAAACGATGCCACAAACTAAATGACTAGTCATAAAAAAAAACCATTTCAAAATGACGATTCTTTAATAGAATACTATATCATCCCTACTACAAGTTCGTTCCTCAATGCTCCTTCGATTTCAGATCAACATTAGCTTGTTTCAGAGCTCTGGCTGATGCTTAGGCGAAACATGCATATGAATTACGTACCTACCGTTGCTGATTACTTTAGCTCTTTTTAGCAGCTAGCAAAATGGAGAATCGTCCTACTGCTCAGGCTACCAATGGGGAGAGAAGCATCTTGTGCTGTTTGTCAGTTACTGCCACTTGTTCTGCAACTATCTAGGCGAGTGCCCCCTCAGCTGCCGGTTCAGCCCTCCTCGTCGCTCTTGGTCTCTTCAAGACCATCCAGAGCAACTTGTGACGGCCACCTTCCGCCACTTGGCCATTTTGAACTTTGGAAAGGACGACGGCGGGCGAGCTAACCAACCTTGTGGTGCTGTATTCTTGTTTCACTACAGTAGCCCGTGTCGTTGAGATTAGTCGAGCAATGAACAATGATGTTCGTCACGCTGATTTTAAGGTAGAGCAATCAGATCAACAAACAGCTAGTAAGGGATTAGAACGGCCACATCATCAGCTAAACAGAAATCTTATCTGCCTAGCAAGTATTATAATACAGCCGGCTTGCTGGTTGTAAGGTTCTTTACAGCCTTCTCTCAGCCCACCCATACAATAGTTAGCTCTTCACAATTAATACAGGGTCCACCTGTCTATCTCACATAGTTTATTGGTTCTTGTGCCCAAGCCGGATGTAAACACCCTCGCTTGTCCTCTCTCTCTCTCCTCCCTTCTCTCCTCCACGCCAAGGCATTTTAGGCTTAGCCGCCATAATACTTGCTCTAACACCTTCATTAAGCGAAGCGTGTCTCCATCAAATTGCAGGTACTACTTTATTTAATCTCGAATGACAAGTTCAGTGTTCCGGGTAGGCTTGTGGTCACCACGTTCCACTTGCCTCCTAGGTTTGGGTAGGCCTGTGGTCACCACGTTCCACTTACCTGGCCAAAGCACGAAATATACTTCCTCCTCATTTTGATATTATTATTAATATATAGTACGTGGGCATTATTTTTTTCTCGAATAAGCACAAGCAGTGCATAACTTTATTTATATTAGATAGGAATAGAGTTTGAACATTACATATTGCACGGACGTGTTAGTATATAGTGGGTATTATGATTAAAAAAATCTTCAAGAAGTGAGCTTTGACTGTTGGTTTCTTCTAACATATATGATTATCTATTACCAAATCAATACCATATTAAAAGATATATATACGTGAAATGCAAATATAGATATACAACTTTAAGGCAGTAAACGTGCATACCATTTGTTGATTAAAGCCAAAAAAGGTTTGACATTTTCAAATACTAACAAGCCATATAATCTGGTTTCCTAAAATTAAAAAGTATGTATACTCCCTCCGAATAGGAAAAAAGAAGGTGTTTTGGGGATAAGGGTTTGGATTAAACATTGAGAATATAAAATCATGAATTACTTTTTAAGTCGTTGAGTTTGAAAACGTGAAAAATATATCAATAGATTTGTCTTGAAAATTACTTTCATAAAAAAAATATACATATATCATTTTCCAATAAATATTTTTTATAAAAAGATAAGTCAAATTTTTTTTACGAAAAAAAAGATAAGTCAAAGTTGTGCTTTGGAGACTCTATTCTAAATGTCTTCCTTTTCCTATTTGGAGGGAGTAGGTTTATATCCCTCTTTATTGTGGTGAAGTGGTGTTTCCAAAATTTGTTTCAGGCAAAGTTATCATGGGGAATAATAGACTTGGGACAATATGAGAATTGATAAATATTGTTAGGATCCATGCATGATTCCATCGGGATACCTAGGAAAAGGCCAAAAACTCATGTGCATATTCCTTTTTTTACTTTTTTTTTTTTTGAAAAGTTGGATCAATTTCTCATCAAGATGAGTCATACCATTTACCAAAACCGCCATAGCTGCCGCCACATACTTGGCTGCTAGAAACTTGTATAGCATCGCAGCTGTTTAGAACATCGTCCATGTGGTTTTAGCCTAATATTGTTAATTAATTGTCTTCGTGTGATTGGTAATAAGCAATAGATAAAACTAGATTGTTGCACACTTTATTATTTTTCTAGAGGAATATGACTCCCTATACTCATACCGTGTATAAACCCCAAAACCGCCGCTATCTATTTTCTTCCTGGTGTTGCTAATTAAGGACGACACCATAGCGCTGCTCTGCTTTGAGGTAGGCCATTGGTACTACAGCGAGGTGGAAAGGGCAAATGGTACTCATTAAAAGTTGTTAACTTCGGATAGGCAAGCATCAGAGGTTGGTGCTTTATTTGACTACTTTAGTGTTCCTAGGATTGGGGTTTGTCTATGGCTTGTGGTCACCATGTTCCACTTACTTGGCCAAAGCACAAAATATGTACTTCCTCTTTCAAGAAGTGAGTTTTGGCCGTTGATTTCTTCCTACATATTCCCTTTCGTTTCTAAATTATAAGTCGTTTGACTTTTTCAACTATTTAGTTATGTATCCGGATACAATAATATACCGAGATACATAACTAAATGGATGAACCAAAAAGCTCAAAACGACTTATAATTTGGAAACAGAGAGTATATGATTATTTGTTATCAGATCAATGTCATATTAAATGCAAGTACATGATTAAAAGGTTTGTCATTTTTGAATCCTAATAAGAAGCCCTATACTATAGCCAAAGAGAGATAATAGTATTACACAAGTAATGAACTGGTTTCCCAAGTATTAAAAGAAGTGTAGGTACATATTCGCTCTTCTCATGTACGATAAGTGATGTTTCTGAAGTTGTGTCATCAAAGTTATAAACCATGGGCATTAATAAATTTGGGACATGAGAATCTGAATGAATACTGTTAGGATTCATACATGATTCCATCGGGATACTAGGAGAAGCATTCTGCGTTTTTTTTTTAACTTTAATTAAATTTTCTTTGTCAAAAAGTTAGGTCAATCCCTTATCTAGACGAGTCATATGATGTACCAAAACCCTTGTAGCCGCCACCACATACTTGGCTTACCAAAACCCTTGTAGCCGCCACCACATACTTGGCTTCTAGAAACCTATATCGCTTCGCCGCTGTTTGCAAACATTGTTATGAGGCTTTTTAGTCTAATTTTGTTAATTGTTTATTCATGGAATAGTAGTTAAAGCTTGTTCGTATATTTTTAAGGTTCATGCCTGTCTATACTAGTACTATGCTGTGTATTATCAAAACCAGTGTTGCTATCTACTTTTGTCTGAGGTATTCCCACTGACGACAGCATTGGCGCTGTCCTGCTTTACGAAAAATGCCTTTGGTACTATTTAAAGTGAGGTGGAAAGTGAAATGGCTACTCATTAAATTAAAAATCTATTTAGCTTTTTTGTCGTTTCCTATGTTATAGTGTGTCAGCCACATAGCCACCTGGTCAAGCATCTCAAATGACGAAACCACACAACTAAATTATGCCATCTAGGTCCATACCTGTTTTGCATTTTTTTTAAAATTTGTAGTACATCGCACAAATTTTTTTTTTCTTACACATCTTCCCCTTTTATTTCTTTCCTTTTTTTATATAAAGGTTTAGCATAATATATACTCCAGCTCCAAAACTTGTAATGGACTTGGAGTTTTTCCTATGTAAAATAAAAAAAACAGTTTAATTACATGACAACATACTTTTACATTGTTTGAAAAAAAAAGAGTCACTCATTTAGAAAGATCTAAGTGAATACAAATAACATGGTGGCTCAAAATTTCAAGAACGGTCCACTCTACTAAAAAAATAGCTAAAGCGCTACTACTGCCAATTAGACCCACTGGACAGCGAAACGGGATCCATGACGAATAGGCATAGTGGCGGATCTGGCTAAAAAGCGCTACTACTGTCAATTAGACCCACTGGGCAGCGGAACTGGATCCATGACAAATAGGAACAGCGGCGGATCAAAAACAGACCGTGTGTGGGTGGGTGGGTGGGGAGGGGGGGATGAGGGGTTAATAACATAGGCCAAAAATTTTTGCTCGCTGGACGTAGTACACTAATAGATATAGCTAAGATTGATAATTTGATATGATTCAAAGTGCTCAAAGTCAAAGATACATTGAATTATGATAACAAGCATAGAAAAATACCAAATACAAGGAGTCTTCCATCTTCAAGAATTCACAGCACTTGAATCGCCACGCCCAATGCTACGTAATTTTTAAATGTCATACACTTCTTCAATAATCAAGATAACAAGTAAGAAGAAAAGTTCTAAAACAATACGCACCTTGTGACCTTGCATGGCAAGTTCATATTACCGATTCTTAAGCCTTGAAAGCGCTTCAAAATTTTATCATCTTTGATGGATGCAAACAAATCGGCGGCGTCCTTTTTGCTCGGCCTGACTCTCTTGAATATTTTTCCGTTCTACAAAGTAAAACCAATCAAACGACGCTCAACGGATTGGAGGAGTGGAGCACGGAGTAGATGAGCAGGAGTGGCCAGTTGGGCGCCAGTAGTGGTGGCGTCACCAGTCGCCGGTCACCGGAGCGGCAACGGGCGACAGTCGGCGTCGGGGCGCCGTGGGTTTTCACAAAGGGGTTGGTTTGCACACGATATGTTGCCCTCTAATAAATACCAATCTTATTGTAGAAGAAATTAGAACATTAACTAAATAATTTATTTTGCATGATTTTTTCCTAAACACAATGGATTGTAGTAGATAATAAATATTTTGTATGTGTTGTTCATCAATCGGCGATGCTCTTACTTTTTGTATCTGTTGTAACAAAAGATTGGTCTTTTTTCTTTCTTATGAACCATGGGAGCACCCAAGGCCCACATAAGCAAAGCTCAATTTCTCTGCCCACACAAGAGCAAAGATTAATTTATAAACTGGACGCTCACTTTTGCGAAAGAAGTTCAAAATCAACATGCTGTTATTGTGAGAGAGAAAACATTGTACATGCTGTTATCAACTCTGAGTCTGGTCGATTAAACGCATGGCAGCTGAAGATATCATACAGATGTGGAAAACCTCGTAGGCAAACGCTTGCTTATTACGGTAATGAGAGCATTTGTACAGTGCAGGTGTCTTGTGTGCAGGTGCAGCACGAGGGACAAGGAAGAAGGAAAGCCGGCCGGCCGGCCGGCCGGCCTAGTAATAGGACACGCTGTCGTCGAAGCTCCAGAGCCCCACGCTGTCGTCGTTGCACAGCACGGCGTCGCCGCCCAACAGGCCGTCCATCGCAGTCGCAGCAGGCTCGTACACGTCGCCGCCATTGAAGAAGCTGAACTGGTCGCCGAACATGAAAGCGTCGAACAGCAGCATGTCGGCGGGATCACCGGACGGCGCCGCGTGCGCGACTTCCACCTTGCGCTCGGCTTCTTCTTCTTCTTCCCCGGGCTCTGGCTCTGTCCGGGCGCGCTTCAGGCGCTGCCGAGCTCGACCGCCGCGTCGTCGTCGGTCGCGGACATGCCCTGCCACGAGAAGTCCGTGCCGCAGCTGGTGCTGCTGCTGCCTTCGGTCTCGTTCTCGACGGACGGCGGCGCCGCGCGCGAGCGCGCCGAGAACGCCGTCGTCCTCGTCCACGAGGTCGACAACGCCGCGTGGGACCTCGTTGGCAGCAGCGGAGCGGCGCTTGGACGGGAAGTTGAGCTTGGCGTTGGTGCCGCGGAGGTCACGCGCGGCGTGGTCGTAGGCGCGCGCCGCGGCCTCGGCGGTGGCGAAGGTGCCGAGCCAGACGCGGACGCCCCTGACGGGGTCGCGCACCTCGGCCGCCCACTTGCCCCACGGCCGGCGCCGGACGCCGTGGAACTGGCTGCTGCTGGGCCGCCGCCTGCGCCGGGTCCCAGTCGCGGGGGCCGCGGCGAACTCGAACGCCTTGCGCTGGCGCTCCTTGGTACACACCTCCTCCTCAGAGTCCTCGTCGAAGTCTCGGAACGCGGCCTCGAAGTCATCGTCGGCGCCGCCGCCGATCGCGTGGCCTGGCGTGACGACGCGCCGCGCCGGCGCGCTGGGTATGAGCTCGGCGAGGATCGCGCCGCCGCACATCTTGCTATGCTAGCTCGGTCGTCGGAAGGTCAGCTGCGTAGAGGGAGTGAACTGTGAAACAGGTTTGGTTAGCTCTGCTCGCCTTCTCGGTGTAGTGTCGTGTTGGCTGTGGTCGTCGGCAGTGCCGAGGTGGCAACTATATAGGAGTCCGTGAGGCGTTTGGTAAGGGCGAGAGGGCATCGACGGCGACTTGGACGGCGAGACCCCCGCAAGTCAGCAGCAGGTTCACTTGACGACTAGTCTAGGCAAAGGGTGAGTGACTCCGAAACTGATGGAGACTCAAGAGTCAAGAGGCGGGGTGATGCGGAAGCCAGGGCTTTGGCTTTGCACTCCCACCAGACGACAGGCGCGTAAGGGCGCGTAAGGGCACCCGATCCATTCCGATTTCCGATCAGATAAGGCACGGCAACGGCGGAATGGCCTCTTCCCGCATTCGCGCGTCTCCCTACAGGCTACATACAGCAAACGCCGGCATGGAATTCCGCGTCGCCGGGCTTGCCGACGTCCTTATTGACACGGTACAGCTCATCGCCATCCTTCTGCCTTTTGGCGGATGTGCAGTACAACGGATGGGCGGGATCTTGAAGAAGAGAAATTTTAGGGGCATCGGCCCTAAAAATTTTAAAAAAGAAGAGAAATTTTGCCCAAACTTATCAAACCATCAGTGCTAGTTTCTTTTTCTTATCTTTGTCTGCTGCTGATGATAGTTAGCTTCGATCAAAGCGGTATCATCAAGTGCTGAAACCTGGTACGGGTTGCCAGTTTCGGTGTAAGCGGTAACGTTAATGTATCATCACCTGTAATAAAACCGCAAGTGGATGCTAAATTACTCACTCACTTTCGTGGCGCTTTAAGTTAGTTCGTGTGGTTGGTTGGATGGACCATGCTACGAAAATATTTATCCTCAACTGGATGCGATGCCACCAATCGGAGCTCGCCGTCGTGCCTGTGGCGACAGCAAGTAACAATCCTGAATCCTGATGCTTTGCACCAAGATGTTGTGCTAACACTACAGGGCTGGCTATATACACCAATCTAAGTTGGTGACTGACTGACTGCATACAAAAATCAGAGTCGTAGTCGTAGCTGAAACAACCACGTACTGGCATGGCATACAAAAATCCGAGTCGCCGTTAAAGCGCAGCGCAGTACATACAGGGCAACACAAAACCGCGGATCACTCCCAGTCCCAGCCGACCCGGCCTAGGTATAAAGGGAGAGCGGTAGGAGTATCTCACACTGAACAAACGTGTGTACTCCGTCCCGTCCCATAAATCAAGGAGGGAGTAGCCTGGACTAGAATTTATTTGGGAACATCGATCACATCATACTACCAGCCTAGCATAATGATCTGCACACACGGCCGCCACCCAGGCATGCCCTGGTGGTGATGATAGAGCCATAGAGGCGAAGATGGCAACATCTTGATTAGTTTGTTTATTCAGAGATCATGGAGTTGATGTGCGTCTAGACTTTTAGACAGTAGACTACGGAATGGAACCCGCATGTCGACACCTTTTTTTAAGCGGGGCTGGCTCTGACGATGGTGAGAATGCGACTGGTAGCCGTTTGGATTTGATAATTTGCAATTTGAGCAACTCCTTGGGAGCAAGGAAAGCCAAGTTCAGTGTCTCCTCTCCTCTCCTCTAGAGTTGCCAACAAAAACAATATCACTGATTAATAAACAATCAAAACCTCCCAACGCAATCGTTTGGCGCCCATACTTGCAGGTGGCAAAGTTTACCTTATCGTTCTCCTTTTTTCTCTCGCTCTCTCTCTCTTCTTTAGTCATCTTCATTCTTCAACACTAGCAGTTGTCACTCAAAAAAAAAAAAAAAAAAAAAAAAAAAAACACTAGCAGTTGTCATCATCGAATGAATGAATGAATGCTTGACTTTGCATTGCAAAAATACAAGATGTGTTAAACTTTGCCCACTGCGTCACTTCTGCAGCACAGTGTTGTGGTGCAGCATATGCTTCGGTGGCATCGTGTGGCCTCGTGGCCTCGACCTCCAAGATATCGGTGTGGTCTCCAGTCCTGCATGATGGACTGATGAAGGTAAGAAGGTTGGGTTTAAGGCTAAGACAATGTCTGGCTTAAGTTTCTCTATCTAATGAACCGTGCAACGGTGAAAAAAAAGGGAAATTCTATTTTTTTCAATATGTAACTTAGACAATGATAAAACTTTCAGTCCTATATAAATTAAGAAAGCTGAAGTAGTTTCACTCAATCAATCGGAATTGGATCTAAAACATGTGTTAAATGAAAGGTTAGCTGAACTGTTAAGGGAGGAAGAAATTAAGTGGTACCAGAGAGCTAAGGCAAAGCATTTGTTAGAAGGAGATGCAAATACGAAGTATTATCACCTGCTTGCTAACGGTAGACATCGCGAAAAACTTCGTATTTTCCAACTAGAGGACGGGAATAATATAATAAATGGTGATGCTCAATTAAAAAGAGCATATTACCAAGTATTATAAGGACCTTTTTGGTCCCCCCGGACGCTTCACCTTTCATTCGGAGGAGAATGTTGTTGCCGACATTCCTCGTGTTTCTCGGTTGGAGAATGAGTATCTAATAGAACCCTTCTCTGTTGACGAGGTTAGAGCTGCGATTTTTCGGATGGAACATAATAAGGCACCGAGCCCGGATGGTTTTTCGGTAGAATTTTATCGGGTCTTACGGAATATTATAAAGGATGATCGATGGCTCTGTTTACGGACTTCCATCAGGGAGTGCTACATTTAAATCGCCTTAATTTTGGAACCATCATACTGTTGCCTAAGAAGAATGATGCGAAAGTAATTCAGCAGTACAGACCTATTTGTCTACTGAATGTATCTTTCAAAATTTTCACTAAAGGCGACAACGAATAGATTAACATCCGTAGTACAGAGGATAATTAAACCCACTCAAAAAAGCCTTTTTGCCGGCAGAAATATTATGGAAGGAGCAGTGATACTTCATGAGACAATACATGAACTTCATACAAAAAAAGAAAGATGGGGTAATTTTTAAGATAGACTTTGAAAAAGCTTATGATAAGGTTAAATGGAGTTTTTACAACAAACTTTAAGAATGAAGGGGTTCTCACAAAAAAATGGTGCAAATGGATAGAAAGTTTTACCGAAGGTGGTAATGTCAATATTAAGGTTAATGACTCATTAGGCAATTATTTCCAAACCAAAAAAGGCTTGAGGCAAGGAGATCCAATGTCGCCTATACTATTTAATATAGTGGTCGACATCTTTGGCTATAATGATAGCAAGAGCAAAGGATGCAGGCCGTAGAGGGAATTATTCCACATTTAATCCAGGATGGTTTGTCAATCCTACAATATGCGGATGACACAGCTTATTTTTATGAGCCATGATGTTCAAAAAGGCAGTAAATATGAAGCTTTTATTAAGTACCTTTGAACAATTATCGGGCTTAAAGATAAACTTCCATAAAGCGAGATTTTTTGCTTTGGTAAAGCAAAAGAGCAGGAAGAATTTTATTCGCAGATTGTTTGGATGTGTTGTCGGAAATTTCCTTTCAGATACCTTGGCCTACCTATGCACTTTAGGAAACTAAATAATAAAGATTGGAAGGTTATTGAGGAGAGGATTCAAAAGAAACTAAGTGGATGGAAAGGTAAATTGTTGTCGTGGGAGGGTTTATCGGTCCTCATAAATTCGGTATTGTCCGGTTTTACGATGTTTATGATGTCTTTTTTGAACTACCAAAAGGTGTTCTTGAAAAAATAGATTGCTTTAGATCGCGTTTCTCTTGGCAAAATGATGGGAATAAAAAGAAATATAGATTAGCAAAATGGGAAATACTTTGTCAACCCGGAGATCAAGGAGGTTTGGGCATTCAAAATTTGTGTATACAGAATAAATGCTTACTAAGTAAGTGGCTTTACAAACTACTAAATGAGGATGGTTTGTGGCAAGAATTAATCGAAATAAATAAATATATAAAAGACAAGACTTTTGGGGAGTTGTTATAAAAAGCCAACAGATTCACATTTTTGGAAAAGCTTGATGAATATTAAAGATTGTTTTTTAGATCTTGGCTCTTTTAAGGTAAAAGATGGGTCTCAAACCAGGTTAAGTACGATACCTGGTTGGGAAATAAGCCTCTAAAAGATAAATTCCCTTCGCTTTTTAACATTGTTAGGAGAAAAAATGATTACATTTGCACAAGTACTTAGTTCAGTCCGCTAAATATTTCTTTTTAGACGGAATTTAGTGGGAGCAAATCTAAATGCTTGGTATAGAATTGTTGCATCCGTGCAAAATTTAAATTTAAGCGAACAGAGGGATATTTTCTCTTGGAGTCTAAATGCATCCGGAATCTTTTTAAATCAAGTCTATGTATCTTTGCGTTAATTAACAATGGTGTTAGAGTGTCAAAAGATATTTGGCGGATTAAAGTTCCTATGAAAATTAAAATATTTTTTTGGTACCTAAAAAAGGTGTGATTCTAACTAAAGATAATCTAGTTAGACGTAAATCGAATGGTGACAAAAATTGTTCGGGTTTGTCACTCTCAGGAAACAATTCAACATCTTTTTTTGAGTGTTTTTTTATGCCAAATTCTTATGGCGGCGCTATACATATACTTTTTGGTTTAGCTCCTCCCACTAGTATGAATGACTTATTCTTAAGGTGGTCAAAAATTACAAATAAAAAGTATAATTCTTTGTTATTACCGGCTGCCGCCGACTTTGTTGGACTATCCGGTTGACAAGGAATGAAGTAGTTTTTGATAAATGTAGACCAAAAATCTTTCTTGCAGTACTGCTTAGGGGAACGCGATTGGGATGCGTCGGTGGGCAAGTCTGCGGCGGCATGAGGAGGACCGGGATCGACCGATACATGCTTTGCCGCGATATCTTGAGTCATCAACGTTACAATTTTTTTGTTCCGGTGGTTGGTCATCTGCAAGACTTATTGGTTACGTTTAGGGAAAACTTTTTCTATTCCCGTCCGCAAACTTGTTGCGAGGCGTTATTTTTTAAATTAGGACTTACTTTGTAATAATTGGTCCGATTCTATCGGTTGATAGATGAAGCGGATTTGTTAATCCATTATCTAAAAAAAAATATAAATTAAGAAAACCAAGTATCGGACACCGTCAATTGTCGAAAATAGACAAATTCAACCTTTATTTCGTTTCAAAGATGGTATTCTATTTTCTAGAAAACAATATAAACTATAGTTTAATCTCTAAAAGTCATGATTGATGTAAAATCATAAAAGATAAAAGCAGTATTTTCCCCAAAAAATGTTATCTATCTAGCCTAAAAATTGATTTATTTTCTCAAAATGCCAAATGGTTCAGGGGCCGGTGTAGCTGTCACATCGCTTTGCGCTAGTTTGAATACTGTAAGAAATCACTTGAATGGATAAATTTGACTAGTTTGGAAAGTTGGAGAGCGTTGAGTAACCGGGCTTCATAGTTCACTACTTAGGAGTTAATTGGTAGAGCTTCTTGGAGCAAATTCTCCACGAGAATTGCTCCTCCCCAACCAAACAGTAAAACCTTTAGGTGGGATACAAACAAAAATTATCTCCATTTACACAGAAGCTGGCAGATAAAAAAAAAAAACTCTCTCGTAAGAATAAATTAAAATAACTATATCGAAGAATTAAGGGGTTGGATCGAGCTAAGAATCAAGCAATCAAACTCTACTAAATAGGTAAAAATCATTCATGCTAGTTATTATAGGATAAGTCCCTCTCTGTTAGGGGTTGGCCTGCCCGGCGAACGCGTGATCTAGGTGAAAACCTAGCCTCTCTCGGCCGGCGGCGGCGGGTGTGGCGATTCACGTCATCTACCTTCTTGAAGGGCCGTTGAAGATCATGTTCGTCGAGGCGGGGCTGGGTCGAAAAGACCAGCTAGTGTGTTTCTTTTTCAGCGATGTTGGCGCCTCGAGGATGTCAATGCCCTTCATGAAGGCATCGTTGAAGCACCTCCACAATCCATATCTCTTTGCTTCGCCGGGAGTTGCTGAGGGGTCGTGTGCGCACCTATATTGTTGGAGCATCGAAGCAGCTCATCACCCACTACCATCGCCGTACTTCGATGGCGGTAGCTGTTGCTCAAGAATTATATCAGTGAGCAACGCCCTCTTTCTTCACCGAGGGGCAGATCCATCGGCGCTAATATTCGGCGTTGCGATGCACGCGACGATTGTGGGGCGAACCTCGGCGCCTTATTGAAGACAGTCGGGGTATTCCTCTCACACACAAGATCGAAGGCGGCTATTCCGAGCGCCACCGATCGATCAAGGTGGAGAGGTAGCGGTGATGAGGGCGACATGGATGCTACGTGGCATAGTGGCTAGCTGCTGGCGATTTCTCGACCAGCTATTTTTGGTCCGGCTGCTTTTACGCCTTAGTACATATATCTTCATGTACTAAAGATTTTTTATTTTCTAGCTTTTGTATTAAGTTTGGCTGTGTGCGTTACGCAGAGGCGGAATATATTTCCATTATCTAAAAAAAAAGTTATTATAGGATAAAATAAATTTTACCCTTTGAATAGACGAAAAAAATGATACCGTATTCATGTATTCAATTGTCTTTTTTATACCGAGGTGTTTGGGAGATTCATATTAGTTCAGTCGTTCACCGACTTGGTTTGCTGAATTCTTTCACCACAGTGTGTACAATGCTGCAACCGTTGTAGTCTGTAGCTATAGTAAAGCAAATGCAAAAGCAATACAGCCTTATGGATTGATTGGTATCGCCGTAACTCATCCGCCTTCCCTCCTACTCTTGTTGGATGCAACCAACTCTTCTCATAGACAAACTCCGATTTAGTGGCAGATTCCGCAGGGGCTCAACACCCCCACCCCTGCACTTGTATATCTCATTATCCATCGTCTTGATCGATCGAGCATGAGCCATTTGTGTGATTACAGACTTGTGTTATGCCATCAATGTTATTCATGCAGTCTACGACAAGTTCTTCTGTTCTGATCTCTAGATTTGTTTTAAATTCCAATATGTTATTATTGGTTGTAATCTGGTTTGAAGGAGGAGAGGCTAGAGATTGAAGACGACTTAAACTTGTAGCTTCATCACTTACTCCCTCCATCCTTTGAAGATGTCATCTTAGTTTCTCGTGCCATTTTGTATAATCACTGCCTTATTCAAAATTTTTGTATAAATATTATTTATTTTTTGTGACCTATTTTGTCATTAGAGATGCTTAAATGATTATTAATTTAATTTATTATTTACAGAATTTTTTAAATAAAATGAATGGTCAAACTCGATAGCCAAAAAGTCGAAAACGACGTTTTTAAAGGGACAGAAGGAGTATATGTGATACCACTATCTGGCAATCTAAAATCAGATTTCGCATCAAAGAGGTAGGTAAAATCATTTACTCCCTCCGATAACCGCCCATCCGAAAGCGGCAGGATGGTGCTCCCCTAAGCAGGTCTCAGCCCAGGTAGCAATAGTGTGGCTGTGTGGCAATTTGCACCTTCCTGCTGGTCGATGATTGTAATCCTGTGTACCATGATGACTTAGATTATTGAGTCGGAAAAAACTCTTATTGTCTCTTGAATTAATCACCACTGAGTCCTGTTGATTTTGTAAGAGTTGTATACTAAACCGGATTTGTGGTATATCATCGATCCAACACACGCACACGTGCTTCCAAGAAGGCGTGGGTCTAGTCTCTTTATGTCGATTAATTAGTGTCTTCATGGATTGCTGGATTAGGCTACTAGATCGTGAATTCTTTGTTAAACTCTTCTTGCTTAATGAAAAACGCTCCTAGGGCGTAATTAAAAATGGCTACTATATTGTGGATAATAGCTGCCTTTCGGATAGACAGATGTTTTCTGTCTGAGAACGGTGAATTCATTAAGCTCCTCATTGTTACTGATATACAGACTATCAAGTTACGACAAAAATAGTCGTAATTTAAAGAACTCAAGACCCAACACAGTTTGTCCTCGACGAGGTTACCTCTCAGCATGCCAATAAAACAATGCAGAGCAGTTTTAGGGGCGGACTCAGTCGATAGGTGGTTTTGTGTGTGTGTGTGTGTGTGTGTGTGTGGGGGGCGCTCAATCCCCCTACCGCCGCCGTTGAGGAGGGGAGGCTCGAGATTCAAGACGATTGTAAACTCGTAGTTTCAACACTCAGATTATATTCCTTCCTAATATGCTACTTCTGCCATTGCTTTTGCTAACTAAAATCATGTTTCCTATTTACTCCCTACGATAACGCCCCAGGTGGCAATAGTACCATGACGAATGAGATTATTGAGGCGACAACTCTTATTATCTCCTGAATTCTGCCTGCTAACGGGCGCGGGGCAAAAACGGGATTTTTGCGGTGGATTCTAATATGGAGTGTGTATAGCGGCGTTGAAATGGGTTTTTGTCTATGTTGCGGTTCAGATGGGCGGGGTTGGGGCGGGTTGGGACTTGGGGTGAGAGACCGCTCTTGGTTGGAGAAGGAGAAGAGGCGGCCGCCTACCCGCCTCCATCGGGCGGAGCGGGTTGGGGTGGGTTGAGTGATCATTTTGTGCGGCGGGCGGGCGCGGGTTGAGCAGATTGTTTTATGGGGTGGGGCGGGCGGGGAGGGGCGGACGGGTGAACTGACTCCTCATTTGCGGGTGGGACAAGTTTGGGGAGGGTTTGCCCCCTCAGCGGATCCTGAATTAAGAGTAAATTGCATCCGGGTACAAGAACTAGACTTGTGGGTGCAAATTACTCCCAACAACTTGTGTCTGCTCTTTTAGGTACATGAACTTGTCATCTTGGTGCATAGACGGTCCAAATACCTATCTCTCGCGTCATTGCTAGTTTAGGCAACGGTGCAGCTCGCCACTCGACGTATATGGCTCGTGCCATTGTCACGTCTACGCCTATGCAGTCCGTAGCTCTATGCTCGTGCCGCAGCTGTCTCGTACTCACGTATACGCCTGTGTAGCCCGTAGGTAGACATACACGGCTCGTTCCGCAGCTTGTACACGTACGGCTCGTGCGATATGACGAGCTCATCGACGTCTTCAGTGACCCACATGAGGCTAAAGTTTGAAATGCACTGCTTTGTTTTAGTGCTGCTGGGGTTTTTCGACTGAATTCATAAATATGCATTACAGTATTCAAATGATGTAATATAGTTTTAAACTGAAATTAACAAATAAGGATAAACCTGTGATTGCTCAAATAGCTATCACAGCTGAGGATTTAAGTCTCCCAAATTATAGGCAACGCACGTGTTGTGCCTCCGCCTCAGCCAACTAGAACCGGGCGATGCGTTCCTAACTGATCGTGATGTATGCGCTTATGCACGAGCCGTGTATGTCCGAGCTGCAAGCTGCTACATGCTCGGCCCTATACGGACCATATATATGTGCACGAGTCAGACCGTAGCTACACTACCAAGCACACGAGAGATTGGTATTTGGACCGTATATGCACCGAGATGACAAGTTTGTGTGCCCAATAGAGCAGATTACAAGTTCTCGACGTAATTTACACTAACGAGTCTAGTTCTTGTACCTTAGATGCAATTTACTCCTGAATTAATCACCACTGAGTTTGCTTATTTTGTAAGACTTGTATACTAAACCGGATTTGTCAACACTAAAATTACTTCTGATCTTGAAAAGGGTATATATTATCAAACCCAACACTTGAGAGACACACGTGCCTCCAAGCTGGCGTGGGTGTACTCTGTTTATGTCAAATAATTAGGCCATGTTTTTCCAACTTTTTTTAGTCTAGAGTGGTGAGGCCATGTTTTTTCAAAAAGTCATTGAACGTTTTTCGTCTAGAGTGGTGTTTGGTTCGAACTATTGTGTTGGGATTAAAAAATAGTACCCGGCATCACCGTTAAGAAATGGGCGAGGAGAATAAGATACGCTGGCCCTTCCTTTGTTTATTTTGTGGTTGTATGTAGCCATGACGAAAGTGAGATTTAGTTTTTCAACAATATCTATCTCAGTATGTTGGTTGACTTTCATGTTCTCTCATGACCGAATCCGGTGAAGGCAACGACGATGAGTTCGACGACGTGAATCGCCGGCGCCAATTTCATTATGTTTGCATGTGGAGTTTTAGCAGTTTACTTCTTTTTTGTAAAAGTGATGGGTATGAGAATGACCACCGGTAAATGGTGAGAGATGGCCCTGCTCGTTCAGATCGGAGTTTGTGTTAAAGTGGATATTCGTTTTGAGATGATGATCCCGATTGTGGAATTTATGGCTTTTTATGGTCCCTTGTCTCCCATCACCTGGAGATGGAATAGTTTGGTTTACTTTTGTAAGAGGATATAATTTGGTTTAGTATCAATGGAATTTACCTTATCGTAAAAAAACCCTAGAAAAGAAAGCAGGGGGATATTTTTAGAATTGTTGCTAAACGTTCCTAAAAGTAACTTGGAAAAAATCCCTCCAGGTAATTGTAACATCTAGTACGTAAAAGTCCTCCTTGTTTTGTTTTAGATTTTTATAAATTCTTTTTAGTCCCAACAAAAAATATATTTGAACCAAACTGTTTCTGAGAACAACGATTTCATTCAGCTCCTTATATTACAGCAGAAACTACACAAAACAGTCGTAATTTACAGAACTCAATACACAGCAAGCGTCGAAACTTTTAAAACGACAGGTTGTCCTCGACGAGGCAACCGTCGTCGAAGCTCCACAGCGGCATGCCCTGGTCCGCCGCGACGTTGCTCTGCTGCACGGCGTCCGCGCTGAACAGGCTGTCCAGTGACTCGTACGCGCCGGCGTCGAAGAAGGCGAACTGGTCGCCGAAGAGGAGCGCGTCGAACAGCGCGTCCGGCTCGGACTCGGAGCCGGAGGAGGCCCGTGGCGACGCCTCGTCTTCGGTGCTCTCCGGCTCGGTCCTCGGCCGCTTCCTATCGCCGGCCTCGACGTCGAGGGCGGGGACCTCGTCGCACGCCGACAACACGCCCCTGCCACGAGAAGTCAGGGAGTGCGCCGGAGCCGGTGCTCTCGTCGGCGGCCTCGTGCTTCAAGGCCAACGCCGCCGGGCGCTGCTCTTGTTGCTCCTCTTGGTCGACGAGGTCGATGATGACGGCGTCCGCGGCGCGGGCGCGCTTGCGGCTGGCTGGAGCTCCGGCGGAGGCAGAGGGAAGTTGAGCTTGGCTCTGGGCCCACGGACGTCGAGCGCGGCGTGGTCGTAGGCGCGCGCGGCGGCCTCGGCGGAAGGGAAGGTGCCGAGCCAGACGCGGACGCCCTTGACGGGGTCGCGGATCTCGGCGGCCCACTTGCCCCACGGGCGGCGCCGGACACCCTGTACTGCTGCGCGGGCTCGCGGCGCCGGCTCGGCTTCGGCTGCTCCTGCTCCTGGCGCGCCGCCCTGGGCTTCCTCGGCGTCGCTGGGGACGAGGAAGAGGAGGCGCGAAAGACGAAGGCGGGCTTGCTTTCCACCTCTACCTCCTCCCCTGCCTCCATCATCATCTCCTCGTCGTCCTCGGAGTTCTCATCGAACTCCTGGAACGCGGCCTCGAAGTCGTCGGCCTTCCGCCGCTTGCCCTTGCCGGCGGGCCATGCCGCACGGCGCGCTGGCGTGCTCGGGATGAGCTCCGCGAGGATCGCACCGCCACACATCTTTGCTCTGTCTCTCTGGTTGGTTTGGTTGGCTCTGGAAGCGAGTCGTACTGTACGCTAGCTAGCTTTCTTGTGTTTGCTTGGCTTGGGAGTTGGGAATGGAGATGGAGGTCTCGGGACGACGAGGCGCTCTTAAATAGGAGGAGAAGAAGGAAGGAGAAGGCGCTAGGGAAAGCGGCCGGCGGTGACAAGAGACAAGTGGGGTGTCGTGGTGATCGGCGTGGGGGCTCCAAAATTTGCGGGGCGACCGGGCAGCGTGTGAGGGGATAAGGCCGCCGCGGACACGCCGGCACGGGCCACCTTGTCGCTATTCGGCGGTTGGACCTCCGAAAAGGTGTCCCCGGTGGTGCAATGCATCTGCCTGCCCGGACGATGGACAGACAGCGACGGACCGTGTAGACCCGGGCGTGTCTGGTCCGCGGTTTTTGAGCTTTTCGGCGATCCGGAGCAGCGGTCTACTCTGCGGCCGTCGTTGTGTTGCCGCGGAACGCACCGAGGAGACAGCCAGACAGGACAGAGGAAAGTGGAGGGTGGAGACCGGAGAGCGCGTGCCCGGCACGCGCAGGAACCAACCCTTGGAGCGCGTCGCGAGGCGGGCGGCCACAGGGATTGCCGCAGAGATGGTTGCCAGGGTCGGTCGCGCGCGACGGGGTCCGGCAAACCGAAAACCTCCTCCTCCCGTCCCCCAGTTTGTGGGAAGGCTGGTATTGGCAAGTGGCCCAACTGGGGATTTCTTCTGATCAAGAGTGGGTAGCAGCTCCACTCCCCCAGTAAACAAGTGTTTTGTCTCGTGATAAGACCGAAGGGTTAGCGCTAATGATGATTTGACAAAGTTTAGCAAGTGGAGAGAGGCTTCTGGTTTTTTCCAAGGACTACATATTAGAATAGCGCCGCGGTAGTTTACAAAGCGTGCTGCTGCTACACTAGGATTAGACAAATCGCGGCGAGCGCGGAGTGTTGATACATCGTCTTCGGTCATGTGCTTTTTAATGATCAGAGAGGCAAAACCACGGTGACTGTGGACAGGAGGCTCGCCCGCCCATGTTTCTCGCGAAGTGGTATAGGCCCGGACAGGCCCGGACATGGGTGAGCTCACGTCGTTGCTGCGCTTAACTGAGGTCTCATCGATTGGCAAGGTCGAGAGCTCCACGCAAACTCCAAGCTTGTCAACAGTAGAGCTATAGAAAATTGAACGCAAAAAGTCCACTTGCAACCAGATCTTTTTTCCACTCTCTGCGTGACGACACAGCGGCAAATCGGGAGATGTTCTCGATAACATGACAGGCCTAACAATTTTTTAATTTTTATTTTTTTCATCAAAACTTATTAATTTTTACCATGAGACGACTTGATGTCTTCGTCGTTTTTCTGTATGTATTGTTGGGCCCTTCCATGGGCCTGTGAAGCCTTTTTCTCTGTTCCAAGCCGACTGGACTGACTGAGCCTCTGCTGAAACGTATTTATGGGCCACAACCACAAGAGTCAGGACAGATCACATTGGGCTACAAGATGTCCAGTTTGTTTGCGGGCTGGATGAAGATGGGGCTCTTGTTCGGGGACGTGCTATGCGCCCGACAGGGCTAGGCCCACCAAGACGCACTGTCATCTTCTTCCTCGCGCCGCCGCCGCCGTCGTCGTCTTCCACCTCCAGCTCGAGCGACGACACCCCCCCCCCGCTTCCCACCGCCTCCGCCTCTGGGGCGTTAGGGTTCTCGAGTTCGACGAGCTAGGGGCGGTGGGACGCCCTCCTTCCCCGCCTTGGCCGAAACCCTAACCCTAGCCGTCTTCTCCACCTCCGCCAACCCCGCTCCCCCCTACTTCGGGCGCTGCTCACCTCCGCCGCCTACCCATACCCAGCCAAATGAGTCCCCGCCCTAACCCCTTTCGGTGGCGCCCCCTCCGCCTCACTCACCTCCGGACGGATTCTACATTCGGGGAGGAGGAAGAGGGAGTGGGGGAAAGACTGCCGGAACCTTAACCGCCGGGAAACGCGGCGACGGCGGCTCGCCTTCGTCGTCGTCGTCTCCGGCTGGTGACCAATCGTCGCGTCTCCGTGCGGGCCGTGGACCAGCCCACCAAAGAGGGTGGTCGGCGCGGAAGACTTCTCCTCTTTTCCCTCCTTTTTTTTGCTTTCAAAATTGCGAATTTGTGAAACGCCGTTGGAGACTTTGAGTGCTATAAATATGGAAGAAGTATGTACAAAACCCCTTCAGTTTGATTATTTGGTTTCAGAAATCATATATCCCAGTTTCGCTAGACTACACCGCAATGTTTTGTTTTTTGCATTCCATATATATGTTCTAGTGTTTTAGTGTGTGGTCACGTTTGTACCAACAATTTCATGAGCTTTCAACAAGTTTCAGGTTACTTGTGTTCTGTACCTCGCTAATACTGTTCTCATGGCTGATTGCATCCATCTAGTTGATCATGTACTGGTTTAAATATCAAAATATTCATGAGCTAACCGTTGCACGCAGTGAGTCAGTTCACCCAAATTGGGGCGTGCTACTGTATAACGGAAGAGGCAACAAAAATTACACCACCGTACTATTATCGTGCAGCGGTTTGCCGCAGTGTGATGTGGCGATTTGGTCTCTGCATCTTGGGCGGCGCTGCGTGGCGTCTGTGGAACGCATCGCGGCGCTTCCTGACTAGCATCTCCATCTCCCGACGCTCCTCTTTCGCTATGTGACGGCACCGGCATTCGGCGCTGCAAAAACCCTGCTCTCCTCTGCAGAACCAGAAAGAAATCATCCATTCATTCATGAGTAAAAATTGTTTGCCTGCAGACTGCTAGTACCGTAGTACGTAGTGAAGAGAGCGGCGTGTATCGATCGGTCTTACTTGTACACGAAGACGTCCATGGTGGCGTCCAGGTCCTTGTGGCAGCAGGAGCAGCGCTTCAAGAACTGGAGCCCCGCAAACACTCGGGCGTTGTTGGCTGCGCTCGTCGACGCCGTCGCCGTTGCCGGAATAATCCTCACCGCGGCGGACTTCCTCAGGACTGTGGGCCGCAGCTGCTTCCTCGGCGACGGCTGGATGATGAGCCGGAGCCCGACGAGCAGCTCGCCGCCGGAGGCGGCCATTGATGCTGCTGGCGCCGAGGTCGAGGCACCAACCACTCCCTCCTCGAGGTGGAAGAGACTTGGCGCTCTTGGGATCATTCTTGTGTGCGAGATTATGCAAATATCTCTCGATTTCTTGCGTTTAACTAGCGGTCTCGGACTCTCGGTACGTACTCGGAGGAGAAGATATTGCAAGAGGAAACGAAACGCACGCAAGCAAGCACTCTCGTGAGCTGCCGGTGCCGGGGGTATGCTGCGTTCATATATAGCGCGCATCCACTCGATCTACTACTGTGGACAGACGAGTTCTATCACTTCAGTTCTTGTGTGGACACAGTTTAGTTTAGTTAGTTGGCCGGGGCCGCGCGAGACAGAAATGTTTGGTTTGTTGCAAGGGAATCACGCACATTCCACACATGGATCGCGCGGATGTTCTGCCGAATTTCACAGCGATTGGGCTGAGGCCCTGGCCCGCAGTATTTGTGCTTGCTGTTGGCCGTGTGGGCGCCACATACATACACGGATAACAAAATCGATCGTGGTGAGGTGACATGTCACATGTGGGTGTCATCTACCGTTTCACTTTTGGCAAGACAACAAAGAAAGCGTCCTTTTTTTTTTTTTGCGATGAAAGAAAGGATTACGATATCTTTGTCTGCGTCGATGCCGCACGCTAACAATCGCAGCCTGTGGGGATTGTTTATACTCCTATTTGAATTTGCATTATATATATGGAGTGGCGGCTGCTTTTTTTTTTTTCGAGATCGCGCGCTTCAGTAGCGTTTTTCATCTTGTAGGAAACAAAAAACAAAGTCACAAGAGAAATTTTACATGGTAACCAAGGTTACCACCCAAAACCTACCAACTACTTGGATCTAAAAATTTGGGATTACATTGAACAAACGCGACGGTTCTTTGCGTGGACAAAGTTTAAGCACTCAACGCTTATCTCCTCCTCCAAACCACTAAGGTTGAGGTCCAACATGGTCACATCGAAACCTCCCCAAAGCCAGCCTTATTCAAGCGCTAACGCTTGCAAGCACCGTCATGTCCCCACTTGAAAGCCACATTGAATTAGGCCACAATGTCGGTGGCACGGCGTTTTCTTCCACCCGAACTCCAGTGGCGGCTGCTTTATATCGATCGACTGAACAAAACAGCCCAAGTGTGCGTAATTGACTGAGCTATGCCATGTGAGGCATGCGTTATAGTTTGGGTCGGCCTACCTACACTGGCCTAGTAGTAGCTAGAGTCTAAAGAGGTCAGTTTATTTTGTTGCTTCTCCTTTCTCCGCAAAGTGAGAACGGCGGCATACATATATGGAATGCAGACGTGCATCCGATGCGATGCTCATCTCGTTCTCCATGGCGGCCACGCCCATAAACATTCGTGCAGCACGTGTTTGCAAGCGACGACGCCTTGCTTTATTCCCTCCGAGACACGTCGGGCCGGGCAACGACGACGTGGATTCGCCCGTGCGCGTGCGGGCCTGTCTCTAGCTCGCGCATAACCACATCTGGATCGGTTTTGACAATCTTCAACGACAACAAAAACAAAATCACAAATGGTACTTCGGTTTTGTTGCTCGATCAGCGATATGAACTTGAATCCGAATGCAATAGTATAAAGGGACCCGGTTCAAATTCACTAATTATTCTCATTATTACTCATGGTCTTCTTGCCCCCCGCATACTCCGTATGTACTCTAAATGGTACATCTTAACAATGTAGAGTAAGATAACAAACACATCATATATCATATCATATTGATGGAAAGTGTGGCCGATCTAGATGACAAAACGTACGTCCTGTCCATTACAATAACAACGGTACGTAGTCAACGTACATCACTTTCTCACGAAACGCACGCTATACATATATTATCATCTTCTTGTCAGTTATGAAAAAAATGGGTTGCAATTGTCACGTACAAGGTCTTTGCCCAAAAAATAAAATAGGATCAAAATTTAATTACACCTTGGTGACTAACCTCCACTCGGTCAATCTAATTCTTGGACAAAAAAAATTACGGAAATAATAATATTTGTTAAACTTTGTGATTTTCCATCAAGTACCAGCAAGTCAACACGATGTTGCCCCTAGTCAAGGGTTAAACAGGGGTAAAAAACACGTTGACTAGGAGCAAAAAATGCATTGACCAAGGTCAACACAAGGGCAAAATCACAAAGTTAGCTAAAGACCTGCTGGTACCCTAGTCTCATTATTTGAAAAGTGTAACACCCTAAATTTTCATTTTTTTTGAGAAAAGAGTAAAATTGATTTAATTTTTGAATTTTGTGCTCATAAAACTTAGGAAAACACAATTTTTTTGTTTAATTAAAATTAATCATAGGAAGTAGCAACATGTTTGAGCATACATGCTGTTGCATTTGATTAATTTCTTGTACTGAGTGGCTTTTGTTCCCGTAGTCAAAATGGTTTAAAATGTTTTTGAAATGCTTTGGATGTGCTTGAAATAAAGGGATATAACTTTCTTTTAAACTCTCTATATTAGCTTTTCAGCGCAGCATTAGACCGAACAGCAGAAGCCCAGCTCCGGCCTCTCGGCCCAGCCAAGCAGGCCACCGAGCCACTCCTTTCCTAGATCGAGGTCTCTGCCAGCCACGACCCGCTCATCATCTGCGTGCTCGCCATATAAAGATGATACGCAGTGCCGCGATGCCCTTTTCCCAACCCTAGAGCTGCAGCGCCGCCAGCCAGCCCTAACCGCGCCTCCGCCCTCGTGTTGGATCTCACCGAGAAGAAGAGCTTGTTTCGGCGTGTCGCTGCCGTTGTTGCATCCGCTGCCGAGTTCTCTCCGCCGAAACACCGCCGTAAGCCTTGTGCCGGCGTTCATATTGATCTCGCGAAGTCTCAATCCCGGTTTCCATCTTTGCTTGGCCTATGTCGCTCATTCCGTGCCATCGTATTCTGCAGAAAGAGCTGCTATCACACCGTCGAGACGTAGGTCGTCGTTCGTCCAGTCATCGACATCGAGGATCACAGGGTCAGTTCACCGTACGTGATGTGCCTTCTCCATCGATCACCTGCCATGGACACTTACGTGCCGTCGTGCCCATCCTAATGCCGATGCATGCATGCACGTAGACATGTTATGCCCTGCTAGAACTACTTATCTGATCCATCTCGATACCCATTACTTAGCTCGCTTGATGACATGCTTGCTGACATCATGATGGCATCCATTTGTTTTTCTTTCCGTTTTCCTTCACAAAAAAACAAATCAGCAAATACATAGAAAATACACATTACCTACATCCATCCTGATGAGTTGTCCGTGTATGCCCAGTTTTGCCTGTTAGCTTGATGACGCTATCGTCACCACATTACCTACAACCATATACACCACCTATCCTTAGCAGTCGATCCCCACCATGTGTTGATTCTAGTTACATTTTGCTAGCTTTCTCAAGTTACGCTAGTTCACAATGTTAGGCTCTCTGCAGGGGTGCTAATGCCTTCGTATGTCACATGGCTTTAATTTTATCAATTTAAATGCTAAATTGATTAACACTAATACAATCATTTTATAATTAAAATCCATATAGATTTTACACACCCGTATTTTATACATCAAATATTAATGTGATTAGTTGCTTATTTAAAGTGTTTCTAAATTCAAAGTTGCTTAGTAACCACGTCATATATGTGATTGGTATGAGTAGTTTTAACTTCGGCTTTTTGAATTAAATTATGTTTTGATTAGTCTAGTCTAAATAACTCTTTCATATGATTTTACTCAATTAAAATAAACCAAACATATAGGCCTTTTCTTTTATGTAATATAAAATTCTTGGTAGTCGTTTCTTTTCAACGGTAGCTCTCGATTAGTGTGCTTTTAAGCGTTTGTGTGTTTATAGAGATGCGTAGATTAGTTTTCAAACCTTTTTCATTGCTTGGTGTATTGTTCTAATTGAGTACTATGTTTCCTATGCATGTATGTCTGTGCGGATGTTTGTGTGGTGCGTTATGATCCTATCTAGTCGGTGAGATTTACGTGGTGAACTGGAACACATTAACAATCAGGAAGGATTTATCTTGAAGCTTTGGACTTGAGGAAGGATCGATATTAAGGCAAGTATAGTTTTGGGATATGTTAACTTTAAACCATGATCATATGACTTGAATGATGTTTATGCAATGAGCGTTAAACATGACTATTAGCAACATGTGGACTTGTCTCGTATTAGATTCTCGGGACTTACAATTACAACCGAGAGTGTCACATTTGTGGCTTTAGACAAGTATGAGGAACTTTTCTAGTTTGTTAGTTGTTGCTGATCTTGCGGTAGCCTAGGTTGCAAAGAATGGGATCATGGAGGGGTTTCATTCGCCTAGATGCTCCCAGCGGGACGCTAACCGACCTGGTTAGGGACTTTTGAAAGACTTCATAGTGAGCCCCTGCCGACTTTCCTTGGGAGAGGGTTAAGAGGCTCGCTACCTCGAGCGAAAAGGGCAAATCACGACTCACGGTGAAAGTGTACACCTGCTGCATGAGTAAAAGCGGTATATCGGCCGTGCTCACGGTCATGAGCGGCCTTTGGAACCTTTGCATTAAAGATGATGACCTATGTTTGTTTAACAGTTCATAATTTATCGTTTATGCTCTACATTATTATGTTATAGTGATCATTGGTTTGGGATAAGATAATGCCTTGCTATTCTTGCGGAGTTCGACATGGACTCACTCTTGCTATTCCCCACACCTCGGGGAGAAGTTTAGGCTTGTGATCAACGGTCGGTCGCCCCTGTGGAGTCTACATCGAGGATCGAGTGTTTTCATTTGTCCGCTAGCTGAGGTTATGTTCTTTATATTATGTTCGTTATAATTTAAGCATTGTTGGCTTGATACTACCCTTTACTTGTGGCTATATGTGAGATTTGACTTCCGTGGCTCACATATGGTGTGTATCTGGTTTTGTTCTTAAAACCGGTATTACAAAAAAAGTTAAAGACATTTTTCATCGTTTAAAAACCATAGTATGTATTTATCATTTTTAACTATAAAATGTGTCCTTGAAAACCATTTTTAACTTGGTAGTGAAATAATAAACGGTATCTGTTTATAAGCTCAAAAAAAAAAAAATGACAAATACTTAGGCAAAACCGCAAAGAGGACTTTTCACGCTAGGTAACTCCCTTGGTGCTTGGGACTTCAAAGTGGGTCGCGCTGAGAACTACCGTAAAAAGGCTGCCACCAAACAAGCATGTTTTTCTTATTTTGCTATCATAATTAGTTCTCTTGTTAAGCTGCACCAATTTCATAGGAAAGTATTAGCATTAATAGCAACATATCTATACCTACTACTAATAAAAGAGAAAAAAAATTTCACTCCCACCTCTTTTTTCCACCTTTTTCTGCCACCGTTTTCTGCCCTGTCCGATCTGAGTATTCCGTGTACACAACTTTCTTCCGTCAGTTCCGTATAGTCCGGACTGTGTCCTTCCCGGACCTTGCCGTACGTGCGTACCTTTTGTTTTCTTTCACCTTTCCCTCTCCGTATCCTCTTCTACTCCTGCCGTGGCTATGAGAGAGGATTCATGAAAATAAGATGAAAAAAAAACTCTAAAGGATTACGCGAAGACAAGAATTTCTAGTCCAGGAGTCATAAAAAAACGCACGGAGGAGCATGAGGCTACAGAAACGAAGCCAAGCAACTTGATCTAGGAGGAAGAACAGAAAACCAAGCGGATGGATGCATCCTCGGTGGGACATCCGGACGACTGCCACACGAGCGCGCGAGAAAACGGCCTAGTAGTTTGGCTTCACCGGCTGGAGTTGGGGAAGAAGCAGCCGAGCTACCCCTTGCCGGGGAGCTTGAGAGCCCAGCGTGATCCACCCAGTTGCCGCGCGGGAGAGCGCAGTCAACACCGCCGGGGGAGCAGGCGGAGGAGTCACGCTGAGAAGGTTGGGACGAGGCGGAGGCGCGCGGTCGGCTGGAGCTCGACGGCCACCGGCATAGAGTGCGGGGATGAGGCCCGCCCGGGCGCATTGTCACAACATGCCGATTGGATAGACATGGGATGCAGCAGCATCGGTAATTTTATCGAAATTCTCCTCTCCCTCCCCTCTCTTTAGTACTAGATAGATAAGATTACTTCTTTTAATTTCCTACTGTTCAAGTACGAAAACGTTGATAATATATTTGTTCCAACCGAATTCGTTAGTATACTTGATTAGTTATTTTTATAGAAGTAAAAGTCCATAATAATGCACAAGTATACTAGCTTTTTTTTTTTAAATTTTAAAGTAACATTTATTTCCATGATCCTACGTTTTTAAAGCATGTACCGGTTAAAGCAATGTGACCATAATTAATGTATAAGCCTCTCATGTAAATGCGTTAGAACGTGTATCAAGGCAGGATTAATGTTTGGTTAAACGATGTTGGAACACAAAACATGATTGTGGAATGTTTTTTTAAACTAAAATAACCCGTAGCAACGCACGGGCATGTTTTGCTAGTAAGTATAATATGAAATTATATTATTAAAAAACAGTGACAATATAAAGTTAACTTGTGAGAGAATTCTAGACTTATCAGAAGTGGAAAGGATTAGATTGGAGACAAGTTTCTATTAATTATATAAAAAAGAGCATGTTCATATAAAAGAAACTTTCATAGAAGATTGATGTGTTATTGATAATAGGATCAGGTTATCCAGATATGGCAATAAGACTGTTGACTAAGAAGATTTATGTTCATATAAAATAAGATCTTCCGATATATGCTCTATTCGATCCTGATCCTTATCCTAATCCTGATGTTTTGATCTTTAAACTTTTGTGGGTTGTAAACATGTAGTATGCAGAGACACAACTAATTATATAGTAATTTGGAGAAATTTGTATATCTAGTAATATAGTATTCATCGGTCATCATGACAGTGAATCCAATACTAAACACAAATAATCAGATTTTTAATATTCTAGAAATTATGTTAAATTGTAGAATTGTGCAATAGCAAGTCTTTCGCCTTTCTCACCCATGTATTGGTTTGTGGTGTTCACCCTTCTATTAGCGAATGCCTTTTATAGATGAGACCAAGAGAGGAGAATCTATGAAAGTGATAGGTCTTTTTTTTTTATTTGGGGGACTAAATATCACTTTAGTTGAATCTAGAACCATCACTTAGGTCGTAATGTAACTTTGACATATATAATCTATTAATCGAGGTAGACCTTTTAAACAACATGCTTGGGAAAATATGACCATTTTAGAGGAGGCGAACCACTTAAGAGGCCCGAATCCACTAATAAGGCCAAGCCTAATAAAAGCCCATCTCGACCTGTATCCGATGCAATACATAAACAGATGAAACCCTAGCTCCCTAATTCAACCTCTCTCTCTCTATTTCCCTCCCTCCCCCCTCCGTCCCTAAGCATGGCGGCGCCCCTTCCCTCTAGTCAAACGCAACTCCCCATCTTCCCCTCTCTCTCAGGTGGGTGATGGCGAGGGTGATGTGGGCCTCGGCGTCGGCGTAGGCATGGTGCTTGGCTCGGACAAGGCTAGGCAGGCGGCTGACCAAACCCCTAGCGGTTGGGCTGGCGGCGACAACTCTTACTAGTTATAATACAAATAAAGTGATCCACATTACACTATAAAATCGGGAGACTACTATTTACGCAATGCAAACTATCACTACTTGTGGTTTGCATAGAAACTTTTTACTTACATCATGTGTCGCCTTTTATTTTCTCTCCCTCTTATTTTTTTAGCATGGATCACCTTCTCCCTTCCCAAGCATATGCAGTTTACGCAAGTCACTATGACAAGTGTAGAGCACATCCGATGTCGTTGAGATAAGTGTGGAATGAGAACACTGTGTTGTTGTGACAACACCGTTCGACTGATGGTTATTGGGCTCGAAGAGTCGACTGATGTTTTTGTTGTGAGAGAAAAACATTGTACAATGACTCGATAAGTTCGAAAGTGAACAATGAAATATATTTATTAACTAATTTACTAATCTCTTCATTCTAAATTATAAGTCATTCTAGTTTCTTTAGAGTCAAAACAACTAAAGTTTGACCAAGTACCTCTATAATTTTTCTTGACAATTTGTAAAGTTAGAGACACTTTTCATTGTTTATTTATTGTTTTAAAACCATAGTATGTATTTATCATTTTTAACTATAAAATATGTGTCCGTCTTGAAGACCATTTCTAACTCGGTAGTGAAATAATGAACGGTATACCCATTTTAAAAAGTTCAAGAAGAGAAATCACATATACTTGGGCACAACCACAAAAGGGGACTTTGACGCTAGGTAACTCCCTCGGTGCTTTGGCCTTCAAAGTGGGCCGCGCTAAGAACTACCGCAAAGTTTCGACAACGCTATTCTCCGTAGCAAGATGTTCAGGATGGACTGCAAAGTGGCTTCAACCAAACAAGCATGTTCTTCCTTTTTGGTATCATAATTCTCTGGTTAAGTCGCACCAATGTTATAGAAAAGTATAAGCATTAATAGCAACATATAAGTATATTATAAAATTATACTCCTTCCGTTCCAATTTGTAAGCCATTTTAGCAAAATGAATGAATCTAGAAAAGCCAAAAACGACTTACAAATTGAAACGGATTAGTATTAACGATACTTGTTTGGTATCAAATATTTACATGTTGTGACAATTTGATTTAGAGCAGAACTATAATTTATTCTTTTTTGGATGCCATATTTCTCAGTATCTTGAAATATGAATAAACACTAAGATAATAGTAGGTAAATGATATGGCTGGATTTCACTTACAATTTGGTCAAACAATTTGGTATCATAAAATCTGACCAAAATCCAAATCTGTATCGGACAGATATTAAAAATGCTGGGGCTATTCATGTTGGGCTCTCGGGACAACCTGCAGAAGCTCTTGGGAGACCGCTTCGACCCAGTTGCCCTCAACTTAAACATGCTGGGGCTCAAGGACGATGCGTCCTTGGTCTGATGGCGGTGACTCCTATCGCACATTTGTTGTTGTGTAATTACAATTTTTAGCTACTCATGTGTGTGTGAGTGGGTGGTAATCCTAGGATTACTTTATTTGTAACATGTTAACCTCCGATCCAGAGGACGTGCCGCCGAGCGTTCCTCCGCCTATCCTGGTAACGTGACAGCGACGTCTTCAGAACAGAGACACTTGAAAAGAAACTGTGAGTAAAAATCAGCAGGGTACATTAGTAATCATACGTTTTGTAGAGGTGATAAAGTGCAGAACACGCACCAGGGCTGTTATTAATCGATGCACATGTACGAAGCGAGCATAAAGGCTCAACACCCGTGCTTTGCCACAATCATGTCAAACCTATCCCGTGTTACACGCCACAAATCATGGCCTGTAAAACTTCAGAAACAAGCCTCTCCTCAGACCTCCCCTCTCCGGTGCAGGCCTTCAAGGCTTTCAACCACCGTCCTTAAATGCCCAACGGTCTGCCGAATTTCTGAAAACGCAACGGCTCCGGCGGTCCGGCCACCGTTTCCTCCGGCGCTGCGTGCCTGCTGTGTTGCCTTTAACCTCTGCCGCCTGCTGTGCTCATCCGCCGCTTGTTTCAGGTAACACAACTGATGCCTTATCGTAGTCACATCGCCAGCCATCCATGACTTGGATCGTGGTTCTTCACATGCTGTTTTCCTGCAGTTTGGCTGCCCACTGGTCATCCACGGCGAGGACCTTCTGCTGATTAATTACAGAAGATGGACATTAGGAACTGCGACGGTGACCGGAATCCTTCTTCGCAGCAGCATTGCGGTTGTCGCCAGGTGACGAGCTCTTTCGTTTTCAAGTAAACAGCAGCCAGCGATTCAAAAAATCGCAGCAATTTCTCATGACATTATTCCTCCGATGTCAGTGCACGGACGGCGAAGCAAAGCAACAACGGCTGTACGACGGAGGCGTTCATCAGATAGTACCTGCAGCTGTAAAAGGGAACTCGAAGAGAAGGCGCCTGAGGTTCCAGAACAGCAAGGCGGCCGGCGAAACTGAAGCTTCCTCGATCAAAAGGACGCGCCGCCGAGCGTTCCTCCGCTCCCGCACCCGCAGGGAGATGTTAGTCAGAGAATGGGGCAAACTGGGCAGCGCGATCAGGCGAGCAGCAGCAGTGTGTCTCGCGCCATCGACCGGCGCTGATGATGAGTATGGTGACGAGCTTGACCGCCTCCCTTACGCGCAGCTCGACAAGGTGACTCGTGCGGTCAGCAGAGAGGCATTTGGCCCGCTTTACCTGGTCACATGATACTGTGTTGGTGATAATTCAGGGTCGTGAATTAAGGCTGTTGGTGATAATTCAGGAGTACAACAAATTAAGTTGTTGTCCGGTAGCTTAATGCATCTGAGGATACAGCCCGGCCTGAAGATGATATTCAGCAGGAGTTTTTACTTGTTGGATGTGCTTTTAGTTCACGGACATGTAATGTATTTGTGCCCATGCTTTTGTTTGATGTAACGATTAAAAAATAATTTATAGAACGGATAATAAAGTTGTAGTTTGGCCTAAGCATTGATAGATGAAGTGATGAGCGCAGGTAGAAGCTAATCCTGGGCTCATTTTAGCTGGGCCTATCTTACACTGGCCCATATGACTGAATTTCTGTTTCTGCACTATAAATGCCATTACGTTCAGAAAGAAACCAAAGTTGTCCTTAAAAAAAGAAAGAAAGAAAGAAAGAAAGAAAGAAAGAAAGAAAAAAGAAAGAAAGAAAACAAAGTTGACATGTGAAAAAAAAGTTGATTGAAAGGATTTTTTTTTTCCTTACTGTGTCTGCCTTGTAGTACATATATATGATCATCACTGGTTTATGACCATGGCGGGTTGTCCAGGTGAGTGAGTGCGTTCTTCTTTCCCTCCCACGTCTCTTGAGTCCTGATTGCAAACAAGTTCCCTATCAGTTCAAAATCAGCTGTAAGTGGAGGTTAGTTGGCGTGTCGAGCTCAATGGAACACGTGTACCTACATATCACTAGTACCCAAGGAAAGAGACAGAATCAGAAGACGGAAATCTTGCCTAAATAATATTAAGATATTTCATCTCAGAAAGCGATTTTTTTGAAATATGTAGTAGACTGCCCAGTAGAAGAAGAGGCATAAAGACAACATGAAATAGGCCAAGCTTTGAAAAGAGCAGTGGTGACGGAGGCAAAAGCACAGCACTGCCACCGAACCTAAGGCGTACTGTGTTGGATTCCGTTATAAACATGTGTACTGTACTGCAGGCAGGACTAACGGTAATGTGTGTCAATGAAGCAGCGCACGTACAGCCTCGCTCTGTCCCCACTGTACAAGTTCCGTGAAGATTAGCGAGACCAGAGCATGGCAATCGCCTGCATTCACCACCACTCACCAGGATGCGATTCGCCTGGCAGGAGACTTGTACCGAGACAATTGACGTAGTAATACGCTGGTGGTTGCATAGTCACCGTCGCAGGTCTGAACAAAGCTTGGAGACTAGTGGGCCGGCGAATCCATCCAGAGTCTGGAAGCTTTAATTTGCTCCACTTCAGAAAGGTCTGTCGTCTCTCTTCTGCTTGCACGGCATTCCAGAAAGATCATAGATTCACGGCCGAAAGCCGATGCAATCCTTTCCATTCAGGCAGCCGCAGGATCGATCGGTCCCAAGTCAGGGAAGGCTTCGCCAAAGTACAGTACGAAACATACTAATCCAAAGCTGTTTTTGCATAATAATTGTCGCATTTGCGTTGCGTGGGCGGCCGACGAAAGATCCCGCTGATATAAAAGTGATAAGACGCGCGACGACGCGTGTGCCCCGGGGCGCGGAGCGGCGCCGATCGGTGGACCCGGCGGGCACGTCCTGTCTCGCTGTCGCAGCCCAACGGCAAATTTTGTTCAGGGATTGCCGCGTTTGATTAGCAGTAGCACACGTTGCCACTGCTGGCTGCTTGGTTGGTCGCATGTTGCTGTCCTTGCTGTGTCCAGCTCCATCTTTGCCACGACTGAAAATCATTCATTCATGCATTAGCTACCGTGTGGCCAGAAGCGCACGTTGCCCCTCCCTCTCTTCTCAATCTGTTGTGATTTGCTCGGTAAGCGGCCGGCGCTAGAGCAAACGCCGACGAAGAGGGGGAGACGAAGTCGCATGTGGTGGCATTGCCATCGAATCGCATCATGGCAGCACGCATAGGTACGAGCACAGGATCTAACATGCTTGATGGTTGTCATCATGGTCCCAAAAAATGGTCCGTCGCTATACAGCTTCTCAGAACTGCTACAATCAATGGTTTAGCTCCACTGTACATGGCTGTTTGCTTTCTTTTCTATCGCCCCCTAGGGCCCTACCCTAAATCTGATAGACACGAGCTGCTGCTAGACATGACCCGTGCGGTAAACAAATCAACGTGTTCACTTTTCCGAGTATTTCTTAGCCGGCTCACGCACGCACCCATATTTTTATGGAAGGATATGGCCCTGTTTAGTTGCTCCAACTCCCTCTTTAAAATTCACTATTTATTTATCACATCAAATCTTTTGCTTACGCAGCGAAAGAATAAATATAGGTAATAAAAAAAAAACTAATTACATAATTTTGATGTACACGGCGAGGCATTCTTTTTGAGTTCCAGTTACGTCGTAGTAGGATAACATTTACCATAAACAAACGAAGCGTCTTCTGACAGTGCTTTTTGATTCGAACGGTCTTTTTCAACCAACTAAACACAGCTATGCAGAGAGCTGTTCTACACAACACAGAACAGAACAAAGCACAAAGCACCGTCCATGGTGCTGACAGTATCAGAATAATCTGCGGCGGTTCGTGGTCACTAATAATAGTCTACTGTCATAGCTGGCAAACACAACACAGGAGCCAAAATTCTTCTGCCGCTGACCACAGCTCAGGCTGCTGGCACTTGGCACGTTATTCCCTCACCAGGACAGGACAGGACTCCAAAATAATCCCATGTTCAGTGGTTAATGAACGTAACGACCCCTGTCCATCCATCCCCAATAATCGCCTCTTCATTGATTGTCCTTCACATGACATAGTACAAATCATGTGGAGTAGTACGTACTAGCACATCATTCTCAATGAAAGAATTGATTGTGATTTTTTTTCAAACGAAAATAGATCTGGAATTTCGTTGCCGAACGTTACTGTTAGTGCCCCTGCTTCCCCTGCCAAATGCGAGGCGACTCACGGGGATGCCCCTGCCCATGCCGACAGGGACACCAAGCAAAGCAATTGACCTCCTCCCGGGGGGGTTCTTGTCCCGGCGCTCTGCTGCCAGCTGCTTCCGTGCTAGCATCCAATTCCAACGCGATTCATTCATCATCCGTCCGTCTTGAAAAGCGGCACGCAGCGTGTAATCTGTAAAAAAAACAAGCGGTAAACCAGTCGGATTTCGAGGAGCCCGAATAAACTTCAGAGGACCTCCTCCCGGCCCAAAAGCGCTTTCCTTCCTCCTCGCGTCCTCGTCAGGGAGTGAGGGGGACGGCATTGCTAGGCGTGATGGCGCGGATGAGGGGAGGCGGTGGCGGGGTGCTGGATGTGGCGCGGCGGCTGACGCTGCTGTTCCTGGCCTCCTGCTGCAGCATTTCGCCAGGCGGATGGATCTTCGCTGCTGCGGACACTGACCCCAACGATCGTGAGTTGGAAGCTTCTGCTTTCACTGTGCTTCTTCTTCTTCTTCCGTGTGAATTTGTGTGTTTATCGGGTCGCTCTCTGGAGCTCTGCCTTTCTTCTTGGGGGTTGGCTTGGGAGAGTGTGAGAGATTTGTGGGTTGGCTCCAAGCCTCCAAGCGAAAGCCTGTATATAAATAGATGGGTTGTTCTTCGTGCCGCGCTCTGGTAGATTCGGTTTCGGAATCAGGAAGTCGGGCCAACTGCTCTACGCTCTGACCAAATCTTTGCTTTCTCTTCGCAAGTTTCGTAATTCTCTAGTTATGGTTAAAGGTTTACTTTTTAGAATTTTAGGTTGCGAAAAGGATGGTGTCCGAATTCAGCTGTCTCTTCGCACAAAGCCTCATGAGCTGTGCTGTTCACTGTGCGTCCCGCAGTCGTTTTGCGAGGGGCATGTGCAATTCTTGGGGGTGAATTTAGACGGGTAATTCAGCAACGGGGATGCACGGAATTCATTGTTTCTGCTTTTTTTCTACGTGCTGCTTCTATCTATTGTTGTTACCTCTGAACTCTATTAAAAAAAAATCCCCTATTCTTAACTGATTCCTCTGAACTCTATACCTCAATCAGCAACACTTGAACTCAAATTACTATTTTTAGAATCATTGGATAGGGAGGGAGATTTTTGTTTTAACAGCGCCCCTTAGTTAAAACAATCTTTTTCCTTTCACACATCTTCTCGAACAAGGTGATGATTGTACTACAGATTTCTCCAATAGCTGCACTATGATAATCTGAATCTATGCATATTCTTGATGCTTCAAGTTTGCAAATGAGCTGAGATTTGGGATGACACATCCCCTAGCACTGTTCTAATTTGTTGCACTCTCGCATGCAGTTAATGTCCTCAACACGCTCTTCACCAGTCTGAATTCTCCTGGGCAGCTCACAGGTTGGCAGGCGAGTGGTGGCGATCCTTGTGGCCAGTCATGGAAGGGCATTACTTGCTCAGGATCAGGGGTCACTAAAATGTGAGCCTTGTGATGCAGTATAGTTGCAGGCACCTGCTAGCACAGCTCCATTTCTTACTCCCTCTCACCATATTTCCCTTTGTTGCTGTAGCATATTACCAAACTTGTCACTCACCGGAAATTTGGCCTACAACATGAATAACTTGGGTTCATTAACTGAGCTGTGAGTCCCTATTTATAAAATTTTGCTCAAACTTGTTCATTGTGAGGCTTCAGTTGATAGGCACCCTAAATCAACTTCTGATTCAGTGACATGAGCCAAAATAACCTTGGCGGTGGAGGCCAAATACAGTACAATCTTCCCAATCTGAAGATTGAGAAACTGTAAGTTCCTACATTGAATTTGTGCATTTGAAAATTTCTCTAACTATTCTGGTGGCATAGCTGTTAGTTGATTCTTGTTGTACAGCAATCTTGCAGGAAATCAATTTGGTGGAAATTTGCCCTATTCGATTTCAACGATGCCTAATCTTAAGTATTTGTGAGTATTCTTGCATCCAGGACTTGATTTTACCTTGGAATATGTATCATTGGAAGGGAGAAATGATTTTTTTTCTTGGTGCATGCAGAAACCTTAATCATAACCAACTACAAGGAAACATCACCGATGTATTTTCCAACCTTTATAGTTTGTCAGAACTGTAAGTGCATTATGGGCATTGTCTGACCTGTCTTAATTTTGGGTATAAAATCCCTCATTTTGGTTGTTGTTCCTTGTGTTTTGAGTATCTTTATTTCCTATCTAATGTAATGCAGGGATCTCTCCTTTAATTCTCTTACTGGTGATCTACCACAAAGTTTCACTGGATTGTCAAGCCTGAAAACAATGTATGAAATGATGCATGCCTGTTTATTTTCATCTCCAAGACATGCCTCATTAGAATGTTCTGCATTAACCCATTCCTTTTCTTCTCAGAAATTTGCAGAACAACCAATTTACTGGTTCTATCAATGTCTTAGCTAATCTCCCCCTTGACACTCTGTGAGTAATCAACTGTGCAATTCAATGGTGCTTTATTTGCATGTTCAGTACCATATCTCATAACCTGCTTGCCTCTAGGAATGTTGCGAACAACCATTTCACTGGTTGGATTCCTAGTCAGCTTAAGAAGATAAACAGTCTACAGTGAGTTATCTTGACTTCTTGACATGCAACTGCTAGAGAGCTATACCTTGCACTAATACACTTCTGTATAGGACTGATGGAAATTCTTGGAGCACAGGACCAGCTCCACCGCCACCACCATATACAGCACCACCACCTCCAAACCATTGGAACGGGCGCGAGGTCAGAATGGTGACGGTTCATCAAGTTCTGGTAAAAGATCTGGCATAGGCGGTGGAGGTGTAGCAGGGATCATTATATCATTGCTGGTTGTTGGATCAGTTGTTGCATTTTTCCTGATCAAAAGAAGAAAACGCAAAGCTGCTATGGAAGAACATTTTGAACAGCACCAGCCGTTCACTTCTTTTCCCTTCAAATGAAGTTAAAGGTCAGTTAACTTGATGACTGCCACACTCTGAGAGATGTTTCCACAGCTTTATCTAATTATGTGAATATTTGCTTATACACATGTTGCAGACATGAAGCCTATCTATGAGTCCACCGCAGTAGACATAGAGTCTTTGGCTTCACCTGCTTCAATTAATCTGAAACCACCCCCAAAGATAGAACGGAACAAATCATTTGACGAAGATGACGATGATTTTTCAAACAAGCCTGTCGAAAGAAAAGTAATATAACACCTATAAAGGCAACTGTTTATTCAGTTGCAGATCTACAGATGGCAACAGATAGCTTCAGCCGACAACAACCTTGTTGGAGAGGGTACTTTTGGACGTGTTTACAGGGCACAGTTCAATGATGGAAAGGTATGCTATATATCTTCATGTCACAGTTCCTATGTATTTCCAAAGGTATGCTAATATCTTTAGTCAGCTAGTTACATACATGTCCACAGTAACCCTTATGTCTGTCACTTACTGTATATATTATCACATTAGTGAAAGGTGACAACTATAAGGAGCTAAGAATAAGCTATATATTTCGAAGCAAGGTGTTCCTTCGATTTTCCTGTTATAATACTTTCCCTGTTACTTTTCGAAAAGCACTTATGTGTTGGGATACAGAAGTTGGACCCTTTTTAACTATAAGGCACTTACTTTTGTTTCCTTTATCTAGGTTCTGGCCATCAAGAAATTAGACAGTACTGTAATGCCATTTCAATCATCTGATGACTTTGCTGAACTGGTCTCGAACATTTCAAAATTGCACCATCCGAATCTGAACGAGCTTGTGGGCTATTGCATGGAACATGGCCAGCACTTGCTTGTGTATGATTTCCACAGGAATGGATCGCTTCATGATCTACTCCACCTTTCAGATGAGTACAGCAAGCCACTTAGCTGGAACTCAGTATCAAGATCGCACTTGGCTCTGCCCGTGCACTGGAGTAAGTGGAATTGTGGAAATAAACTATAGTTTTTTTCCTTGATCTGGATAGTATGGATTATGATATTAATATACATGCTATTTAGTATTGTACATGATTTTAAATATTGTTGAAGTTTCCTGTCATGTGTAGCTCGACCTAACTGGAGAGTAAAAGGACCTTGTTTGTTTTCATCCATATTTCAAATTAACAGTATTACTGTTGATCGTATCTTGCTATCTATATATGAGCTGGTAGCATCTTTGTTTATTACTATTTTAGATAATGGAAATAAAACCAAACATAGACTTTTGTTTGGGCATATTTTCTGCTCTTTTTTCTACTTCTGTGGACATGCACTGAACATTGTCAAAATATTACATTGAGTGATTGAAGGACATTCAATGATTATTGAGCTTGTTCATTGCTTGATATATGCTATAACATTTTTTCCTTTTGAAATATGTTTCTCCTTGTAACTTTGAAATGAAATATAACTCGTAGGTACCTTCATGAAATATGTTCCCCATCCATCATCCATAAGAATTTCAAGTCATCAAACATTTTGCTGGACTCAGAATTCAATCCACACCTTTCAGATGCTGGACTTGCAACCTTTATTCCTGATGCTGAATTCCAGGTAATGGTCAATATACTAACATCCATTTCAAGAAAACTGATTGCATAGTTGAGCTATTAAAATGAACAGTTTAATGAATCTAAATATAAGTTCATATATATATATATATATATATTTGTACAATGATGGAAAAGCAAATATCTTTTTTTTTCATCTTGGTTATCTACTAGGTATACATCATCTATGGAATTCTTACCCAGCCTTTCGGACACTGGCTCCTTAATGAATAGTCATCTTCATAATGTTGATCACCAAATAAACTTGTGCAGGCAGCAGAACAAAGTGCCGGATACACTGCCCCAGAAGTGGACATGACCGGTCAGTACACCCTCAAGAGTGATGTCTACAGCTTTGGAGTTGTCATGCTTGAGCTATTGACAGGACGTAGACCATTTGACAGGTACAGGCCCATCATCTGTTTTTAAGCTTTCTTTTTTATTTTTTTTTTTGCGAAAAAATTTCTTTATGTTATAAATTGGGTATTGATGATCAGATATGCCATTGTGTGACTGTTTTTCCATTACAGCTCTAGACCCAGGTCAGAGCAGTCACTTGTGCGGTGGGCAACCCCCAGTTGCATGACATCGATGCATTGGACAGGATGGTCGATCCTGCACTCAAGGGTCTATACCCAGCCAAATCTCTATCCCGATTTGCTGATGTCCTTGCCCTGTGTGTCCAGGTAGGAGCTCCATTCATCATCCATGCATGATAGTCATATCATATTCATCAAAATAAAATCTAAACCTTTTGAATCAAATTCTTGTTGCAGCCTGAACCAGAATTCAGACCACCAATGTCAGAGGTGGTGCAAGCATTGGTTCGACTTGTGCAGAGGGCCAACATGACGAAGAGAATGCTTGATGGAGATACTTCTCGGCGACCAGATGACCAGGACCAAGATTTCATATGACAAGCTGAACTCGAGCCTTTCAGCTACTTCTCAGATTGTATTTATTTCATTCGACGACCGCCCAGCAGAGACATAATCGCACAAGTGGAAGAAACAGAACTTTGTCAGCTTCGCCAGTACATAATCACAGTTTTTCTTGGTAGCAAAGGAGTTGTGCTAATGACATGCTGTAATATTCTTTGGGTAGATTATATGCAAATGCCCAGATAAACAAAACTATAGTGTCAAGTTTGCTGAATATTAATATTAAATAATCAAGTAGTTCAGTGCTGCTGCGTCAACCGAAACAAGTTGCACGATGGAAGTCAGTTTTTTGTGACTTGATGGAATAGTCATTTTAGTCCTATCACCTGAGTTTATCTTCTTGAAGTTTCAAAATGATTATTTCATTCCTTTTGGCTTACCCCCTACGTCGCTTGCGCTAAAAAAAAAAAAAAAACTTTAATTAATTATATTAAAAATATCATTTTTTTAGAGAAACGGCAGGAAGCCCCCTTTTTTTTTTTTTTGAATTTTATTGATAATATTAACAACAATACAAGGCTGGCTGAGAAACAAACGATTTGGTTAACCGCATGATTCCGTTTCTTTCCCGTTTTGGTTAACCGCGATGATTCCATTTCTTTCACCGTGATCCAATAAGTCAGATTTCCAGATAAATCACCAGGAAGCAATGGAATCATGCGGTTAACCAAACGGGAAAGAAAAAATCATAACTTAGGCGAGAAACAACAAACGATTCTTCCGATCACTTGTTTATAGACAAATGAGGCTCAAGTAAAGATAGCTAAAGAGACATTTGATACGAGCCTTATGCATTGGACTTTGTTCTCAAACTGCAAGGAGTCAATGGAAAGAGAATCTAGCTCACAAGCCCAAGGAAAATGGGATGCTATCAGGGATAAAATACAGGAAAGTGCATGCCAAATCCTATGTCTACAGGAAACAAAGAAAGAACATTTTGATTCATATTACTCAAAAAAAGTTCTACCCAAAAAGTCTTGACAAATTCTTGTTTCTCTCCCTCTACTGGAGCCTCAGGTGGGCTGTTAACTGTTTGGAACAGCAGCATCCTAGATGGTACATTGGTGCAAGCAAATTAGTATGCTTTTGACAGTAAACTTCTCTTGCAGGTTGGACAACATCTCATTCGTATAACCAACATTTATGGCCCCTCTCACCCCGACATGAAAATGGGGTTCATAACCGTTGCTAAACTTTGACACATCAGGCTTTGATGATTGGCTCTTAGGGGGTGACTTCAATCTCATCGGTGTCCCGAAAATAGAAACAAGCCGGAGGTGATGTGACGTAAAATGAATCTCTTCAATGAACTTATCTCCGATCTAGACTTAACAGAGATTAACTTTAGTGGCAGATCTTATACGGAGTAACATGCAACAAGATCCTCTCGTTAGTGAATTTGGATTGGGTCTTCACCTCCTCAAGTTGGTTCACGGATTCCCCGCCACCATGGTTCAACCTCTACCCAAACCAACCTCGGATCACATTCCATATGTGGTACATATTGGAACCTCAATCCCCAAATCTAGTATTTTCAGATTTGAAAACTACTGGTTGGACCATCCTGGGTTCCTAGAAAGAGTACAAATGCAATGGAACAACTCTCCTCATTTTGCTTGTGCAACAAAGCATTTAGCATCCAAACTGAAGCATGTCGGATCGGGGCTAAGGAAATGGAGTAAAAAGTTGTCTAATCTAGGCAAACCGATACACAATAGCAACTGGGTTCTACAGCTCATGGATGGCCTAGAGGAACAGAGAACCCTATCACCAATTGAATCAAGATTCAGGAAACTAGTCAAAGACTATCTGGGGCAACTGTTAGATTCTAAAAGAAAATACTGGAAACAAAGAAACACTATAAGATGGGTTAAGTTTGGAGATGAAAATTCAGTTCTTCCATCCGATGGGCCACAATCGCTCACAAGAAGAATTTCATTGTTTCTCTCACTCGACAACCATGGCATCGATAATGAGACCATGATCAAAAAGCCAATCTTATCGGGAAACTTTCAGAGAGAGGATGGGTATATCCCAATTCAATGGATCGAAAGCCGCTAACGGGGACTTCCTAACACCAAGTGATCTATCATGCATTGATGCTGATTTTTGCAATGAGGAAATTGATTAAGTTATCAAGGAAATGCCAAACAACCATGCACCTGGTCCAGATGGTTTTAATGGTCTATTCATCAAAAAGTGTTGGGACATCATCCAAAATGATTTCAAAAAGACTCATCATGGATTTTTGCCAACATAATATTGATTTGAGAAGCATAAACTCGTCCTTTATAACTTTGATACCCAAGAAGGACAGCCTAGAGACAATAAATGACTTCAGACCTATATCCTTGACCAACTATTCTCTCAAAAGCATTACCAAAATCCTATCCTCCAGGTTACAATCTGTCATATTTGATCTAGTTCATGCCAACCAAGTATGGTTTCATCAGAGGAAGGACAATCCAAGACTGTCTAGCATGGGCCTACCAATTCCTTCACTTTTGCCATCACTCAAAAAAGGAAGTAATTATTCTCAAACTTGATTTTGAGAAAGCTTTTGATAAAATTGAACATCAATTCATCCTAGAAATCCTTAAGCACAAAGGTTTCTCTGAAAAGTGGGTCAGTTGGATCAGAAATATCCTCTCAAGTGGGAGCTCTGCAGTCATTTTAAATGGCATACCAGGAAGAAGCTTCAACTGTAAAAGAGGTGTGAGACAAGGTGACCCTCTTTCACCTTTACTCTTTGTCTTGGCAGCTGATTTTCTACAAACCCCGATCAACAAAGCCTGGCAAGATGGAATCATCAATCATCCCTTGAGTAATACCTTTGAAGAAGACTATCACGTGATTCAATATGCGGATGATACATTGTTGGTTCCGCGGTGACAACAACACTATCACAAATATCAAAGAAACAATCGAATCTTTTTCAATCTTCGGGCCTTCATGTAAACTTCAAAGCAAATCCAGTCTTGTACCAATTAACATGAACAACAATAGAGCCCAAGAGCTTGCATCCATCCCGGGCCGCCAAGTGGGATCCATGCCATTCACCTACTTAGGCACGCCCTTAGGGACAACAAGACCTACAATTACTTGAATTTGCTCCTTTTTTACGAATAGGATTGAGAGAAGATTGTGCGGCATCAATAAACCGCTATCTTACAATGGTAGGCTTATCTTGGTCAATTCAGTTTTCTCTGCACTTCCCACTTTCTACATGTGCAGCCTTAAAGTGATACCTCAGTTTGTAAAACACATTGACCATTTGAGGAAAAACTGCTTATGGAGCAAAGGGGAAGCCGACGTAAGAGGAAGATGTCTAGTTGCTTGGGAAGATGCTTGCAAGCCCAAAGAAGAAGGTGGTTTAGGAATTATAAACACTGAAAAATCAGAATGATGCCCTTCATTTAAAGTACCTAGACAAATTCTACAATCAAACAGACATCCCATGGGTCAAGCTAACTTGGAACAAGTTATACTGTAACCCCCGACACCCCTCCACATGCTAGAACCCCCTCTGGATCCTTTTGGTGGAAAGATGTCATGAAGCTCTTTGATAAATTTCAGAGTATGGCCACATGTAAACCAAAGAAGGGAAACACTGCTCTATTTTGGGCTGATATCTGGGTGGACAAGTGCCATGAAAGATAAATTCCCCAACTATTTTCCTTCACCGAGAAAACCTAAATGTTCCATCAGATTCTTCCTAAACCAATCTTTTTGAGAGAATTTTCAGTCCAACGTTGTCAACTATAGCACTCCAGCAACTGGAAGAGGCTAAGATGATGCTGCAAAATTTAAGCATGGATGATCTTCAGAAAGACTGCTGGAATTATTCTTGGAGAAACAATATTTTTAGCAGCAAGAAAGCCTACAAAATAATCACGGGATCCACTACGATCTCTCCAATCTACAAATGGATATGGAAATCAGGCAATTTAGGAAACCAGAAATTCTTCTTCTGGCTCCTAGTAAGAGACAGACTGAACACCAGAAATATGTTAAGAAGGAAGACCATGGATCTACCCAGCTATAACTGTATTCTGTGTAACCTCAATATGGAAGAAACCTATCTGCACCTCTTTTTCTTATGCCCTTTTAGTAGAAGCTGTTGGCAGACCCTGAATATCGACTGGGATGATAGTCTGCTTACAATTCAAATGTTCCTCAAGGCCAGGCAGCAATTCCAGAACCCAATTTTCAGAGAGATTGTTATCACTGCTAGCTGGAGCATCTGGAAGATAAGAAACAAGGCTATATTTAAAAATGAAAGCATAAGCTTAGCTTCCTGGAAAAGCTGCTTCTTGGAGGAATTTAACTTGTTTTGCACCAAGGCAAAAACCCTCTAGGAGTGTGTCACTCAAGACTTGGAGAGATAGTTACATTTAGATTTTTCTCTTCTTTTTTCCTTTTTTCCTTTTCATTTTCTCTTTCTTTTGGGCCTAGCTGCCTTGTAACTTTCCTATGTATCATTCTTTTATTTAATTAAAAAAGAGAGGCCGGGGCTCCCGGCCGGTTCGGTAAAAAAAAAAAGGCACGATCGAACATCCACATCGGTCGAGCTTCAGAAAGCCCACAAACGACCACGGTGATGTTTCTGGAGGAAGAGGAGAAGATGAGAAGGAACATACGGCGGCTGGGAACGAACATACGGGTGATGTTTCTGGAGGAAGAGGAGAAGATGAGAAGGAACATACGGCGGCTGGGAACGAACATACGGGTGATGTTTCTGGAGGAAGAGGAGAAGATGAGAAGGAACATACGGCGGCTGGGAACGAACATACGGCGGCTGGGACTCTGGGAGCCGAGAGTGGCATGATCCGCACAGATAGGGCATAGGCACGCGCCGCGGCGTGGCTCACTGCGACACCCTACGCTGCACTACACCGGTTGGCAGTTGCATAAAGGCCTGCGAGGAAGTATGTGGTCCTATGCATGACATTTGAAGAAAAAAAAGAATCCAAATTACATTTAAAAAGAGATGAGCGAGAAAAATTCAAGTAAAGATCCAATCTAAGCACGCATATAGAGTTTAATTAATAATTATTAATAACCGCATTTATTGATGTGATCACGCAACCTAAACTATGGCGGGCACTTAGGATTGCATGTAGGGCACGCGGCCCTACAGTCTTCTATGGTGTCGAAACACAATCCTTTCGGCATTACAGTTAAGCAGCAGTAGCACCTATATTTGGGAGTACAGTCTCTGGCTTGGCAGAAATTAATAACCACCTTGCTCACGTCTACTCCCAAGTGTGTAGCCTTGTTAATGCTTGTAATGTTCGTGAGTCCATATGCACGACTTCTTCCAATAGTTTGTATGGATTCCTTTATTTTCAAGTAATAAAAAAGCACAGTAGGAGCGCTTTGCTCCTCCCGTTTCCCTTCAAAAAAAAAGAATCTCCATTCTTGAGGTTGCACTTGGCAAAGCTGCTAAAATTTTGAAAATTCTTCAAGACATCTTTCCACCAAAAAAGGATCCACATGGGCTTCTGAGTTGGGGTGGGGTGTTGTTGTTATGATATAGTTTGGCCCATGTTAGATGAACCCAAGGGACATTTGCATGGTTGAAAAATATCAATTTTTACGGTACACAATTAGTATATTATTAGAAAAATATTTGAATCTAGTTCAAAACTTCAAGCAAGCACTTACACCAACGATGACACTTATTTAGGGACGGAGAAAGTAGTTTTATTTAAAACCATCAAAATAACAGTGTGAGTCCTTAAACCTTGCTTTAGGCTCAATTTCATATATCAAAATACTAGGTCGGGTAGATGATAAAAGCGGGTTGAAGGCCCGAACCAATCCATATTGGACGGACCTTAAGCTGATCCCCATCCTAAATTCAGATGTAGTCACACGAGTACATGACCATGGTCCATATGGACACAAGTCAGATTTTCTTTTTTTGAGCAAACAATTGACAAAGCCTATGCTATTAAGGATAAATATTGTATTTACTCCTAAAACTTATTGGATCAATTAAAAAATATTCTTAATATAATAGAAGTACAATATGTAAATGGCCAATCATAAAGGCAGGGGCCTCTCAGTACAAATGATATTATATATAGAACAAAGTTTCAGGATTTGGCATGCTTATTGGAATTTGGAACCACTGCATGTTCTATAGATTAAATAGTTTGTTTATGTGTGCAGAAACAAGTTGTAAAGAGGTGTAATGGTTGAAAGTTAAAACCATTATTGCATTACCCATTTTTTTCTCTGAACCCTCGCCAGTGACACTCTATTATTGTCTTACGATTCATCAATGAGCATAAAGCTCTCCTTCAACGCACAGAAAGGCCACCAGCTGAATTTCCAGATAAATCACCAGGAAGCAATGGAATCATGCGGTTAACCAAACGGGGAAAGAAAAATCATAACTTAGGGCGAGAAACAACAAACGATTCTTCCGATCACTTGTTTATAGACAAATGAGGCTCAAGTTTCGAGCCTTATGCATTGGACTTTGTTCTCGAACTGCAAGGAGTCAATGGAAAGAGAATCTAGCTCACAAGCCTAAGGGCATGTTTGGATTAGGTGACTAAAACTTTAGTCATCCATGTTTTAGTCATTTTTAGGGCCTGTTTGGTTCTATGGACTAGGGACTAGGGATTAGTCACTTTACATCTAAACAGGGGTGACTAAAATTTAGAAGTCGGGATACCCCAACTTTTATATTTTATTTAGTCAGGTTGACTAATAATCCGAACAACTCTAAGGCACGATCGACCACGGTGATGTTTGCGGCTGGGACTCTAGGAGCCGAGAGTGGCATGATCCGCATAGATAGGGCATAGGCACGCGCCGCGGCGTGGCTCACTGCGACACCCTACGCTGCACTACACCGTTGGCAGTTGCATAAAGGCGAGCCTGCGACTGCGAGGAAGTATGTGGTCCTATGCCGACGATGAGCTTCGAGCTCGCTACCATTCAGCGCATGACATTTGAAGGAGAAAAAAAAGAATCCAAATTACATTTAAAAAGTGATGAGCGAGAAAAGTTCAAGTAAAGATCCAATCTAAGCACGCATATAGAGTTTAATTAATAATAATTATTATTAACCGCATTTATTGATGTGATCACGCAACCTAAACTATGGCGGGCACTTAGGATTGCATGTAGGGCACGCGGCCCTACAGTCTTCTATGGTGTCGAAACACAATCCTTTCGGCATTACAGTTAAGCAGCAGTAGCACCTATATTTGGGAGTACAGTCTCTGGCTTGGCAGAAATTAATAACCACCTTGCTCACGTCTACTCCCAAGTGTATAGCCTTGTTAATGCTTGTAATGTTCGTGAGTCCATATGCACGACTTCTTTCAATAGTTCCACCATGTGCAAACTCAAGACGACGACCTGCTACACAGTGTAAGATATTATATACCAATGCAATCTACATACAACAAAATTTAATTTAATAGGAAAAAAAAGAGAGACTTCAACCGAAAAAAAGAAAAAAGTAAATCGAAACTTACATTGTGCTAATGATGCTACGAGAATAACCATCGTCATCACGCGCGTAAACCCACCACACAAGCTCATTCTCGTAGTCATGCTAGATCTTGAATCAATCTTAATTAGTACAGCAGTTAGGATGTAAAGCAGGTCGCATGCAATTATTTGAGACCTCTACTGCGATGTTTATATACTCTAGGAAAGCAAAGCAATGTTGGAGGCATATGGAATTATTTAAACTTTCCTAATTCAATGTTGAATTGAATTACCTTTCATTGGATACCGTTCGGACCGACGCTACCGGCCAGGGCGGCGTCAGGGTGCTCTGCAGGCTTCACCTCAGGCCAAAGGCGGCGGCCGCCGCCGCGGGCGACGGCCACGACCGACAGGGCAGCAGGTCGAGGCCAACGACGACGTGCCGGCCCCGTGCAACAAGAGGCAGTGGCAGCGCGCGCCGACGCACCACTTCGACGCAGATTACTGGACGGGGGCGCCCGGCGTCGCGTACTCCTCCTATGCCACCACCGCTGCTGCGCCGGCGCCTCCGGACGTGGTGCTCCTCCCACCACGCCGTCTCAGGCTGCTGCTGCCGCCACGCCGGTGACGACCGAGCTGACAGCAGAAGCGTTGAGGGCGAATATGGGGGCATTCATCGGGGCAGCTGACCCAAATAAAATCTTCCAAATTCAATAGAAATTACTATCCTACACTGTGCCAACATCCAACAAACACTGACCCCAGCCAGTAAATACACTGATCCCGGTGGCGTCCCGTGCTAGGCACTTGGCAACACCAACCCCATGATGGAACAAGCAGGCGACGGGGGTTACCAATACCACTGCGCCGGGCATATTTGGTCCTTCGACAATTCTTTACAGTTGAATTGTGACTGCAGTTGATATCATATTCGGAAAAAGCAATATATGTGTAAAAGGACCTGCACAGCAATCGTTGAGACCTTTGGGAAAGCAAAAGCTATAAAGAGATCTCAGATAGATATTGTGTGTTGTAGCACTTTCAGATGGTGGTTACTATCAATCGGTTAATCCATCCCACATGGAAAGAAAGAATTGTCCATTGTGTACCATTGGTGGACCCTGCTCCCTGAACTTTTTATCTGGAGAGATGCTGTAGCAGTCAGCCAGTCACTGAGAGCATAGAGACAGTCCCGAAGCCGTGTGCCGTTCATCTTGTTGGGCATTCTATATTTGCCAAGTTGCAGTTAAGCACAGGGAGGTGCCGAATGCACCTTGGCCGTCTGAGATATTTTCGGCTCGGATTCCTGGCGTCTCAATAATTGTCCTTTTTGAAACCCAGATATTATCACTGGTCACATTTCTCTTATATATCTGTTTGTACTGAACATATGAGTGTTTATTTATTATCTGGTAGCATCCAAGCAAGCTGGATGTGTGTGCCTCTGATGTTACATCTACCTGAATGAAGCGGCGTAACTAGACCAAGAAAGCATCAGAACAATATACCTTTTCTTGTTAGATTTGTATTGCTAAAGAATCATTTGTTGACTGCTTAGGATAGATATATCAGAATAAAGTGAATGGCAGATTATTCAGAGACCCATTGCACACGACAGCAGGACAAGACGACGGGCGCTGAAGATAAACATCTCCAGGCTGTGATGATCCATCCCATGCGCCCATTGCTTCGTCTAGTCTTCAGGACAATTGCGGCGGCGGGTCCCAGGTGCAGATCTTTCTCGCCACCCTTTCCCTTTTCTGGCGGCAAAACAGAGAGACGAGGAGGGTCAACAAATATCTGAGGCCCGATATTTTCCCTGCCCCTGCCACGTGTCGGCCAGCCACGTGGAAAAGCGCCGGCACGTAGTCGTAAAGCTCCCGTCCAAGGGCCCGCGATCCCTCTTTAATCCTGTCTATATCGTCGTCTTTGTTTATTTCATTCAATGGCCGTTCTCTCCTCTGTGGGCTGTGGATATATGACTCTCTCCCTCTTTGTAGTTTGTACCCTTCTTTTCTTCTACGTTTAAAATTTCTCCAGAGCCTGAAGCCAAATCGAGGAGCTTGTCCGAGTTTGTTTGATTTTTAGCGGTCTCTGAGAGCTCACCTGAATTTCGCCGAAATTTGCCGCGGCAGTTCTTGCCTAGTAGGTGTGTAGTTGGCTACTGATCCTTCGGGGGTTTCTTGGTTCTTGAGTTGCGATCTTCTGCAGGTTTGCCTTCCCTAATCCGTAATCATTCGGCGTCTAGGAAATTGCACTTCTTTCTTGCATCAGTTTGCTTACTTGTTCGTCTTCTACCTTCCTCCAGCCTGGTTGATAAAATATCAAAAGGGGGAATTTTTTTCTGTTCATCGAAGAATCAGGGAAGACATAATTGTTGATCTGATAAAGTTCGGGAGAAATACAAGCAAATCCTTGGAAATTTTGCGTCTTTCTGATTCAGAGAACCCCAATGGGGGATGTGTCCTTGAATCGAGTCATTAAGGCCGAGCCAACTGCCGGTGGCATTGCCAAGGTACGAGTAATCAATACTAGAGTTTTTTTAGGCATAATATAATATCTATCAGTTCTTTAGTTCATGTAACTACCCTGACTGTCCGCTGAGCAGTTGGGTAACATATTTTCAGGATCCTCTTCTCTTAACAATATACGGAGTGTATTTTTTTTCCTTAAAGAAACAATATATTTTTTAATTTACTTCATTTTGTTAACCTCTATTCCTATACACAGTTAACAAGACTTTTTGTTCATTCTTTGACAGGGGAATCGAGTTCTGGACACGATGTCCGCCGGGTGGACAGATGAGAGACACATGCTGTACATAAGCTCTATGGAGGCTTCTTTCGTCGATCAACTATACAATCACGGCAACCATCCGCACAATGCAAATGGCAATGGCTTCAAGGTTCACCGCGGGGGTGTGTGGGAGTACATCAAGTATGAGAAGACTAATAATGCTCCTGTGCGAAGTGGGGCTAAATGCTGCGTTCCTGCAAATCCCTGGATCAAGCATTTCAGGCCACGTGATTGCGGTAGTAACCCACAAAGTGATGGGCTCGAGGCTTCGGTGGGCGATCATGAATCGGGTACTCAGGCAAACCGGAAGAGCCTTTCTGTGTCTCACGGAAAGGAATTGGAAGCTTGTAAGGGAGAACCCCAGCTTCCTCATGAAAGCACAGGTGACTACTTCATTTTTATTGCATTGGTACATTTTGGTCAAATGCTCAAACTCTGCTGTAGTTGTCTGAACATCTTTACTTAGTACCTGAGCATTGTTTTTGCTAAGCATCACAGCCCAGCTACAGCTATAAAGTGTCCTAATTAGCTATTTAGCTACAGCTATAAAGTGTCCTAAAGTTGTCTGAACATATTTACTTAGTACCTGAGCATTGTTTTTGGTTTTCTTCCTCCTAATGAAACACGGGTGAACGACCCGATCGCGAAAAAAAAAATCATGATTATTTTTCACGACACGTACTGAGAGTGCACAACTGGTGCCATAAACTTTGCTCATACATTTTATTAGCAGTAACATATCTATAGAAGAGACATGAATAATAGAAGAGCTCAATTACTCCAATAACTTGTTTGTTTTTGTTCTGAATTCTACTAGCACTGCTCAGCAGTAGCAGCGTGCAGTAAACTTGTTTCTAATGCCAATTTTGTATCTTTCCTCCCTCTCCAGAGGTCTCTGATCAAAATTTTGCTGACGATGAGGCTGAAGTTGAAGCAGAATCAGTGAAAGCATGCAAGAAAAGGAGATTAAGCACGACTTTCGCACTACCATGATGAGTGATCAAGTAAATTTGCAGGATCAATTAGCTTAGCCTGTTGCAAGAATTGAGGTGACTATCCTAAAAAAGAAGGCGCTAAGATGATGGGACATGTCTCTCAAAATTTCAGCTATTGTCTGTTGGTAGCCAAGACATTTTGAATCTGAAGGAAGGTGTTGAAGGGTACTGGAGCAGTTCGTATCGGCATTGCAGTGGATTATTAAGTTTTTGTTATGTCTATCTGTCTTTTTTGCAGTCTTGATCAGTAATGCTGCTTAGTACCTCACTCTCGTCAGAAGGATATTAGGCTAGGTGTCTCTCTACTTGGTGGATATGACATATAGGTATTGGTTTGATCCTACGAGTGTAATGTTTTTTTGCTGCAGCTTTTGGGCAGCTAGTGAGCTAGTATTAAATTTTTCAATAACAGTGAAATGTACATATACATGTTTGCCAAATGGTGACCTCCCCATCTTATAATTCTCAAGCTCACAGCACATCCGGCTGCTACTAGGATGAAAAACATGTCGTTTAGGACAAACTTTGGCCAGATCGACATCGATAACTAACAATTTATTAGTTTGAAAATATATATGTGTCAATATTCAAATTTACTTCCAAATTATGACACCTCGGAAGGATTTTAAAAAATATATTCTAGAAGAATTAGGGGTGATGCTATTTAGCAGGCGTCAATATTCAACCAAACACGATTCTGTCTCGTACTGGAACAACACTAATGACAACCAAACACAACCACTTGTATAAGCTCAACCTAGCTTGTTTGGTCCTGTACAACCCAACCATACCTCTTCTGCAACCAATCATACCCGTGGAGGACGGAAGGAGATGACACATTGGGTCCGCCTGTAAGTGAGATAGAGTGGGAGGGGTATTTTGGTCTATATGAAAATATAAAATTATCCTTTCACCTACACCAGCCCCGAGGCACAACATTCGTATATAATGGCATATTTCAGATTTTGCAAGAATTATGATGACACTGGTATAGATTTTAAAATGGTAATGACGTACTTCAAAAATAATGAAATTATAATGGCACCATAACGATTTTTTTTAGCATAGATCCAATTAACGCTGAGGAGTAAGGACTATTCATCCCTTCACCGACCCTCCGAAAACGGCGTCAACCGTATAGTAGCAAGAAACAGCGGTTAGCCGCCTAAGAAACAGACCACGCTTGTCTCCGTCTCCATGGCATGGCCATCCACCGCAGCAATCTCTCTCGACACTTCAAGATCTCAAGGGTCTGGCATCAATCGGTCAAATCCTTCGCCTGCTCATCTTTGACGAGTGAGTCTACGCGCCTCAAGGTCCTCACCGGGCTCCTGCACGACACATGTTCGCTGAAATGCCTCAGAGAGCTCCACGCGCGTCTCGCCGTCGCGGGTGCGATCCAGGACAGATTCGTCGTCACAGGCCTTGTCGAAAGATATGTTTCTCTTGGGAAGCCCGCTTCTGCGGCGTTGCTGTTTGCCGAAGCTTACCGCAGCCGCCCGGCTGTGTACTCACTGAATCTCGCGGTCCGGTGCTTCTCGGACCATGGCTTCCACCGGGAGCTTCTTGATCTTTACCGGGAGCTATGTGGCTTTGGCTCGGATAACTTCACCTTCCCTCCGGTCATCAGGGCGTGCACGGCTGCCTCTTGCCTTCGGCTGGGGAGGGAGGTGCACTGCAGGGTTCTGCGTACAGGGCATGGGGGCAATGTTGGTGTGCAGACTGCGCTCCTTGACATGTATGCTAAGGCTGGCCAGATTGATGTGTCAAGGAGAGTCTTTGACTGCATGGTGCTGAGGGATTTGATTTCTTGGAATGCTATGGTCTCAGGGTACTCACTGAATGGATGTTTCCGAGAAGCTGTTCAGGCATTGCAGGAGATGCAGCAGTGTGGCATGAGGCCGAATGCAAGCACTCTTGTTGGCATAGTTGGCATGTGCGGAAGTGTTGGAGACAGAGGTTTTGGTGATTCACTGCATGCATTTGCACTGAAAGGTGGAGCGATTGATGATGAATCCCTTACATCTGGATTAATCTCTATGTATGCTGCCTTTGATGATCTTTCCTCATCTCGAATGGTGTTTGATCTGCATCCTGTGAAAGATTTGGTATCTTTCAATTCCATGGTATCAGCATACATGCAGCACAGCATTTGGAAGGAAGCTTTTGAGGTCTTCAGATTGATGCATTGTGCAGGCGTAGTGCCTAATCTGGTCACAGTGGTGTCTGTCATTCCTTCTTGCAGCGATTTCTTTGGTATAAAGCATGGGGAGTCTGTGCATGGCATGATTATCAAGCTTGGCCTTGCAGAGCAGGTTTCTGTTGTCAGTGCTCTTGTGTCCATGTATTTGAAGCTTGGGAAATTGGACTCATCGTTGCTCCTTTTCTGTTGTTTTACTGAGAAAAACAATATCTTGTGGAACTCTATGATTTCTGGATACCTTGCGAATAATGAGTGGAACATGGCTCTTGATGCGTTCTGCAAGATGCAAATTGCGGGTGTTGCTCCAGATGCAACAACTGTCATTAATGTAATATCTGGATGTAGATACGCAAAAAGATTTGCACCTGGCAAGGTCAATACATGCATTTGCTGTTAGAAATAGATTTGAATCATACCAGAGCGTTATGAATGCACTCCTAGCTATGTATGCCGACTGTGGAGATATATCAACTTCCTATACATTATTCCAGAAAATGGAAGTGCGGATGTTGATATCTTGGAACACTATGATATCTGGTTTTGCTGAAATTGGAGATTCAGAGACTTCTCTAACATTATTTTGCGAGATGTTCAATGAAGAAGTGCGGTTTGATCTAGTTACTCTGATTGGTCTTATCAGCAGCCTTTCAGTGTCTGAGGATGCCATAATTGGAGAATCGGTTCATTCTTTGGCAATTAAAAGTGGATGTATTTCAGATGTTTCTCTTACTAATGCCCTCATTACCATGTACGCCAACTGTGGTATTGTTGAAGCAGGTCAACAACTTTTTGACAGTTGCTGTTCTAGGAATACAATCACTTACAATGCTCTTATGACTGGATATCGCAAAAACAACGTATCTGAGAAGATATTGCCTTTATTTAGCCAAATGGTCAAGAATGACGAGAAACCGAATCTTGTAACATTACTGAATTTATTACCTGTTTGTCAGAGCCAGGTGCAGGGGAAGTGTATACACAGCTATGCAGTACGAAATTTCACCAGGCTGGAAACACCCCTCTTCACATCAGCCATGGGCATGTATAGTAGGTTCAACAATATAGAATACTGCAGAACAATTTTCAGTTTGGTCAGTGCAAGAAACCTTATAGTATGGAATGCCTTCTTATCTGCATGTGTTCAATGCAAGCAGGCTAAAATGGTAGTTGATTGCTTTAGGCATATGCTCTTCCTTAATGTCAGACCTGATGCAGTAACTATGCTGGCACTCATCTCAGCATGTTCACAGCTTGGAAATGCAGATTTTGCTGCATGTATTATGGCTGTCATATTTCAGAAGGGCTTTAGCACAAACATTTTGGTTCTCAATGCTCTTATCGACACACATTCGAGGTGCGGAAGCATATCATTTGCAAGGGAGCTCTTTGATAGCTCAGTGGAGAAAGATTCAGTCACTTGGGGTGCAATGATCAACGCATACAGTATGCATGGGAATGGTGAGGCTGCCCTTGATCTCTTCTCAATGATGATAGATTCAGGAGTGGATCCAGATGATATAACTTTTGTTAGTATATTATCGGCCTGCAGTCATAATGGTCTCGTTGAGCAAGGAAGAACATTGTTCAAATCGCTACAGACAGACCACGGCATTACACCACGAATGGAGCATTATGCATGTATGGTGGATCTATTGGGCCGAACTGGCCACTTGGATGAAGCATATGATATTGTTAGGTCAATGCCGTTCAGGCCATCAGATACCTTGCTCGAATCATTGCTTGGAGCATGCAGATTCCATGGTAACTACAAAATTGGCGAGTCTGTAGGAAAAATTACTCATCAAATCTGAGTATGGAAACTCGAGATCTTATGTTATGCTCTCGAACATATATGCTTCAGCTGGCAAATGGAGTGATTGTGAGCAGTTGAGATCAGACATGGAAGTAAAAAGGATTGAGAAAAAATGTGGGGGTTAGCTTTATTGGGATGACATAGCCCTGATGCAACAATGTTCTAGAGTTTCAGAAGGTGTTTTTCACACATTAGAGTTCCGGGAAACGCTTTCAAAGTAATTTGAACTTCAATAGTAATGCTCCTATCTTGTTGACCTTTCTTACAGGTAGTCACTAGTGCATTTCTTTGTGTTTGTGCACAGGAAAACATTTCATCACTCTTCGATGCCATAATATGTTGGAGTGGTTCATTGCACTAAATTGAACTATTTCCATCTATTTTAACAAGGAGTGTTGCATATAATATCTATTACAAATTCCAAGGAAGAGGCAGTTGAGATCTTCTAGCAGACACCTGCAATTGTGGAATGTCATTACTGTCTGGTTGTCAGGTGAACTTAAGTTTGTGCATGTCCCTTATTTATAAGTGAATATGGGGATGCTAGGTGCCAGCCTGCAGATCCATGTGGAGGCAGGCATTCTCGAGCAAGCAGCAGCCATGGTGCCCAGCCAGTACCAGGAAGCAGAGCTAAAGCGACCAGCCTAGCCTCTCTGCGTGTTTTTTATGAAACAAACAAGTGAATGGTATTAGATACCATACTCCCGTCCTGTTTCAGCTTCCACCAATGCTGGGCGTGCCCATGAGGTGTTTGGAGGAATGCTCCGGCCAGTTGCTGAGGCAGGTGCGCCTGCAGGTCAGGAAGATGGAGTCGCAGGACCAGGACCTGCCCACCAAGCAAGCGGAGGTGATCACCTCCGCAATCACGGAGGTCCTCCACGATAGCCTCAAGAGCATCTCCGAAGTCCTTCGTCTCCACGGCCAAGATGCACAGTTAGCACTTTGACATTACGTGGCAGGTTGTTTCTCAGTGTTGGTTAGTTGTCTTCCTCATCTGGTGGTCTTGCTTGTCTTTTTGCAGAGTGAAATGCTGCAGGAATCCAGTATCTCCAAGTTCAAGTCACAAGTGCAGAGCTTCGCAGGTATGGTTCAAATTTAAAATGTTAGATAATGAGAAGTGTCTATCCCTGGATTTCAATTGAACTTAATTTGGGACCTTGTACATGATCCACATAAATTGTTGCTGGCTTAAAGTTGAAATTGATTGCATAGCTCCTACTCTGTAGTATTTTATAGGCCTTTTTGGGGTGAAGGCACTTAGCATTAATTCCTCTCTGGTTTGTTTTAGATTGTTCATTTGAGCAGTACAGAGGTGATTGGATGAAGGTTTGTACAACCTGATTTAGAGCTGCAGCTGCTGCTCATTAACATGATCGGGTTATTAGTTTGTGGAATAGATATGTGCGAATGGAGATTACAAATTAAGATCACCCATTTGAAACAACCATTTATCTGTGCCTCAGATTATGATGGGTATTATACTATTATGTCTTGGTCATTTCGATCATCTTAAGTTGCAATGAGACTGGTACAGTTTGGTCACATGTCTTAACACTTGACCTTTTATTTTGAGTTAATATCAGTGGTCTGAGCTTGCCATGTAGAAGTTATTCTGAAATCCTCAAGTTACATTAGTTCAAGCTTATCAGATGTACTATTGCCGTGTATCCAGTACAGCTCCCTTTCTGAAATCAACTTACATCATAAAATGTTAGTGTGGTACCCACAATAAGGGATGGATGTATGGTACCTCTCTGAGCCTTTGGTGAAATCTCTTATCTCTGATACTCTGGGTGTGCCAGCAGTAAAGCTAGGGAGGAATAAAATTATCTTCCTTTTCAAACACTATTATTAGTAATGCAACACGGACATTTTTGTTTGAATTAGCGAAGATTGTTATGCATCACACCATTTTTCTTATTTTCAACAATTAGTTTCGAGCTTGAATCCTGTTGGTTTCATAGGGGCTCTAGAAGCTAGTGCCTGCATTTTGGAGTTTTCTAGCATGTCATTATACACTCCAAGAATGTCTTCGTTACTAAAAAGAGATTTCTATTCTCATACATTCTAGTCTTATAGAATAAAATATTGATCGGTACTTTCAAATAGGTCCAATGTCAGGTATAAGTGAATAACAAATGCTTAGCCATCGGATATTGCAAATCGCGGTCTACTGTTTTTTAATAATGTTTTGGAAAATATCTTGAGAATAAATAGTGTGCTGGGTTAAGTTAATCCTTACTGCCCATTCAGTTGATAGCTGATATCTTGATATATTATTGCACCCTCTGAACTTCAAGATGCCTTGCAGATTGTGCTGATTGTCTGGACTTGTTATTTAATGTTTTGCTCATCTCGTCATCCATTATTTTTGGGGTTCTTGATCTCCTAGATGTATAGGAGGATCATTTTGTTCTGCTCATCTGCAACCATATGGAACTACTAATTGTCATTGTTTCATCAAATCCAAATCCCTTTTGAAAAAAAACTGAGATTCTACACATAGATAAAATGTTGTATTTAATTGTAATCTACGACATATATAGGAGAAAAAGATAGTGGTGATACAGCCTATACCTTCTGCTTCTTTAGCAACGTTACAGGCAAGAGAAACCTTCTCATAAGTCATAACCTGTGTTCTAACCTTCGGGTTTTTTTTTTAAAAAAAATACCAAATGCATATTCTGAGACGGGCTTTCCCTTTCCTTGAATGTTTAGATGTGCATGTACCCCTGAATCTCCTATGTTATGATAATGTAATAAAAACTTCGCAATGCACTGAAGATTTAAGTTATATTTCCTTGAATGTTTAGATGTGCATGTACCCTGAATCTCCTATGTTATGATAATGTAATAAAACTTCGCATTGCACTGAAGAATTAAGTTATACAAATTACTACTGCACTAAGAATTGCAGCAGCTGGAAGAATATCGGTTCAAGAAACAGCAGCACAACGGAAGAATCATGACTGCAGATTCCCAAGGCCTCCAGTTTCCCTCTATCCTCATATTGACGCCATGACCATCCTCTGTAACATTGTATAGCTGGCCCTCCAGCTGTCTCTGCTTCATGGTAGCACGCAATTTCTTAGACCATCCAGCTCGTGCCAGTGGCACCAACATAAATAACTACATATAAGGAATAATGTACAGAAATAAATCAAAACAAGCATTAGATTACTAGATTAGGGAATGAGTCCAAGTCTTCTCCTGTTATTATTATATTTGTATTCCCCCTCCCAAATTGCTCTCCACCGCTTCAAGTCTCTGCCCTGCCTCCAGTCTTCTCCTGAAACAGCATGCATACATTGCCAAAATCACCTGTTCTAGCTCTAATATTCTCCTGGGTTAAAAGCATACACATTCAAGTGTCTTGAGTAAGTTCAGATTATGTTTTTATATTTTTGATTTATTTTCTGATTCATGTAGTCTTTTGTATACTTTCCTTTTTTCCATGTGTTGTTTTTATTTCCTTTGCTTTCTTTTGACTGTTCTGATTATTTGTTTCACGAGTTCTTTTGTGATGTTCTTTCGGTTATTATGTTTTGCATTGGGTTTGCTTAGATTTCATGGCAAAAAGATACCATGTGGGTATTCATATGTTTCCAATAACCATATACTCATTGTTGAGCCATGATAATTATCTTGAAAAGTTATAACCTGACAAATAATCAGGTCAATGGTTTGTGGCTTATAATGATGATTACGCGTGATGGACAAAATTTTATCTAGTTCTCAATTCTGATCATTCCTGAATGTTCCTGTTTGAGAGCCTTCATAGATGAAGGATAATTATTCAGTAATAATATAGTACTGTGATTCATTATCTGCATCCATTTGATCAATAAATTAACATTTACTACGTTGAAAAAAAGAATAACATGTTAGATTCACATTGATGAAATGCATGCTTGTTGTTGTGCACATATATATTGTTTTTGTTTTGTAAAATCAATTGTGACACAAGTCTAGGCTTTGACTGTTTTGTTGCCCATCCTGATTCTTATCTTCAATGTTTCTCCTTCAGTTAGTAACAAATTTGTTGAGCTGCGGCTTGAAAGGATGGCAGAGAAGAAAATCGAAGTGGCTGATACATCTGACATTGTCTCTTCAACAAAATCTTTGCAAAGTTCAGTAGGGTCTAATCTAATTGAAGTTACTGATGAAGACAATAGCAATAACCTTCAGAAGACAGTAAGTGACAATTTTGTGGCATCATTGCAGCAAGAACATCCTCTGGGCCTTGTATTGGCTGAGAACAAAAGCAATGTGCAAGAAATTTCAGTTGAGCAGAAGATTCCTACCGGTGGTTCTATCAACCTTTCACCAAAAGTGGACAGCAGTGAATTGCCATGCTCCATTCAAGTTCATGATGGTATTCCATCTTCCTCTAGCAAAAGCTAATGAACCAATGGAAGCCCAAGATGATTCAAACACAGCCAGTTGCATCTTCGAGGCATCAAAGCAGCAAGAATGCCCTATAAACCTCATATTGACTGACAAGAAAGGTGATTCGCAAGAAGTTTCAGTTGAAAAAATGTTCCTTGTGGTGATTATGTTGCCCTTTCACCAAAAGCAGACGGTGGTGACTTGACATCAACCAATGAAGTTCCTGAAGGCTTTCTAACTTCCTCTAGCAAAAGTTTATGAATCAAAGGAAGCCCAAGATGGTTCTATCGCAATGGATGCTTCAGAAGTAAATGTCTTTGCAGCTGCATGCTCCGCGCTTAGGTTAACTGAAGAGGTCAAGGATGAGGCTTCTTGTATTGATTCTGGTAAGGTTACTTGTGAAACACCACCTGCCATCCTGGAAAGGGTGAAAGAAGATAAGCCACTGGTCGTCCACAGATTTCATAAGCGCCAAATGAGCCTAGGAGATACACGGCATAAGGTGCCTGTGCCTGTGAGCAGATCAAAACACCAGCAAGTACTTAAGAATGGATAAAACCATTGTTGATACTACGTCTCCCATTGAATCAGTAAAGGTTGCTGCATCAAAGTTTGGTGGCAGCATCAACTGGAAAAACTCGGTGAGAGGACACAGGCAGCACCGGTAACTGAGAATTGCTTTCCCTTCCTTGTATTTTTTTCATATGTACTGTAACAGTTATAGCTCTCTGACATATTCTCGTTTGTTTCTATAAGCAGGAGAGTGACCATATTGAGCTTGATAAGCTGAAGAACGAAATTTCAGAATGTAAAACATCAAGCAGAAGCTGCAGATGCTTCAAAAGTTATCAGTATTAAATGAGCTTGAGAGAACAAATAACCATATCAACGAGATGAAACATGTTCTTGAGAGGGAACAAGCTGAAGAGGTGGGACGTCATGGAGGACTTGGAGTTAGTTCAATTTATTTTTACAAGCGATGGAGGGAGTTGCCTGTAATGATAGTGCTGTGGTTGGAGAGAAGCTGAATAATATTCAAGAAAGGCGCAAAGCATTGATTGCCAAAGTGATGTCAGTGAAAGATGAATTGGGAAAAGTGCAGAAAGATTATGATTCTTTGTTGATCTAAAACAGATATTTCCATTAACAAAACTCAGGTAGCCTTCACAAGGTCCAAAGATGCAGAGAAAGAAGTAGCAGAGCTCACCATAGAGCTCCAAAGACTAAAAGGAAGTGTTTGATTTGGCTAACGCCACATGCCAGGATGCTGAAGAATAAAAGAAGAACACGTTGACGCACGTGATGAGGATTGCCTTGCATGGGGAAAAGGATCTCAGGCAATCAGACAAAGAGCTGAATCAGATCAGCTTGGACCTTTGTTCTTTTCAAGAATTGCAATCAAAGCATGATACGTCAGCCGTCATGTTGCTTAATCTCAAGAGTGAGCTAGCCGCTTGTTTTGGGGCAAAACTCATCAGGGGAAGCACGAGAACAAGAAAGTGGAACTCAGAAACCCATGCAAAGAAGAAGTCATCATTATGTTAAAGAATGGGCTCGAGGAGCACAGGGAAAAGCATAGCGAAGGTGACTGATGAGTTACGTGTTCTGAAAGCTACAGCTGAATTACTCAAATCACAATTGAACAAAGAGAAAGCAGCACTTGCCGCCACTCAACAGGCGGAAGCGATGGCATCCTCAACCATCGAATCTCTCAAGATGGACATCAAGCTGTCACAACAGGAACTCGAAGCAGTCCATGCCAAAGCACAGGAGTGCCGAGATAGAATGGACAAGGTTCTGCAAGATGCATCCCAGGAAACTGGCGAGGCTAAGGTCATAGTTACCAAAAGGTTCAGGAGGGGCTAAGAAAGACCAAGGAAGAAGTGAAGCAAGCGAAGGCTGCTCTGAGCACTGTGGAATTCAGGCTTGAAGCAGTTCTGAGGGACATACAGGCGGCAAAAGAGTCCGAGAGGCTGGCGCTCAACACTCTGAGGACATTGGAGGCCATAAACGTCAAACAAGGCTCCTCTCAGATGATCACGCTTGACTTGGATGACTACACGTCTCTGGTTCAGAAGTCCCGTCAGGCAGAAGAGCCCGCGCACGAGAAGACAGCTGCTGCCATCGCACAGGTTGAGGCGGCAAAGGATTCCGAGTCGCGCACCTTATCAAGACTGAACGAAATCTCCAGGGCCTTGGAAGAACAGAAGCAAGCACTGGCCGCTGCCACCGAGCGAGCTGGCAGGGCGACCGAAGGCAAAGCTGGCCATGGAGCAGGAGTTGAGGAAATGGGAGAGAAGAACGGGAAGCACCGCCGCAAGGCCGGTGAGGCTCCAAAGCCTGAAGCCAGACCTTCGTCAAGCGCTGCAGTTGTGGAGATCATGGGTGGAGACACGACTTTGCTATTCAGGCAAAGAAGACAGCTTTGTGGCCGCGTCAGTTCATCCGGTGTCGGACGTGTCAGGGAGGAGCAGCCCCCAACGATGTGGCCATGCAAGCGAAGACGAAGAAGGCCAAGAAGCTGACGTTGTTCCCTCGCGTCAGCAAGGTCCTGCGCTGCTGGGCAGCAGGAGGCTCAGAGCTGCGAAGCTTGTCATTCAGAATGTGATTTCCTTTTTCCTTCCTTTTTTTTTAATTATTGTGTGTGTAAGTGTGTTTGATGTTTGTCAGTACCGGAAGTGTGTGAATTTGCACTGGTTTACTCGATGGCACGTTGTTTGTGCTGCATGTATATGTGTTGAATCAAGTTGTGAGATTGCTTTTGCTGGCAGGCGTATTCCAGTTTGCTGGACAAGACACGGATCTGTTTTCTTTTTATGCTCCTGTCGTGATTTTTGTGAAGTCGAATCCATTTCATTTTGTTGCCCTGATGTTGCCAAGAGAAAGTGCAGGATGCTTCTACATGTTTGAGCGGCAGACGCAATGGAACTCCCGGATCTGCACGCACGATCGCTGGAACAGGACGACCGACGGACGACGTGCTCGGGTCGAAGGCAGCATTGGTAGAGCAGCTGTACAGCACAATACTACAACTGCAGAAGCGTTGACTGCGGCCC